>CM064492.1:29836302-30288802 GCA_032716605.1 Paralithodes platypus
GAGTACGCTATTTGCAATTTTTGTATCGTCAGGCAAATTTGGCATTGTACAGGTGGAGAAGCCCTCATCTATGTCGTTGGATGTGAATTAGAACAGAATTGGTCCGGATTACCGATCCCTGTGGTACCCCGGCTACTATACATTGGTCCATTTAGATGCCTTACCTTTTGATGACGACTCTTTTTGCTTTCGATCGCTGAGGATGCCATTTTCTAATCCCTTTCAACAACACTGTCTTGTATTCCATGCGCTTGTTAGTTTTAGTGCACTAAACGTTTGTGGTGGGAACTTTGTCCCAAAGGCCTTTTGAAAATCAAGGTATATATAATCTACAAAGCTTTACGTCTCATCGTAGAGGTTGAGGATAAATCGTGAGAAGAAGTTCTAAGAGGTTTGTTAAACAGGAACGTTTTATTTTACGAAAGCCTTGTTGAGTATCTTTAAGTATGTTATTTTCCTCTAAGTGAATCTTCCGACTAATCACGATTCTGTGCTGCCTTATGACCGTTTCTAGCATTTTCACATACATACCCTCGGTGGTGGATGGTCCTCGTGCTGCGAGGTTAGAGCGGGCTGGGTCCTTGGAACGATAGTTACTGGGTAGGGATTTGGCTTGCTGCCTTTTTTAGAATATCGGGTGTTATGTTGGCTAGCTTCCCTCGATCGAGCATAGTTCCAGACTGCAAGGATTTATGTGAATAGTCAATGTCCTGGTTTAGAGACCTCATCCTTGAGCTTCCTTTAGAACTCTAGGCGAGATGTTCTGTATCAGGTCCAGGCATTTTATTTACCTTTGAGTGTTATCTAAACCAATTCAATACTTGCTCTCTCCTGTACCGGTGATATTGCTTATGAACCTCTGAATTATCAATCTGAATCGGCGATGGTGTAGGATATCACTGAGGTCTTCTGTTATAAAAACTGATGCAAAAGAAGGGTATTGAGGGCATTACTCTCATTTGTACTTCGTCTTTGGTGTATTTCCTTCCATTTTCATTCCCATCACGACTGACGGTTTCAACAGTTGAAGCAACTATTTTTTCGTTTCTGATATAACTATAGGATTCTTTTCGTGGTTTGTTTTACTTTTGATTCGTAATATGTAACTCCTAGGGTCTTTTACTTTGCTTAACCCTCCTGGCCTGGGCAGGCTCGTCAAAATGACAATGGTGGGCTACCCGGCGAGTCTGGCCGAAAAACGGCTCTAGCCTAGGCTACCGTACTTTTTTGTTTAGTTTAACCTTCTAGAAATTTCCCCACGCATCTAGAATGTAGTGCGGTTTTCCAATCTGTAGACTGGCGTTGAGTAGAGCTCTCCTATGTCAACGGGTCATCAGTTGTGATGACGATTTCAGTGGAGAGCACTTGCAGGCGATGTTAGCAATATGACGATCTTTTCACTACACTGACACAACGACATACCAGACGTACAATAACAAACGAGTTTCTCCTTCTTGTTTTTCGGAGTGTGCTGGGTGACGTAACGATCGCTTTGTTTACATGCGTCGGACGCACGGCGTTCAGACCAAGCTGAATAGGCTTTCAAGCTTACAGATTTTAAAATGACACCCGGGCTCCTGCCCTTAGTTCGTGGTGTCATTTTAAAATGACAACCGGGCCAGGAGAGTTAATTAACTTTTTGGCTTTGCGTCGTAGCTCTACAAATTTCACCCGTTCTTCGTCATTTTGTGAGGATTTTAATCTATCATTAGCAAATTTTTTAGCAAGCAGGCAGTTTGAAATATCTTTATTCCGCCATTTGGGCTTATTATTATGGCCTGGACGCCGTATTTTCGATGGTATGCAGTCTTGCACTGCTTTTAGGTAAGTGGTTTCGAATAACTTCCAAGATGTATTTATGTCGTTATTGTTAATTAAAAAGCTCCAGTCAGTTTCTTTAAACATAGCTCTAAGTTTATGAAAGTTTGCTTTCTTGAAATTAGGGACTTTTTCGATGCTACTATTTGGTTCGTTACTAGTAAACTTTAAAGTGAAAGTTATCGTACGATGGTCGCTGTTACTGAATTCATCACCAACATTCCAATTCTCTATTAATTCTTCTTTTGTTGCAAGTACAATGTCAAGAACGTTATTACCACGGGTCGGTGTTCGAACAAATTGGATAAAGCCAACTCTCTTGCAATTTCGTATACAAGTCATGTCCGGAGTGTGAAGTAAGAGTATCGCCCCACTTGGTCACAGGTAAATTAAAGTCTGCAAAAATTACGGTATCTTGTGAGTTACTAACATCTGCAATTTGTTCGTAAATTTCTCGGTCAGTTTGCACTGATTGAGCGGGAGGTTTGTATATTAACGCAAGTATTATTTTTGTACCTTTATTATTCTTTATTAGCACAAAAGATGTGTCGACGTTCACAATTTGAGGTTTTGACAAGAGGGTAGGGTTAAGACTTTCTTTGATATAAAGTAAAACGCCACCTCCATTTCGATTTATTCGGCTTTTCTCAAACATTGTTACGACTGAGGTTTAAATATATCAGGGCTCTTATTCATTGGACTAGTAATGGCATAAATGCTACAACGGAAAGTGCTAGATCCAACCTCTGATGTATATTCCCAGTGAACAAAGAACACAAATACTCTCCAGAGTTCTATATGCAATAATAGGTTATCAAACTCTCAATAAATGTGCGTCTACTCTAGGCTTAATGTTATGTGAAAACAGCCTATTACTACCTGTAACCGAAGGTGCTTTGGTTATGGTATGCAAATTAAGGTGGTAAGAGAAGTTACAGCTTACGTTACTTTAATCAATAAATGTCAGGCACTCCTGCATGAACGAAAGTGCACTAAAGTCCTTCAACACCAACAAGGAATCTTCTTTAAATGTTAGATGCTATCAAGATGCTCGAATCGGAAATGGAACTCAAAAAGGCCGGCAGCGGAACAATGCTCGTGCAGGCTATGCACACAAAAGGCAGGATATATAATGCAGTCGGAGCCAAGAATATCCTAAACGCTACAACAATAATAATAATCGCCACGACAATGCAGTATTCCTATCAACAAAAAGAGCCTAAGTCGTTTGTGTCTCAATACATCAAACTAGGCTGCGAAATGCTTGTGTAATCATAAACGGGTATGCATAATAAGAGTAATTGGTATAATATACTTAATACTAATGTCTACTATGACTGATAAAGTCTATCTAGAGTCAATGATACGAGATACTGGTGCGCATGGCATGCCGCATAGCCTAGTGCAAATCTCAAGTCTGTGCGTCAAATATGACGTTATAGGGAAGGGTAGCTCTCTTGAGAAACCTTAATACCGAAGTATCGGCGTTCTCCTGGCGTACCTCAAAGACAAACAACCGACCCTAGAACAGTGCAGAATGGTATAGGCAAAAAGCCCTCATTCGTGCATGCTCTACTCTCAATGGCACAGACTAGAATTTACCCAATCAACTCAGTTCTCAAGTATGTTGTGCAGCTTTTAACTAAAGCCAGCACTCATCGGAAACAATACCTTATAGTATCAGACTCCTAGTCTAGCATTATCTAATCTAGCAGAACACTAATAATTATAGGAAGCGGTACTGAACAATATGAATGCCAACCAATGCTTCGTGATCAACTTATCTTAACAACTAACATACATGGGTTATATAAGACCTTAACGCACAATACAACTGGCCAGCATGAAGCTGATTATGCAGAGTTAACCAGAGGGGTTATAATATTAATAAAAGGTGGTGAAAGATATGGAAAATGAGAGAGATAGGCAGAGGAAAAGGTTCTCAGGTGCATAAAGGGGGACAGGTATCAAAGGGATAAGAGGGATGCGTTCTAGAAACCAGATCTGAGGGAGAGAGTGGCCAGAGAGCAGTATATATACTAGCACTAGTTCGAACCGCGTAGGAAAAGCGGTAACAAGTCCTCTAGCCAATGCTAAAGAAGCTAGCTAAACATGACGTCACCAAGCATGGTAAAAACTCCTCCAACGAATCCCCACGAGGCCAGCCAGCTATGATGTCATCGAGTATAGCAAAACACTGCGCGTCTCCCCACACTCTGTTCTACTCTCTCTCTCAAATCCTATCATTACTACTTATTGATAAAACATATACTTTGCAATTAAATATATAAAGCCTTGACATGGGTGAAAACAAAGCCTTTCTGGACTGCCCATGACACAAGCTTTCATAATTATGAAATAAAGCACACAACAATACACCAACTGCCCTGGCGATCCTAGGGAGTCACTGTAGGACAAGCCATGCGGTTCTAACGGAGTGGTTAACGTCACACATTACATAACCGGGAAGTGACTACTCTGCTAAAAAGTCTCTATCTTCTGTATTGAGCCAAGATTCTGTTATGCCAATCACATCATAATTTTCTGTAAACACTAGCTCCTCTAAATCTGAAAATGTATTGCGTATGCTACGAGCGTTTGCATAGAAAACCTTTAAATTTGTTATTTTAGAACTCGCGGAACGCTCTTTAATAATATTGTTGGTTCTTGTCGGATCTACATGTATGTCCATGGCTGTCCTCGGTCCTCGCTGTCTTCGGTCCTAATCGCTGGTGGTCCTCGGTTGCCTCTGTTTTTTGCTTGGCGTTGGATGATTTATGTCACTGCTGCTTCTTCTCGGATGGCGTTTTTTGATCCATGGCTGCGGACTGCTTCGTGTAGGAGACGACCCATGCGTGCTGAACCCACAGGGTTTAGATGAGTGCCATCCTTGCAGAACAGAGTAGGCTTGTTATAGAAATTGGTGAGAGTAGTAGTGATGATTGTAATTGTAGTGGTGATGATGATCATAGTAATGTTGATGATTACAGTAGTCGTGATGATTGTGGCAGTTGTAGTGATTATGGCAGTAGTAGTGATAAGAACATAAGAACATAAGAAAATGGGAGTCTGCAGAAAGCCGATTGGCCTAAGCAAGGCAGATCCCTGTCCCACACAACCCCAATTACAAAGCCCAATTATAGGCTCAACACTCTAATACCCTGAGGATCATCTTACCAAAACGGTTAGAGATTAACGCAGGATTACGGGGGTCTGCAGAGCGCTGATTGGCCCAACCCTGCTGATCCCCCTTCACACCCAACCCTTCTCGTCCATATGCTTATCCAATTTTATCTTAAAGCTCCCTATCGTTTTTAATCCCACTATAGCACTTGGTAGTCCATTCCACCCATCTACAAACTCTGTTACCAAACCAATATTTGCCTATATCTTTTCTGAAACGAAATTTATCTAATTTGAAACCATTGGTACGAGTTCTTTCGCTATCACTGAGCTTTAGTACATTTGTCATGTCCCCTTTGTTAATCCCACTAACCCACTTGAACACCTCTATCATATCCCCTCTAACTCTGCGTCTCTCTAACGAATGTAAGCCTAATTTCTTCAACCTTTCTTTATACGGAAGATTTCTAATATTATGGATCATTTTTGTCATTCTACGTTGTACTCTCTCCAATGAATCTATGTCCATTCTGTAATAAGGACACCAAAATTGAACAGCATAATCCATATGGGGTCTCACTAATGACAAGTAAAGTTTTAAGGTAACATCAGCAGTTCTGTTACTCACACTCCTAGAGATGAACCCGAGAATCCTGTTTGCCTTGTTTCGAACGCTTATACACTGTTGTCTAGGCTTCAAATCATTGCTAACAAACACATGGTGTTTGTGATTGATGATGGTATTCTTAGTGATGATGGTGAGTGTACTAGTAGTAGTAATGATGGTCATAATAGTAGTGATGATGGTGACAAGTAATGATGATAGTTGTAGTGATAATAATAAAAGTATTGATGTTGGTAGTGACGATGGTGTGAGCATTAGTGATGATGGTGAGTAGTAGTGAGGATTGGTGAAAGTTGTAGTGATAATGAGAATAGTTGTGGTGATGAAGATCATAGTAATGGTGATGATGGCAGTAGTAGTGATGATGGTGACAGTATGATAAATGATGGTAATATTTGTGACAGTAGTAATGATGATGGTTATAGTAGTAGTGATGTTAACAGTAGTAATGTTGATTGTAAGATGGTGGTGATGATATTAGTAATGATGGTTGATAGTTGTATCAATGATGATAGTAGTGATTAAGATGGTAGTGACCATGGTGACAGTAGTAGTGATGATGGTGAGAGTAGTAGCGATGATTGTAATTGTAGTAGTGATGATGATCATAGTATTGGTGATGATAAAAGTAGTTGTGATGATTGTGGCAGTTGTAGTGATGATGGCAGTAGTAGTGATGATGGTGATTGTGATTGATGATGATATTAGTAGTGATGATGGTAACCCATCGCAGAGTTGGGTAAGCCGTTTTGATTTTGGGCAAAATGGCACGTCTACTTTATTGTAGTAGTGATGATGATCATAGTAATGGTGATATGACCAGTAGTGATGATTGGCAGTTGTAGTGATGATGGCAGTAGTAGTGATGATGGTGATTGTGATTGATAATGGTATTAGTAGTGATAATGGTAACCCATCGCAGAGCTGGCTATGCCGTTTTGATTTTGGCAAAACGGCACATCTACTTTATCAACTCTGCGTAAGCAGAGTTTGGTATCGCCCCCCCTTATAGTGGGTACCACCGGAAAAAATGTCTGTCGTCGTCGTTGTTGTTGTTGTCGTCGTCGTCCGTCTGTCCCGAAACTCCTCCTAGACCGTTGGATGGATTTTCACCAAATTTCACACAAACAATTGTTGCGTGAATGCGAACGTCAGTCAAAAAAGATTTTTTGAATTTATGCAATAGTTAATTATTTTAGGTCCAAAATATGGTTTCCCCCCCCCCGCCCCCACCAGCAATGATGGCGTTCTGGAGGCGAAAACATCTTGCTACACATTTGCTAGGTTAAGTTAGTTTAGTTGGCATTAGAAGTGAGGTAGTAATAGTGGGATTGATGGTGATAGTAGTGATGATGGTGATAATAGTAATGATGATGGTTGTAGTTGTATTGATGATGATGACAGTAGTGATGATGATGACAGTAGTAGATATGATGGTGACAGTACTAGTAGTAGTGATGATGGTGACAAGTAATGATGATAGTTGTAGTGATAATGATGACAGTAGTGATGATGGTGTGAGTATTAGTGATGATGGTGAGTAGTAGTGATGATGGTGAAAGTTGTAGTGATGACAATAGTTGTGATGATGAAGATCATAGTAATGGTGATGATGGCAGTAGTAGTGATGATGGTGATAGTAGGATACATGATGGTAATACTTGTGACAGTAGTAATGATGATGGTTATAGTAGTAGTGATGATGTTTACTGTAGTAATGATGATTGTAAGATGGTGGTGATGATCGTAGTAATGATGGTTGATAGTTGTAGTATCAATGATGATAGTGATTAAGATGGTAGTGACAATGGTGACAGTAGTAGTGATGATGGTGAGAGTAGTAGTGATGATTGTAATTGTAGTAGTGATAATGATCTTAGCAATGAAGTAGACGTGCCGTTTTGCCCAAAATAAAAACGGTATACCCAACTATGCGATGGGTTACCATCATCACTACTATCATCATTACTTGTCACCATCATCACTACTATTATGACTATCATCACTACTACTAGTACTGTCACCATCATATCTACTACTGTCATCATCATCACTACTGTCATCATCATCAATACAACTACAACCATCATTACTACTATTATCACCATCATCACTACTATCACCATCAATCCCACTATTACTACTATCACTTCTAATGCCAACTAAACTAACTTAAGCTCGGTTCACACATACACGTTCTAACGTCCCGTCCGTCCCCGACCAAGAAAATAACTTCTGTGTGTGTCCCGTGGGTGTCCCGGCATAACACGTTTTCTGGCAGTTGGCCCGACCCACACGGACCATTTTATGTATGCATAAAAAGGACGCCACGTAGGCGCTTTTTATTAAGAGGTCGGGGCCGGACGCGATGTTAGAACGTGTATGTGTGAACCGAGCTTTAACCTAGCAAATGCGTAGCGAGATGTTTTCGCCCCCAGAACGCCATCATTGCTGGGGGGGGGGTGTCTGGGAGGTGAGTTAATAAAGTAGTCGTGCTGTTTTGCCCAAAATCAAAACGCCATACCCAACTCTGCGATGGGTTACCATCATCACTAATATTACCACCATCACTACTATTATCATCAATATTACTATCCTCATCACTAGTACTATTACAATCATCACTACTATTCTCACCATCATCATCAGCAGAGTTTGGTATGGCCCCCCCCCCCCCCCCTGTATAGTGGGTACCACCGGAAAAATAATTCTGTCGTCGTTGTTGTCCGTCTGTCCCGAAACTACTCCTAAACCGTTGGACGGATTTTCACCAAATTTCACACGAACATTTGTTGGGTGAATGCGAACGTCAGTCATAAAAGATGTTTTAAATTTGTGCAATAGCTATGATAATAGATCCAAAATATGGTTTTACCCCCCCCCCCCTCCCAGAGCCCCCTTCCCTCCCTCCAGGGGGCCCCCCAGACCCCCCCCACACCCCTGCTATAATGGCGTTCCGGGGACGAAAACATCTCGCCCCGCATTTGTTAGGTTAAGTTAGTTTAGTTGACATTAGAAGTGATGGTAGTAATAGTGGGGATGATGGTAATTGTAGTGATAGTGGTGATGATGGTAATTGTAGTGATAATGGTGATAATAGTAGTGATGATGGTTGTAGTTGTAGTGATGATGACAGTAGTAGATATGATGGTGACAGTACTAGTAGTTGTATGATGGTCATAATAGTAGTGATGATGGTGACAAGTAATGATGATAAGTCGTAGTGATAATGATGACATAAGTGATGATGGTAGTGACGTTGGTGACAGTAGTAGTGATGATGGTGAGTAGTAGTGATGATGGTGAAAGTTGTAATGATGATGACAGTAGTAGTGATGATGCGAGTAGTAGTGATGATGCGAGTAGTAGTGATGATGGTAAGAGTAGTAGTGATGACTATAATAGTAGTAGTGCTGATGATAGTAATGGTGATAGTGATTAGTAGTGATGATGGTGACCCATCGCAGAGTTGGGTATGCCGTTTTGATTTTGTGCAAAACGGCACGTCTACGCCATCGTTCTGAGGACGAAAACATCTCGCTGTGCATTTTGCTAGGTTAAGTTAGTATAGTTGACATTAGAAGTGATGGTATAATAGTGAGATTGATGGTGATAGTAGTGATGATGGTGATAATAGTAGTTATGATGGTTGTAGTTGTAGTGAGGAGGATGACAGTAGTAATGATAATAGTGATGATGATGACAGTAGTAGATATGATGGTTATAGTACTAGTAGTAGTGATGATGGTCATAATAGTTGTGATGATGGTGATAAGTAATGATGATTGTAAGATGATGGTGATAATGATTATGGTGATAGATGTAGTGATAATGATTAGAGTAGTGATGATGGTGACAGTATTAGTGATGATTGTAATAGTAGTACTGATGATGATAGTAATGGTGATGATGATAGTAGTAATGATGGTGGTATTATTAGTGATGATGGTAACCCATCGCAGAGTTGGGTATGCCATTTTGATTTTGGGCGAAACGGCACGTCTATTTTATCAACTCTGCGAAAGCAGATTGTCGTCGTCGTCGTCCGTCTGTCCCGAAACTCTTCCTAGACCGTTGGACGGAATTTCACACAAACATTTGTTGGGTGAATGCGAACGTCAGTCAAGAAATATTTTTTTGAATTTGTGCAAAAGTTATGATTTTAGATCCAACATATGGTTTTACCCCACCCTCCTCCCCCCTGCAGTGATGGCGTTCTGGGGGCGAAAACATCTTGCCCTGCATTTGTTTGGTTAAGTTAGTTTAGTTGACATTAGAAGTGATGGTAGTAATAGTGGGGATGATGGTAGTTGTAGTGATAATGGTGATGATAGTAGTGATGATGGTAATTGTAGTGATAATGGTTATAATAGTGATGATGGTTGTAGTAGTAGTGATGATGACAGCAGTGATGATGATGACAGTAGTAGATATGATGGTGACAGTACTAGTATTAGTGAAGATGGTCATAATAGTAGTGATGATGGTGACAAGCAATGATGATCTTTGTAGTGATAATGATGACAGTAGTGATGATAGTGACAGTATTAGTGATGATGGTGAGTTGTAGTGATTATGGAGAAAGTTGTAGTGATGATGACAGTAGAAGTGATGATGAGAGTAGTAGTGATGATGGTAAGAGTAGTACTGATCACTATAATAGTAGTAGTGTTGATGATAGTAATGGTGATAGTGACTAGTAGTGATGATGGTGACCCATCACAGAGTTGGGTATGCCGCTTTGATGTTGGGCAAAACGGCACGTCTACTTTATTATCACAATCATTTTACAATCCTCATTACTTGTCACCATCATCAGTACTATTATGACCATCATCACTACTACAAGTACTATAACCATCATATCTACTACTGTCATCATCATCACTACAACAGTGGAAGCTCAGTGGAAGCTAGCCAACGTAACACCGATATTCAAAAAAGGCAGCAAATCCCTACCCAGTAACTATCGTCCAATTAGCTTAACCTCAGTTGTATGTAAAATGCTAGAAACGGTCATACGAGACAGACTCGTAAATCACTTAGAGGAAAATAACATACTTAAAGATACTTAACACGGCTTTCGTAAAAAACGTTCTTGTTTAACAAACCTCTTAGACTTCTTCCACGATATCCTCAACCTCTACGATGAGAGTAAAGCTGTAGATATTATATACCTTGATTTTCAAAAGGCCTTTGACAAAGTTCCCCACAAACGTTTACTGCTAAAACTAAAAGCGCATGGAATACAAGACGGTGTGTTGAAATGGATAGAAAATTGGCTCAGCGACAGAAAGCAAAGAGTAGTCATAAACGGTAAGGCATCTAAATGGACCAATGTAAGTAGCGGGGTACCCCAGGGATCGGTACTAGGACCAATTCTCTTTCTAATTTACATCAACGACATAGATGAGGGCCTCACCTGTACAATCTCAAAATTTGCTGACGATACAAAAATTGCAAATAGCGTACTCTCAAAAGAACAAGTTGACGATATGCAACACAATCTAGAAAAATTGTCATGTTGGGCCCAAATTTGGCAAATGAGTTTCAATGCGGATAAATGTAAAGTACTACATATCGGATACCTAAATGAGAAAGCAAACTATTCGATGAATGGCACTCAGCTTAAGAATGTAAACAGAGAAACCGATCTGGGAGTAACAATATCGAGTAACCTAAAACCGAGTCAACAATGTTCAGAAGTTAAGAAGGCAATCAAAATAATTGGCTTTATAGGCAGGTCATCTGAGCATAAATCCAAAGAAGTTATCCTAACCCCTTACAATTCCTTAGTCCGCCCTCTTCTGGAATACTGCGTTTAATCCTGGTGCCCTTATTACCAAAAAGATATAAACAAGCTAGAACGAGTTCAACGTAGAGTTACCAAAATGATACCTAGCCTAAAGAACAAACCATACGAAGAGCGTCTTAGAGAATTAAATCCATTTCCTTTAACCCAGCGCAGATTAAGAGGTGACTTAATTCAAGTGTTCAAAATCATCAAAGGCATCGACAATATGAACTGTAGTAAGTACTTCACTATCGACCAATCTAATTACACGCGGGGAAACGGTTGCAAAATTATTGGTAAATCTTTTAACTCACACGAATCTAAGAATTTCTTCTTCAATCGAGTTGTCAACTTGTGGAATGGGCTTCCCCGAAACGTTATAGACTGCATCACCGTTGATTCATTTAAACTCCGCCTAGACAAATATCTCGCTTCAAACCCGCGACTGACTGCGTTTGTAAATGAATAACTTTATTTTATCCCCCCCTCAGTTACTAACCCATCTGTCCCCTACTAACTTCCTAATCCTGCCACGGACATTAGTTCCAGGGCAGTAATTCCCTTTCCAATGTTTCCTTACCCACTCTAAACCACTGTTTGGACACTTGATCCTCAGTGTTTTGGAGGACAAGCAACCTAGAAGGGTCACTAGATCTGTTGTTGCTTGATTTCCTTTGTACTCCTTTGTACAACTACAACCATCATCACTACTATTATCACCATCATCACTACTATTACTATCATCCACACTATTACTATCATCACTTCTAATGTCGACTAAACTAACTTAACCTAACAGATGACGGGCAAGATGTTTTCGGCCCCAGAATGCCATCAACTCTGGGTAGGTGGGGAGGGGGGTAAAACCATATTTTGGATCTAAAATCATAACTATTGCACAAATTCAAAAAAATAATTTTTGACTGACATTTGCATTCACGCAACAAATGTTTGTGTGAAATTTGGTGAAAATCCGTCCAACGGTCTTGGAGGAGTTTCGAGACAGACGGACGACGACGACGACGACGACAGACATTTTTTCCGGTGGTACCCACTACACTGGTGGGGGGGGGGGGCGATACCAAACTCTGTTTACGCAGAGTTGATAAATTGGACCCTGCATAATTAACAGCATACATACAGTTGGCCACACAAGTTTTGTTCCTCTCCGTGATCTTATAGGCTATATGGAAATTAAATGTGCACGACTGAATTACGAGTGTAGTTTCTTAAGCAGTGGTTAAGTCCTCTGATTATTCAACTGATGATTAAATGAAACCACACTCACAATTCATTCATATACTATGTAACTTTCATACATAAGCTCACGACGCGGAACAGTACTCATGCGGGCAACTGTACATTTCCAGAAATGTAACCCCAGGATTTTGGCACACTAGAGCTGCTCGACCAATTCCCCATGTCGTGCTTAATGATGTATCAGCTGGCCGTCACTAAAAACAAAAAACAATGTTAATAAAGTAGATGTGCCGTTTCGCCCAAAATCAAAACGGCATACCCAACTCTGCGATGGGTCAACATCATCACCACCAGTCACTATCACCATTACGATCATCAACACTACTAATATTATAGTCATCACTACTACTCTTGCCAACATCACTACTACTCTCATCACTACTACTGTAATCATCACTACAACTTTCACCATCATCATTACTTGTCACCATCATCACTACTACTAGTATTATCACCATCATATCTACTACTGTCATCATCATCATTACCATCATCATCACTACAACTACAACCATCATCACTAGTATTATCACCATTTTCACTACAATTACCATAATCACCAATATTATCACCATTATCACTACAATTACCATCATCCCCACTATTACTACCATCACTTCTAATGTCAACTAAACTTACTTATCCTAACAAATGCGGGGCGAGATGTTTTCACCCCTAGAACGAAGGCGTTCTGTGTGTGGGCACACACACATGCAGAACACCTTTATTGCAGGGGGGGGGGGGGGGGGATCTAATGGGGGGCCCCCCAGGTGGAGTTGGGGGGTTCTGGGGGGGGGGGGGGATAAAACCACATTATGGACCTAAAATCATAACTATTGCATAAATTCAAAAAATCTTTTTTGACTGACGTTCGCATTCACCCAACAAATGTTCGTGTGAAATTTGGTGAAAATCCGTCCAACGGTCTAGGAGGAGTTTCGGGACAGACGGACGACGACGACGACGACAATTTTTGTTAGTGGTACCCACTATACGGGGGGGGGGGGCGATACCAAACTCTGCTTATGCAGAGTTGATAAAGTAGATGTGCTGTTTTGCCAAAAATAAATTGGCATACCTAACTCTGCGATGGGTTACCATCATTACTACTAATACCATCATCAATCACAATCACCATCACTACTAATGCCATCAGCACTACAACTGCCACAATCATCACGACTACTGTCATCACCACCATTACTATAATCATCATCCCTACTACAATTACAATCATCACTACTACTGTCACCATTGTCACTACTATCATCATTGATACTACACCTATCAACCATCATTACTACTTTAATCATCATCACTATTACTGCCATTCTCACTAAAACTGAACCATCATCACTACTACTGTCATCATCACCATTACTATGATCTTCATCATCACAACTATTGTCATCATCACTACAACTTTCACCATCATTACTACTACTCGCCATAATCACTAATACTCACACCATCGTCACTGCCATCATCACTACTGTCAACATTATCACTACAACCATCATCATTACTTATCACCATCATCACTACTATTATGACCATCATCACTACTACTAGTATTATCACCATCATATCTACTACTGTCATCATCATCGCTACAATATGAACTGTAGTAAGTACTTCACTATCGACCAATCTAATTACACGCGGGGAAACGGTTGCAAAATTATTGGTAAATCTTTTAACTCACACGAATCTAAGAATTTCTTCTTCAATCGAGTTGTCAACTTGTGGAATGGGCTTCCCCGAAACGTTATAGACTGCAGCACCGTTGATTCATTTAAACTCCGCCTAGACAAATATCTCGTATCAAACCCGCGACTGACTGCGTTTGTAAATGAATAACTTTATTTTATCCTCCCCTCAGTTACTAACCCATATGTCCCCTACTAACTTCCTAGTCCTGCCACGGACATTAGTTCCAGGGCAGTCGTTCCCTTTCCAATGTTCCCTTACCCACTCTAAACCACTGTTTGGACACTTGATCCTCAGTGTTTTGGAGGACAAGCAGCCTAGAAGGGTCACTAGATTGATTGCTTGATTTCCTTTGTACTCCTTTGTACCATTGTCACTACCATCTTAATCACGACTATCATCATTGATACTACACCTATGAACCATCATTACTACTATCATCACCACCATCTCACAATCATCATTACTACAGTTAACATCATTACTACTACTATAACCATCATCATTACTACTGTCACAAGTAAAACCATCATGTATCCTACTATCACCTCATCACTACTACTGCCATCATCACAACGATTGTCATCATCACTACAACTTTCACCATCATCACTACTACTCACCATCATCAATAATACTCACACCATCGTCTACACGATGGTGTGATGGAGGGGGGGGGGGGGTGTCCTGGGGTAAAACTATATTTTGGGTAAAACCATATTTTGGACCTAAAATCATAACTATTGCACAAATTCAAAAAATCTGTTTTGACTGACGTTCGCATTCACGCAACAAATGTTTGTGTGAAATTTGGTGAAAATCCGTCCAACGGTCTAGGAGGAGTTTCGGGATAGACTGACGACGACGACGTCGATGACTACAACAAAAATTGGTGGTACCCACTATTCGGGGGGGGGGGGGGTGGGGGGGGGGGGATACCAAACTCTGCTTACGCAGAGTTGATAATTAGTGTAGCATGTTATACTGCAGCATTGAAGCCTAGATATAAGGTTCGTAGGGCCTGGGGTTTGATTCCCAGAGATGTATATACAGTGATTGTTTGTTGTTTTTTTCTCTACCCCTGGTAAGTACACAATCTCAACTAGAGGGTCACTTGGTAGAGCGCATACCTACACCTACGCTGGCTGTTTTTTTTAGCCATTGGTATCATAGGCCTAAACATTCTTCTGGATTTGGATTTCAGGATATGATCAGAATCGCTCCTAAATGTAATCACTTCTTCCTTGGCGCATATCCTATCTGCCCACCATATTTCGTTATAAGCTCTATATCACCTCCTAAATTGAATCGCGTGTTCCATGGTACATAACCTAACTGCCAACCAAATTTCGTTAAAATCAGTTCATAATGTTTTGAGATATGTTGTTTACAGACAGACAGATGAAGGAGAGAACATAACCTTTGTCCAACTTCGTTTGTGGAGGTAATAAGAAACAATAGTGTCTACACAGTACCGCTGATCTCTAAGGTATAGTTAGTTGCCTAGGCATGAATGCGTGATAAATGGTGTGGGGAGCTGGCTTTATTTAACAACAATAACAAGTTAATGTATAGTGCTAATAATGAGAATACATGGTCCTGCCCAATTCATACAACATTATATACACAAGGGAAACGTTTAAGCTTACCTTCTAACTATTGAACATTTGTGAGAACATTTTCCCCTTTCACTCTTCACAATTTCGTCCCAGGAGCATGTCTTGCCACCTGTATACTTTACAAGATGTCTACAGGTACCCTACAACCCCTATGCCGTATCCTATGACCCTTATATAACTCCCTACAGCCATTTTACACGGCTCTCGACTCACGCTCCACTGAACAACGTATTCAGTTTCTTTCCTTATCAATCTGACCTTGTGGAAGAGAAAAATGGCCTGAAATATTGCACGACTAATTGATCGAGGTCACAGACATACGGGTTGGGCAATCAGTGCTATAGATCACACAAGAAAACTACCCCTGTTGTAAAGTGATATATATATATATATATATATATATATATATATACATAAGGAAAACAAAATATATGTATAGATATATAAATTATATATACAGTATATGTATTTTTTCCCCTTATGTGAGTATCGAAAGAGTGACATGGCCTAAATCAACAGACGTACGAGCCAAATTGCCTGGACACACGGAGTTTGAAGCAATTAAGTCATAGGAAGAGGGAAAGACTGATTCTGAGAGAGAGTTCCAGAGCTCAGCTGTTGAATAGAAGAAGGATTGGGAGTATCGTTCGACTCCTAAGTTGGAGAGTTGAACAGAATCTCTCCACCACCTGGTCCTGTAGGTGCAGGAAAGGCCGAGGAGGGGACAGTGACTTCTGGGGGGGGGGGGGGGGAGGAGGAGGAGGAAAGCTGAATTTGGGGATACGTCTGTGGTTCAACACTTGGGGGGCCATGTTACATTTATTGGCCCCCCCTAACCACCAACACCATCCCTTGCCGTCCAGTGGACCTCATCTTTGTCGGGAGCTGCTGTTCTCAACTCGGAGGGCAACAGCATCGCCGAATCCTATCTTTCCAACATCAGAGAGATAGTGGGATCATCCCCCTGCCTTCACCATCACCAAGACCAGCGGCCTTACCACCTGGAGGACACTACTGTGGTTCAAGACCTGGGGGCCTAGTTAGGGGACATGTCTGTGGTTCAACACTTGGGGGGCCATGTAACATTTATTGGCCCCTCTAACCACCAACACCATCCCCTGATGTCGTCACCCTAATAACCACCTCCATCATCCTCCGCCAACGGCCTTCACCTACATCAGCGGCCTTACCATTGTGCACTGTTGCTCTTGTTTGCTACAGCAAGGGAAAAACAAATGAAAAACAGCAAGGAGGACAGTCCTCCACCTTTTACTCTTCGACTTTGCTCTTCATTTCCATCTTTACTTCTCTCTAATCCTTAGAGCCCTATCTCCACAACCTACCTATCCCTCATTTCATACACTGGGAGAGCTCAGAGGAACACTGATTATTGTAGTAGCGATAGAATAGCGAGAAAGATACAACATTGCGGCGAAAGAGAGGTTGCAGAGAGTTGGTGAGTGGACGGGAGTTAATGATACAAAAGGCTTTCCTATCTACTTTGTCTAGGAGTGTGGTGTGTGAGGATCCTCCCCACACATGTGAACAATACTCAATACAAGGTCACACTGTGCCCCTGTACAGACCCAAGAAACTGTGCAGAGGGAAAGAACCCCTTGAGGCAGTTGAGCACACCTAGCTTCTGGGAGGAGAGAAAGAGACACCGAGAATATTGAGAGAAGAGGAAGGATTGATTTTTGTATTGTTGAAATGTAAGGGATAGTCCTCTGGGAGTTCCCAACTGGTAGTAAGATGGAGAAATTGGGTTTTGGAAGCATTAAAGGCTACAAGGTTTCCTCTGCACCAATTGGAAATGGTAGTTAGATCAGAAGATAAGTGTTGTATGGTTTCATTACGTTTGTTTATGAGGGATTGCTGGCTGGGGCGTTCTGAAAAACTAAATGAGTAGTGTAAGGTAGAGTCGTCTGGGACTGAAGGTACAGTTTAGAAGATCATTTATGAAAATTAGAAAGAGAATGGGAGATAGGACAGAGGAACACCAGAGTTGATAGGATGAGGAGGTGAGCGATGGCCCTCCACAACCGCAGCTTTGGAACGGCCGGAAAGGGAATTAGAGACAAAGGCACAGATGGAGGGATAAAAACCTAAGGAGGGTAGTTTAGAAATTAAAGATTTGTGCTAGAATCTATCAAAGGCCTTCAATATGTCTAGCGCAATAGAAATGGTCTCACCGAAGTCCCAAAAGGAGGATGCCCAAGTGTTAATAAGATATGAAAGATGATCACCAGTAGAGTGACCCTTAAGGAAGTCATACTGGCAGCCTGAGAGTAGATTATGAGAAGAGAAATGCTTAAGAAATTTGGAAGCAAGAAGAGTTTTAAAAACTTTAGAGATACAAGAGATGAGAACAATTGGACGATAGTAGGAGGGTTGGGAGCGGTCACCTTCTTTGGGACAGCTTGAATTAGAGCAAACTTCCAGCAGGAAGGGAAGACGTTGGAAGAGAGAGAGAGACGAAAGAGTTTGCCTAGGCAGGGAGTCCGCACGGATACACAGTTTTTAGTACAACAGGAGGAGCACCGTCCGGACTGTACACCTTCTTAGTATTAAGCCCAGAGATGGTAGAAAGTACATCTTTAGAAGGGATTAGGATATTAGGTATAAGTAGAAGAGAGTGAGGAATAGCACCGGAATCATCCAAGGTGGAGTTTCTAGCAAAAGTTTGAGCGAAGAGTTCAGCTTTGTCAGAGGAAGAGGTGATGGTTGTGCCATAAGAGTGGAAAGTAGGAGGGAAAGACCAGGAAGAAATTATTTTTGTAGAGGTTATTGGCATGATGCCAGAAAGCTTGGGAAGAGCTAGAGTTGGATAATTCAGTGCATTTATTAATGATGAAAGCGTGTTTGGCAAGTCGAAGAACCAATTTTACTTGATTCCAGGCAGAATCATAGGAAGAATGAGATTCTTGAGTGTTAAGGCTTCGGTACCATTAGAATGCTTTCTCTTTGTTGCGGACAGCAGTAGAACAAGCGTGAGTAATGCAATTTTTTTTTGCATTAGACTGAGAGTAAGAAAAGGGAATGCATGCTTCTATGCCCGAAAGGATTACCTCGGTAATGCGTTCAGCACTCTCTGAGGGTTCCAGGCCTCGGAAGCGAAAGTCATTCCATGGGAAATCAAAGAAGTACTGCTGAAGAGCCTCCTAGCCGGCACCGCCAAAGTGGCACAAGCGCTGCCGGTTGGGAGGATCGGGTGGCCGTACTGGAGAGATAGGACAGGTGACAGATATTAGTTTATGGTCGGAGGAGCCCAAAGGAGAGAAAAGATTTACAGTAAGTAGAAAGGTTAGAGGTTAGAAATAAGTCAAGAATGTTTGGATGATCACCGAAGCGATCCGGGATACAGGTGGGTTGCTGAACTAACTGCTCTAGGTCGTTTGAGATAGAACAGATGTAGGCTTGTTCACCAGGATGGTCAGTGGAAACAGGAGAGCCAATGGTGGTGGTGAACATTGAAATCTCCTAAGATGGAGATTTCTACGAAAGGAGAAATTAATAGAATGTGTTCCACTTAAATTTAGGTAGTCAAAGAATTTTTGATAGTCCGTAGAAATAGTGGAGAGATAAACAGCACAGAAATATTTAGTTTGGGAGTGACAAGAAAGCTTTAGCCAGAGAGTTGAGAATTTAGAAGAATCTAAGTTGGGAACTCGAGAGAAAGCAAGATTGTTGCGTACATAGACGCAACATTTACCTTTGGCTCGAAAATTAGGATAGAAATAGTAGGAGGATACAGAGAAGGGTTTGCTGTCAGTAGTCCCAGACAAATGTGTCTTGGTGAGAAAGAGATCAGTGTTGGCAGAGGAGAGGTGGTGTTCCACAGAGTGGAAGTTAGAGGAAAGGCCACGAATATTACAGAAATTAAAAGTAAGAGTAGAAGGTGGTGGTTCAGAGCATTTTAGCGGGTTGTTCCCAGGGGTCAAACTGGTAAGGGAATCTGTGCCCCCCCCACCCCAACCCCCGGGGACTCCGAGGCGGGTCGAGATTTTGTCGTTTCGACTTTATTTTAAAAGCTAGTGTAGTATGTAATGTGTTTGTAGTGTAATGTATTGATAGGAGGAGAAGGTGTTTTGGAGGGCAGGCTTGGGTTGCCCTCAATATTGATGAGGCACTGAAAAGATCACTAGGGAGGCTAGGTGGTGAAACAGGAGTTTCAGCTGTCCTTATCAACCACCTAGCACTCCCTGGCAGTACTGCTCTGTTTGGCTGATGCCTACAGCCTCCTCCTAACAATTCTGGAGGTGGAATTCCCGGTCCCTACCTCCAGGGGCTATCTGAGCCACAAAGTGACGGGATGTAGGGTCGCCACATCACTACGCCAAATATATACAGGGTGATTCAGTAACCCTTTTCATAAATTTAATGGCAAATTCGAGAGACAAAAATAAGACTAATTTACTCTATGACCCTTAGGGTCAGTCTTTGATATGATGGAGATATTACACCTTTAAAGTTATCGATAGATAGAAAAGAACAAAATCTAAGGAGTGAGAATGAAAATGTCGTTGCTAACTGGCAGGGTAGCGTAACCAAGACTTGGTATGAAAATGTATACTGTAATACTGTATTGTAAAATATTTGTATATAAAGTATGTACAAACATGAGATTTTCATTAACCATAAATTTATTTATGATAAAATAATAACAAAAACCAACATAATGAGAAGCTTTAAAGCACCACATGAAACAATTACTGTACAAACCATCAACAGCACCAATCAATAATAATAACAATAAATTTCACAATACTGTATAAATAATTAATAATAACATGCTAATGACATAACTTGACCTAATAATAATAATAATAATAATAATACAACTACGTCTATTACTACTACTACTACAGTACGATGAATAGAGTATTAATTATGATGATGGTGATAAAATGCTAATGTTCTTTTGAGCATTGAGACAACTGCTACCATATGCAACCATTTACATACCCCGTGTAATCAAAGAAACAATCTTTAGATTCATGTACAGATTGATTCAAGATTCATTAAGAAGAGCGGAGTATCAAAGCTCAAAGTCGGCAGGAAGATCCCTCCTCCTCCACTTACCCCTCTTCCACCACTTACTCCTCCTCCTCTTCCTCTTACTTATCCTCCGCCGCCTGCTTCTCCCCTTGCTACTACTACTACTAATACAATGATTATTGATAATAATGATGATGATAATACAAATACAGTAGTAATGTACCTTTGTAAATTGCGAAACGAACTGCATCCAGCTACCGTATGCAGCCATTTTGATACCAAGTCTTGGTTACGCTACCCTGCCAGTTAGCAACGACATTTTCATTCTCACTCCTTAGATTTTTTTATTTTCTATCTATCGATAACTTTTTAAAGGTGTAATATCTCCATCATATCAAAGACTCACCCTAAGGGTCATAGAGTAAATTAGTCTTATTTTTGTCTCCCGAATTTGCCATTAAATTTATGAAAAGGGTTACTGAATAACCCTGTATATATATATATATATATATATATATATATATATATATATATATATATACCGTATATATTATTATGCCAATATTAAAATGTGTAGCTTTACAGACCACCACAAAAACCGCAACAAAAGGACATAAGAGCACCATGAGAGAGTACCTGTGCATCCTTTATGCATACATATGTCACCAGGCATACTTACATCAATCAGCCATGCTTCCAGAAACCACCAATACAACAACAACACCAGATTGTGCCCTTCTAGCCTGCACCCAGCAGAAACCAGAATATGCAGAAATAGAACACACTATGTCAACCAACCTGGCAGAATTAATTCCGCTAGGTTCGATACTAGCTTGTCCAGGTACGAGACTGGGAAAGCTAGGTTTGATACTAGCAAATCATGTACAAAGACTGATATTACTAAGTGCTATGGTAACCTTGCTAAGTATGAAACTAGGTCTTCAGGTCAAAAGACTGAATACACCAAGTGCTCTGATCAACCAGCTAGGTCCGATACTAGCAAATCAGGTCCTAAGATTGATTTTTTGTTTTCGACACCAACAAAAGTGCAACCTAACGTAATAGCGAGGTTCAATGCTCACTCTCTAGGAGTCTAGAACATCGATTAGAGCCGCATAAGCAGAGAATCGCCTCTACCCTTTCACTTACATATGGTCTGAATCCTTACACAGCTAGTGGTTCAAGACCTAGCACCTGCGAAAGAGAGAAGAGAGAATCCGCAAGGTGTACCCCTAAGAAGTCCAGGCCTAAGCAGATGTCCAAGATAGCCGAGTGGCGTAGCGACAGCCCAGCATGCTAACTTCACATAAGTTCACCAAGTCCCCCTCTGACACCAAGGAACTCACAAACGTTAATACAAGTAGTGCTTCTTTAACTGTTAGAGTTCCTTCTTGATAAACAGTGTTACAATCCTTCAGGAGATCAAAATACATATTCTATCATCGTTATTCCCCTATTTTAAACATCATAAACTTGCGACTGAGCATTCCCGCATCAACGTAATATGGGATATTAAATTTTCTATTGCACTAGACATATCGAAAGCCTTCGATAGAGTCTGGCATAAATCTTTAATTTCTAAACTACCCTCCTTCGGTTTCTATCCCTCCATCTGTGCCTTTGTCTCTAATTTCCTTTCCGGCCGTTCCATAGCCGCGGTTGTGGACGGCCATTGTTCACTTCCTCACTCTATAAACTCCGGTGTTCCTCAGGGCTCTGTCCTATCTCCTATTCTCTTTCTAATTTTTATAAATGATCTCCTTAACTGTACCTTAATTCCCATCCATTCATACGCAGACGACTCAACCTTGCACTACTCCATTAGTTTTTCAGAACGCCCCAGCCAGCAATCCCTCAACGACAAACGTAATGAAGCCATAGAACTCTTAAATTCTGATCTAAATACTATTTCCAATTGGGGCAGAGAAAACCTTGTTAACTTTAATGCTTCCAAAACCCAATTTCTCCATCTATCTACCCGTCAGGATCTCCCAGCGGACTATCCCTTATTCTTCAACAATACAAAAATCAACCCTTCATCTTCTCTCAATATTCTTGGTGTCTCTTTTTCTTCTGCTCTCATTTGGAAGGACCATATTACCAGTCTTGCTAAGGCAGCCTCCCAGAAGCTGGGTGTGCTCAACCGCCTTAGGGGGTTCTTTTCCCCTGTACAGCTTCTTGCTCTGTACAGGGGCATAGTGCACCCTTGTATTGAGTATTGTTCACATGTGTGGGGAGGTTCCTCTCACACTGCTCTCCTAGACAAAGTTGAAAGGAAGACCTTTCGAATCATTAACTCCCGTCCACTCACCAACTCTCTGCAATCTCTCTCTCTCCGCCGCAATGTTGCATCTCTCTCGCTATTCTATCGCTACTATAATAATCAGTGTTCCTCAGAGCTATCCCAGTGCATACCACCTCCTTTACGTAGGGCACGTGGTACCCGTCTTGCAACTCAATCCCACCCCTACTCTGTGCAACTCTCCAACCCAAGAGTGAAACATTACTCTCAAACTTTCTTCTACTCAACAGCTGAGCTCTGGAACTCTCTCCCAGAATCAGTCTTTCCCTCTTCCTATGACTTAAATTGCTTAAAACTCCGTGTGTCCAGGCATTTTGGCTCAAACGTCCCTTGATTTTGGCCCTGTCACTCTTTCAACTATGGGGGAGGCACTCGCTATAGGCAGTTATGCCTTTTGCCTCCCTCAATCACATAGAAAAAAAAAAAAAAAAAAAATAGTAGAAATTTAATTTCGAAGACAACTAAACAACTAATCGCGCACACTTTATTTTAGTGATTCACATAATAATAATAAAGTAGACTTGCCGTTTCGCCCAAAATCAAAATGGCATACCCAACTCTGCAATGGGTCACCATCATCACTACTAGTCACTATCACCATTACTATCATCAGCACTACTACTATTATAGGCATCAATACTACTCTTACCATCATCACTCCTACTCTCATCATCACTATTACTGGCATCATCACTATAATTTTCACCATAATCACCACAATTCACCATCATCACTAATACTGACACCATCGTCACTACCATCATCACTACTGTCATCATTATCACTACAAATATCATCATTACTTGTCACCATCTTCATTACTATTATGACCATCATCACTACTACTAGTACTATCACCATCATCATCACTACTGTCATCAGCATCACTATAACTACAACCATCATCACTACTATTATCACCATCATCACTACTATTACCATCATCCCCACTATTACTACCATCACTTCTATTGTCAACTTAACCTAACTTAACCTAACAGATACAGGGCGAGATGCCATCATTGATGGGTGGGGAGGAGGGGTCTGGAGGGGGTGGTTCGGGGGATGGGGGTGGGGTGGGGGGGGGGGGCGGGGGGGGGGGGACAAAACCATATTTTTGACCTAAAATCATAACTATTGCACTAATTAAAAAAAAAAAAAAAAAAAAAAAAAAAAACGCATTCACGCACCGAATATTTGTGAGAAGTTTGGTGAAAATCCGTCGAACGGTCTAGGAGGAGTTTTCGGACAGACAGACAGACAGACACACAGACAGACATTTCGGCCGGCATGTACCATTATACGGGGGGCGATACCACTGCTTATGCAGAGTTGATAAATCAATTAATATATAGACCAAAACATGAGCCTTACCCCACTTAACTATAAAGAAGACGTGCCGTTTCGCCCAAAATCAAAACGGCATACCCAACTCTGCGAAGGGTTACCATCATCACTAATATTACCACCATTATTACTACTACTATCATCATCACTACAATTGTCACCATCATCACTAATACAGTACTACCATCATCACTAATATTACCACCATCATCATTACTACTATCATCATCACTACAATTGTCACCTTCTAATGTCAACTAAACTAATTTAACCTAACAAATGCCAGAGTTTTTTTTTTCGCCCCCTGAATGATGGCGTTCTGTGTGAGTGCGCCCCTACGGGGCACATACACACAGAACGCCATCATCATCGCTTGGGAATAGGTACAGGGTAGGGGGGGGGGGGCGGGCAAAACCATATTTTGGACCTTAAATCATAACTATTGCACAAATTCAAAAAATATGTATTTAATTACCGTCGAATTCATGCACCGAAGGTTCGTGTGAAGTTTGGTGAAAATCCGTCAAACGGTCTAGGAAGAGTTCTCGGATGGACAGACAGACAGACAGACAGACATTTCGGTTTGCATATACCACTATACGGGGGGCGATACCACTCTGCTTACGCAGAGTTGATAAAGTAGACGTGCCGTTGTGCCCAAAATCAAAACGGCATACCCAACTCTGCGATCGGTCACCATCATCACTACTAGTCACTATCATCATTAATATCATCAGCACTACTACTATTTTTTTTTTTTTTAAATGGTTTCCCCCCCCCCCTCCCGTTCTGGCGTTCTGTGTGTGTGTGCCCCGTAGGGGCACTTTTTTTGTAAATAGAAGGTCCCACCCCTTTTCCATTCTTAACCCACTGAGCCCCAGCTAGTTATAAATAAATGTACCACCAGAGACCAGCAGGTATTGAAAGATTCTTTTTTTCCAGAAACAATAGCGAATGGGTTAGGAATGAAGGAAAAACCACAAAAAAACAATCAACAAGGTCAAAAAGGGGTCCTATGGAGCCCCCGAAAGTCGATTTTACCAGAGTAAAAAATTGAAGGCAAATACACCCAAAAACCATGTGTTTGCGCACCCACGCGCACACGGTTGGACTTTGAGAGTTTTCAACCAACGGCGTGGTTGCGTGGGATACTTACACAGTTCCCATACAAATCTGAGCCCTCTAGGTGCCATAGGACCGGAGTAATTAAACCCCAACGACACTTGTGCGTCGTGGGGTTTAGCGTTACATACATTACCAACGACACGTTGTCGTCGCTGGTACTCAGAGGGTTAAGTAAGCCATTTTAGATTTACAGAAGAGTGACCATTACTGCATGTCCACAAACATTTCAGTAATGTAAGCATGTTTCCTTCTTTTTTTTTTTTTTTTTTTTTTTTTTTTTTTTATTAAGGTGACGGTTACAGAGTGGTGTACAATCTATCTTATTCTAGTTACATTATAGTTTATCTAATTGTACCAGTACCTCTCTACAATCAACCTAATTCTTCCCCAATTCGGCCCTCCGCCACGACCATTTCAAAGTCCAAGTCTCTCACTCTTGTCCTCTGTAGCGGGCAGGACCTTGTACCCCTGTGACATAGGGAGTGCAGACCTGAGAAGAGAAAAAGAAAGCCGGCATCTCATCCAAGTTATGACTTGGCTTCTATGCTGGCGCTTTTTCTCCAATATTTGTTCAGCTAATCTGGCATAGAAGACACTTGCAGAAGGTCCCATTCCTCCCGACGATGAGAAGACCAGAGGAGTAAAGCTTCCTTGATCCCTGTTCAAAATTCTTTCTTCATAAGCACGTTTTTGCTCACTTTCGTTTCTCAAGTTTGCCGCCTTGAGTCCTCGCTCACGATATGTTTGTGCTCTTAGGTTGAAGATTCTGATGTCGAAAAAAGTCCGTTGTCCCCTCGTCCAAAAACCTCGAGCACTTACGTCCACTCTTGCTTCATTTGAAGTATTTGTAGTATTGTGGGCCAAGCGCTGTCCGTCCATAGGCAGAAGTTCCGGTTAGATTCTGACATCATGGCACACCTCGTCCAGCATTTGTGCAGTGATGTCTCGTACTTCATCATGCCGGATACAGATGAATCCTCCTTTCTTACAGGTCATACAGTGGTCTGAGTTGTTTATTTCACTACATGCACATTTCAGCGACAGGTTCGAAACTGGCCACCCATACCTCAAGGCTATGGCATCATTGAATTCCTCTTTATTTTAGCTGAAACCTTTTTCCTTTATTGGTAATGAAGTGAGCCAATTTGAAGCCCCTGTGTTTTGTGCCATCTCAACTCTCATTTTCAGTTCTTCACTACATTCGGTCTTAATTTGTTCTAGGCTAGGTTTCTATCTCTCTTCTTTGCTCTTTGTAATTTCCCGTCTTGCATTTCGTTGTTCCTCTTCGTCCACCTCATCATTTTCATTTTGCTCCCGTATTTTTTCTGTCTGAGACGTAGTAAGTTTAAGGGAATTTTGGTACTCATGAGGTGCCGCCTCCACTGGGTTTATGATCCCCATACCTCCGAACCGTGGCGGAAGAGCTAATAGATCTCTTAGCTCTTGCGTGATGCCTTCCATCTCTGTTAAAGCAGGTATGAATGCTCCTCTGATTGCTTCTTCCAGCGGTTGGAGCATCTGTCCAATGTCAGGCACTGTTCTCATAAGAAAGGTCCATCTGTGCTTAACACCATATGTAAAGGCAGTATATGCAGCATGTGGTTCAGATTTCGCAATGTCTGCCAGGGTTTTCACTTCCTTTACCCACTCCGCTACCTTTTTTCGCACATAGACTCTCTTGCATTCCTCTGTGCCTATTACTGCTCCCAAATGGTGTTGACCCTCCTTTGTAATCTTCACTCCTGCCCCATCAAAAGTCTGCACCGCTTCTTCATACTAGTCTTCTTTCACTATTAGTACAGATTTAGTAGCATTAGGATGGTACCCAATGAATGCACCAACCGATTGTACTCTCCGCCACCATTCTTTGAGATCCCTTATTCTTCCTGCACCTGTGAGGTCATCAGCATACGCCACTTGTTTCACTCGGGTTGCCTCATGTTTTATTTTCTTCTGCAGAATAGATAGTGCCAGTGCGTACATTGCCATTGCCACAGGATCTCCTTGTGTTGTTCCTTCATTTGATTTGAGAATTTTCATTTCTCTCTTCTTTGTGTTTCCAACTATATACAGGTTAGCTCGCTCCTTATAAGTGATTTCTATGTGCTTTGCGATGCTCGGGCATTTGATCTTGATGTTGTGAATAGCTGCCTCCCTATTAATATGTTAAAGGCATTTGTTGCATCCACTAGCAGTACCGCTTCACAATTATCCTCATCATACACCTTCCCCATTGCATGTATTGCTGCTTCTCCTCCGGCTTGCTGTCCTGCACATACTTGTAAGTTGCCCACTGCTCTTTGTACATCTTTTCCAAATACGGACATGATTGCTTTTCCTATAATCCTTCTAAGAACTTCCCCATCGCCTACTGGTCTAACTCCTGGATTCTTATTTAAAGGTAGGGGCACACTCACACAGAATGTCAACGTTCAGGGGGCGAAAAAAAACTCGCCCGAACATTCGGTACGTGAATGCGGTGGTAATTAAAACAATATTTTTAAAATTTATGCAATAGTTATGATTTTAGGTAAAAAATATGGTTTTGCCACCCCCCAGACCCCTCCCCTCCCCACCCAACAATGATGGCGTTCTGGGGCCGAAAACATCTCTCCCCGCATCTGTTAGGTTAAGTTGACAATAGAAGTGATGGTAGTAATAGTGGGGATGTTGGTAATAGTAGTGATGATGGTGATAATAGTAGTGATGATGGTTGTAGTTATAGTGAGGATGATGACAGTAGTGGTGATGATGGTGATAGTACTAGTAGTAGTGATGATGGTCATAATAGTAGTGAAGATGGTGACAAGTAATGATATTTGTAGTGATAATGATGACAGTAGTGATGATGGTGACAGTATTAGTGATGATATTGAGAGTAGTAGTGGTGATTATAATAGTAGTAGTGCTGATTAATGGTGATCGTATGATTGATGATGGTGATGGTAACCTATCGCTGAGTTGGGTAGGCCTATGCCGTTTTGACTTTAGGCGAAAGGGCACGTCTACTTTATCAACTCTGCGTAAGCAGAGTTTGGTATCGCCCCCCCCCCCCGTATAGTGAGTACCACCGGGAAAAAAATTCTGTCGTCGTCGTCGTCCATGTCCCGAAACTCCTCCTAGATTGTTGGACGGATTTTCACCAAATTTTACACGAATATTTGTTGGGTGAATGCGAAAGTCAGTCAAAAAAGATTTTTTAAATTTGTGCAATAGTTATGATTTTAGATCCACAATATGGTTTCCCCCCTCCCCCTCAAACCGCCCCATACCAGCTCCCCCCCCCCCCCCCCCTCCTCCTCCGGACCCCCCCACCCCAGCAAGGATGGGAAACGCCATCAATGAAAACAACTTGCCACGCATTTGTTGGGTTAAGTTAGGTTAAGTTAGTTTAGTTGACATTAGAAGTGATGGTAGTAATAGTGGGGATGATGGTAATAGTAGTGATGATGGTGATAATAGTAGTGATGATGGTGACAAGTAATTATGATTGTAAGATGATGGTGATAGTTGTAGTGATAATGATGAGAGTAGTGACAATGGTGACAGTATTAGTGAAGATGGGGAGACTAGTGATGATTGTAATAGTAGTAGTGATGATGATAGTAATGGTGATGATAATAGTAGTGATGATGGTGACAGTTGTAGTGATGATGATAGTAGAAGTAATGGTGGTGGTAATATTAGTGATGATGGTAACCCATCGCAGAGTTGGCAATGCCGTTTGGATTTTTGGCAAAACGGCACGTCTACTTTATTTATATTTGATGTAAGAACCCTTGCCAAGAGTTAATTGCATCAGTAGATTTAGCACGTGTTAAATAAATAATCATAGCATGCGATTAGAGTACGCATACTTTTTCATTACTAACTCAAGCAAACTATGATTCCATGTTTCTATTGTGAATTGTGTATTATCCATTGTATGTTTTTAATTGGTATTATTGTGTGTGCACCTACAGTATATCCATCTTTGTATAAAATAAAATGTTGTTCTGTACATATTTTATAACTTGCTTTTGTTTTTGATCGTAGTTATATATACCGGTAGTTTACCTAATTCTCCCCGTTATTAGTACTCACTATATACCAGCATTGCTCTACACACATACTGTATAATTATACTATATATATATATATATTATATATATATATATATATGTTAGTATAGCCAGGTAATAGATTCTCTTTTAAACAGACGAGGTTAAAGGCAATGGCAGTTTCAGCATTCAGGATTTTATTGTTATAGCTTTCAATAGTTCTAACAATTTTCCTCTGGGGTTCAGAGATGAGGTACAACAGGTGTACAACCATGAATTTTGCTAACCTGTTGTACCTCATCTCTGAACCCCAGAGGAAAATTGTTAGAACTATTGAAAGCTATAACAATAAAATCCTGAATGCTGAAACTGCCATTGCCTTTAACCTAGTCTGTTTAAAAGAGAATATATATATATATATACATATATATATATCTGACTAACATATTCTCTTTGTAAGCCTTTCATCTCCCATTCGTTCAACATGACCACACCAGCTCAGCATCTTTCTGTCCACTCTGGCTAACAAATGTTCCCGCTGCCCCACTCTCCTACGTATCTCTTCATTCCTCAATCCGTCTCTACAGTATGAGTAATTCCACACATACTCCTCAAGCAGCTCATCTCCATCACATCCTGCTTTCTTCTCTCCTTTTTCTTCAGAGCCCATGTCTCAGCCCCATACATCACTGTTGGCACAACAACTCCTTGAAACATTGCACTTTTTACTTGCATTCCGAGATTTCTCGTCTTCCACATACTTCCCATTGCTCCAAAAACCTTCCTTCCTTCACACACTCTCTGTTTTACCTCCATTTCTATAGCTCCACTCCTGCTTATCGTTCCTCCTAGATATTTAAAACACTCTACTTGTTCCAATATTTCCCCATATATATATATATATATATATTATATATATACATACAGTATATACGGTATATTTTATATATACATATATACGGTATATTATATGTGTATATATGTATACATATATATATATATATATGTATATATATGTATATACTGTATATGTATACATGTATATGTATATAAGCTAAACATGTATATATATATATATATATTACATACTGTATAATGTATACATGTTTAGCTTAAGTCAACAGGGTATAGATACTATTTTGTTTAGCTAGTTGTAGTTAGTGCTTGAAGGGTTGATTTGTTTTGACGAACCCTTGGTGCACCCTGGTCCCTTAGCAATCATTGGAAATACTATTGGTTCAACAATTTCCACCTTCCAGTAGGGAACGACCAATAAAATAAGAAACCTCTTTAAGAAAAAACTAAATGAAAGTGACACATTATATAATTGAGCTATAAATGTACCCGTTAGACTATACATCAATTATACGTTTGCAACATCATAGTTCACATGATAATACGCAATCCAGAAACTTACCATAAAAGACTGAAAAAAAAAAAATCCTACCTGGTAATAAACTACCACACATAAAACAGAAGACTTACCCCTTTGCAAGTAATATATATCTCAACCTAGCGATCCTGTAGTAAGAGAGAGCGACCATTTTTTTCTGTAGAGGCCATTTTGGTGCTCCAGTTATCAAACAACGGGGTTCAACGGGGTTATATTATATTTTTGTAATATGTAGCATGTACAGTATATCCAAACGCTAAACTGTATATCCTGTACAAGAATTGCCGAATGTTTATTATAGCAATGGAGATACGTGATTGCAAAGAGTAGATATTATCACCAGTGTCACCAAGATGGTGGGGGTCAGCCGATCTCTGTTTACTGCAGGGCCTTTATTTCAGTCTACATCCCAATAACGCACAGGGTATAACCACAGGTCCACACTTTATAAACAGCAGCCTGGTGTAACAAATATATTGACACTATACTATTATGAAGGTGTCGGTTGATAGTATGCTTGGCACATCATATCCATAGCTAATCCAAATATGATATACACACAATATTTATGGGAGATAGGTATATTATATTTCATTGTCCATGTGTATCTATTCCATATACACTTTATGCTAACTTCGAATAGTAGTTCGGTAATATGTTGCATTGTTCATTTTTATCTTGTCTCACAAAGATATACACATTGTGTATGATATTTGAAAGTTATATTTAATTTTGTGTGTGTATCTGGCTTTTAATAATGTTTCTTTTGTTATTTAGTCGTGCACATCTATCTTTCTATTTTCCGTAGCACCAATTCATAAACATTGCTGTTCAGCACCATGCCTATCCTCATAAAATGCTATTCTCAATGCAATTTGTATTAGATTATCGCATCATATTTGTGTAGCAACATGTTTTTCACAAGACTCGTGTATATGTTCTTGCGTTTATGTGCATGTTATGTTTCTTTATTTTCCTCTTGCTGTCATGTTTATCAGTTTGTATTAATATATCTTTTACACAGTCTTGCAATTTCATATGCAGCCATGATGTACAATATATTGTCTAGTTGTTCTCATTGATATCGATGCGGGTCACTTTAACCCAAATACCTGCAGTATGCCCTCTCTTTGCCGAGTTTCCTTCTTCTATCTTAGTGAGGATGGTTGTATTTTTTCTGGGCCGCCTACACTCTCATATTTAGCTCCATTAGTTTCAGATTTTAAGACGTTCGGCCCATTAGTTTTGTGATTTTTAAACCATTCACCCCATTTCTTTGGCAATATAAAGACCTTTCGTTCCACTTAGGTATTAATTGTTGTCTTGGTGAGCAATAGCGAGTCTATAATTGAGGAGGAACCGGCCTTTGACCGGCATATTCGTACACAATTATCTAGAAGGGGGATCTTGGGGATGTTATTTTAAAGGTCTAGGGAGGTAACTTAAAAACTAATAAATAATAAATATATCGACTAATACATAAACCCTTCCCTCCTTAATCGTAACTCAGTTTCCAAAGAACCTCATTTGCAACACTTTTTCTGGAGCAGATTCTAAAGTCTATCCCCCCGACGGCCACTTTCTAAAACAAATGGAAATTGTGTTGTTTACACCGTATCGAGCCAAGATTAACAAGTCGAGTGTAGATTTGTGAAGAGAACTTGAAATTATCCAGTCTCATAAAGTTTGCAGATTATATTCACTTATTCCGTTCATCAGTATGCAGGGTTTCAGTATGATAAGGTGTAATCTCTTCAATCAGACGATGATGTGTATAATCTCTGCCAATACTACTGCCAGAAGGTTCCACTCAGCTTTAAAAATATTAAGGGGCTAAGACCATTTATGTTTGACTAATTAAATCAGTCATCCTCTTCCCTAATTAAATTAAAATATCTGGAGGTAGGACTACGAGTCTCATCCTAGCTGTTTCTCTGACCGCTCAGCATTTTCGTGCAGGTTACTTCGAAAGAGAGAGAGATTTACATAGATACACTGACCACACAGACCTTACGATCCCAGCGAGGAGATCAGGACTTAATTCTAGTAAAGATAGCTAACCCGAGAGAAAGGTACATTGGAAAGAAAGGGTAGCAAAGAAGAAGGCTCTCTCCCCACCCTCCGGTCCCTCCGGCAATTCTCCCTACCAGGAATTCACCGGAGACCTCTGGTGGAAGTTTCCGAAGTAGCGCCAGAGCTACGTCTGTCAACATAAACATTACTCAACACCTAGGCTATGCACAGTTTATCACGATTTCTTACGATTCTGCATGTTTTTACTATATATTAGATGGCTACACTAAATGCTTATATAGTATGGTAGTTGTGGGGGTAATGTGTCAGCTATAGAAAGTACGACATATATCTTATAATTAAGAATGATTGATGGAGAGGGAGGGTGAAGAACTGCGGGATATCGCCATTTAAAGGGCCCAGGTCGCTTACTGTACAAAACAACGTGATGGCGTGGCAACTCCAAGAATTTCTGATTGGGAGAATTGCCGTACATGAAGACAGTTGGAAGTGAATAACCTTGCAGATCTTGGAAACCGCCTGAAGGGATTTATAGAAAGTTATAAATGGAAAGGAAATTGCATGCAAACCTTTACCCGTAGTAATATATAAAATATATATAGATTTGTTTTGTTCCTCAGTTAGCTCTCTTCAACTGGAAGCAGTGTTCGTTACTACCACATCGTTCTATCATTGGTTATTACCTGGAGAGAGAGAGAGAGACGTTTATGATTATGATCTATGGGCTCTTTACTTGCCAATTCTAATTCTGTCCCCTCTTTAATTAATCTATATCCAGCCATATTGCCAAACCTTCTGTATCGAGCTGCATTCAACTCTATCCCACTGAAACTCATCCTAGCTGCTATAACTGCTTCTCTGACTGCTCCCAACGTTATCTGATAAGTGGATTTACGGCTGGGCAACGGCTTGTATGAACCTCAAGTACACCTCCCTGTTTGTTTTGAAGTTTATGCTCGGCTGGGATAGAGATCTCAACGAGGTCCTAAAGTCTGCTGTCAAGCGCTCCTCCCATATTATACTGCCGCCTTTTATTGTTAGTTTTCGAGCCCTTCTTTGTAGTCGGTTTTGAGTGGTATTTTGTTCTCTATATTTGTTTCCCTCTTTTCAGTTTCCACATAAAACTGTCTTTATTGTTTCTTAGTTTTCTGCCACTTTCTTCTAGTCTCATTTAGGGTTATTTTTTTTATTTATTTTGCCTTGGTATTTGTCTCGCCCTTCTCTCTAATCTGTTTTCGGGTTTCAATGTCTCGTGTTCTTTCTTTCTCTACTTATTCATTTAGAATGATGACGAATGTCTCAATTTCATTCTGGCGATCATTTAATTATTTCATTAAGTTTAGGAGCAAGTTGTGACATCATCGGGTAATTTGAAATAGTTTTTACACTTTTGTTTACCTATGTGCTTCCAAAGCTGCATAATATCGGCTAAGGTTAGCATAACTATAATGAATGCATGATGCCATCATACCCATATTGCTTAGTTTAATTTAAAATTAATTCATAGATGGGACTCGCTAGCCTTGGTCGGCAACCCATCTAGGGGAGATAACCTTATACAAATTTGGGTGGATGGGACTCGTCAGCCTTGGTCGGCAACCTGTCTAGGGAAGTAAACCTTATATAAATCTGTTCTGTTACCTTAGGGTGAAGCAGGTTAGTGGCTGGATTAGCCGCACACCACTAGTGCTAAAAAAATGCATAAAAGACCTCGGGGTCGGACAGACACTAAATTGAGTGGTCAATCCTGTACTGAAAGACTCTTTATTAAACTGGCATGGGTTGTGCCTCTTACAGAGCATAGGTCAGCTTGGGGGCATTTTGTGTATGGCCACCCCCATTAAGGGGAGTAAGGCGTCCGGCAATAGATAGATAAATATTCTACCATATATGTCTAATACATATTTTGTGTTCTATGTGTATGAAGGAGACAAAACGCAGGTTGCCTATAACGAGTGTCTCCCCCAGAGTCAAAATAGTGACAGAGAGCCTAATTCAAGGGACGTTGTGGTCAAAATGCCTGGACACACGAAATGTAAAGCAGTTTAAGTCATTAGATGAAGGAAAGATTGATTGAGAGAGAGAGTTACAGAGTTCATTAGTTGAGTAGAAGAAAGACTGAAAACAAATTGCCAGTTCTTGGATTGGAGAGTTGCACATAATTGGGGTGGGACTGTGTTGAAAGGCAGGTGCCTCGCACTCGCCGCAAGGGAGGAGGTATGCACTGAAAGAGCTCTGAGGAACACTGACTGTTGTAATAACAATAGAAGAGTAAAAGAGGTACAACATTGCGGCATATAGAAAGATTGTTGGGAACTAGTATATAAGAGGAAGTGAGTAAATGAGGCGGATTGCTTTGGACTCTAATCTTTCGAGAAGTGCAGTATGGGTGGAACCTCCCCACACATGTGAACAATACTCGATACATGGGCGCACTCTGCCCCTATAAAGAGCACACACAAATCAACCCTACACCTTCTGTCAGTATTCTTGGTGTCTCCTTTTCTTCTGATCTCACTTGGAACGACCATATTACCACCCTTGTTGAAACAGCTTCCTAGAAGCTAAGTGTGCTCAACCACCTCCTGTTTGTTTTACCCCTGCACAGCTTCTTGCTCTGTACAGGGGCACAGTGCGTCCATTTATTGAGTATTGTTCGCATGTGTGGGGAGGATCCTCTCACACAGCACTTTTGACAAAGTAGAAAAGAAAGCCTTTCATCTCATTTAACTCACGTCTACTCACCGACTCTTTGCAATCTCTCTCTCTCTGCCACAATGTTGCATCTCTCTCTCTACTCTACCACTATTACAAAAATCAGTGTAGAGTATGTAGCACTTGTCTTGCAAGACAATCCCACCCATACTCTGTGTAACTCTCCAACCCAAGAGTGAACCAATATTCCCAATCTCTCTTCTAGCTGAGTTGAGCTCTGAACTCTCTCCCTGAATCCATCTTCCCCTCATCCGATGACTTAAATTGCTTCAAACTCTGTGTGTCCAGGAATTTTGGCTCGAACATTCCTTGATTTTGACCCTGTTACTCTTTCAACTCTGGGGGAGGCATTCGTCACAGGCAGTTCTGCCTTTTGTCTCCCTTATCAACATAGACAAAAAAATCTGTGCAGGGGTGTAGAACCCACGGAGACGGTATGAAATGCTGTTTTAGCATGAGTGGTAATATGATCTTTCAAAGAAAGGTTGGATGAAATGGATACACCAAGGATATTGAGAGAAGATGAAGATTTGATCTGTTTATTGTTGAAGAGTTATCGACATTCTTGTGGGGGATTGCGACGGTTAGTTAAATTAATGGATACAGTGTAAGTTATATACAATCACTTTATACTTCTGCTTCTTAATTTTTTCTCCAAATATCTAACGTTTTTCATTTATGTTTAAAAGTGTGTTCATTATATCTTTATTTAACCTAACAGTCTTTTATAAACAAGATTGCCGGATTACGGCTCAGTTTACGAGCTCACATTAATCCTCCCGATCTTCCTTATAGCCGTCAAGGTTGATTATTTTTCCTATTTACATTCTTCATTCTACTTGTTCGTTCTCTCACTTACTCCAACGTCCTCTCTCCTCATCATCACAGCCATTCTTTGTTCTCTACACCAGGTAATTTCATCGCTACCATTAAACTCCACCCAGAAATGAAGGCTGAATGAGTCGCCTAGCCATTAATTATTAATCAGTATCAGAACAAGCATACCTGATTCTAAAATATATGCGGAAATTGTTATAATCTCCGATAATCCCGATAGGACCTGTACCTGCTCATTAGTCTGTAAGGTGGATCACGTGATACGCAGGTGTCCGAGAGTTGGACCAACAAATAACACATGAGTTAGGGAGAAAATGTATCCTTCAATATGACTAAAACCATCTTTAGTCCATTATGTTTACTACCAGATTTTTTTTCTTTCAAGCTTGTAAAATAATGATCAATGGAACAAATATTTATCTATGCCATGCGGGTGACTATTATTCGTCAATTGGATTCAATGTGTCCATAAAGAGGTTGCCAGATTAGCAATAATAAATAGAGTTCTCTCACTCTTATAATTACCTCTCCAAAATTAGTTTTCTGCCCACAGCTAACTCAAAGACAAATGCAGAGGTTGAAGTAACTAAACTAAAGTTTTCTAAATACCCCTGATGGTAACAAAGGCTTTAAAGTATCCCTAATAGGCTCAAAATTGCGTCAAGGACGTGAGAGGGTTAAGAAGATAATGTGCAATTTGAGAATACAACGGAATATATGGATTAGTCAAGACTGCAACAAGGAGGACAATGAACAACGAAATAGAAAAGGTACCAGTATGATATGCAAGAGAATAGTATATGTAAACGGAAGTCTACGCGATGAATCTACGTGATACATTTTAGAATACAAAAGAACAATGGACCACCGTTCAGGGACTAGAAGGTAACTTAAATTGTTCAGAAAATCAATATATGATTAAAGACTGTTTAGTAAGTGGAAAGAGAACATAAAACTCTCCAAGTCTACGGAAGACTGAGATGGATCAGTCAGAGACGATAAACAGCTGTCAATTTATGAAACTGGTACAAGGGACTGGAGTTTTCGCAGAGATGCTCCAGTCCTGACGTTCTTCTTGACTTACAGTGTGCTGGCTTAATAATCCAATAGGGTTGATAGCCTCTGAAGTCCTATTTTAACTAAAAAAGAAACAGGTAAATAGTACACGTCTAACAATGTTGGATGGAACAAATTAATATTTCACATGGGCATGATAACTGCATTTACAATACATCTGTTTCAGCAAAAGCTATAATTGAACCTGAAGTATTGGTGTGTCAATATTACTGTACTGTGTGTCAACTACTACTAATATGTGCAATACTCAAATATAGTATAAGATAATATAACATATTTCTCAGGTTCTTTATCGTATATTATTATGGTTAAGTTAAATTTCGAAAATATTACCTAATGATCAGAAAAAATATGATAGGATATATAATGACTATTTAAGGTCGATATATATATTTTTTTTTTCTATGTAAATGAGGGAGACAAAAGGCATAACTGCCGGCAGCGAGTGCCTCCCCCAGATTTCAAAGAGTGACAGGGCCGAAATCAAGGGACGTTCGAGCTAAAATGCCTGGGCACACGGAGTTTGAAACAACTTAAGTCATAGGAAGAGGGAAAGACTGATTCTGGGAGAGAGTTCCAGAGCTCAGCAGTTGAATAGAAGAAAGTCTGAGAATAGCGTTTCACTCTTGGGTTGGAGAGTTGCACAGAGTAGGGGTGGGATTGTGTTGCAAGGCAGGTACTACATACCCTACGTAGAGGTGGTATACACTGGGAAAGCTCCCAGGAACACTGATTATTGTAGTAGCGATAGAATAGCGAGAGATGCAACATTTCGACGAAGAGAGAGAGATAGCAGAGAGTTGGTGAGTGGACGGGAGTTAATGATACGAAAGGCTTTCTTTTCTACTTTATCTAGGAGTGCGGTGTGAGAGGATCCTCCCTACACATGTGAACAATACTCAATACAAGGACGCACTGTGCCCCTGTACAGAGCAAGAAGCTATGCAGGGGTAAAGAACCCCTTGAGGCGGTTGAGCACACCCAGCTTCTGGGAGGCTGCCTTAGCGAGACTGGTAATGTGGTCTTTCCAAGTGAGAGCAGAAGAAAAAGAGACACCGAGAACATTGAGAGAATATGAAGGGTTGATTTTTGTATTGTGGAAGAATAAGGGATAGTCCTCTGGAGGTTCCTGATGGGTAGTAAGATGGATAAATTGAGTTTTGGAAGCAATAAATGCAACAAGGTATTCTCTACCCCAATTGGAAATAGTAGCTAGATCAGAAGATAAGTATTTTATGGCTTCATTACGTTTTCTTTTGAGGGACTGCTGGCTGGGGCATTCTGGAAAACTAATTGGGTGGTGTAAGGTAGAGTCCTCTGCATATGAATGGATGGGACTGGATGTACAGTTGAGAAGATAATTTATGACAATTAGAAAGAGAATAGGAGATAGGACAGAACCCTGAGGAACACCGGAATTGATAGGATGAGTAAATGAGCGATGTCCGTCCACAACCGCAGCTATGGAACAGTCGGAAAGGAAATCAGAGACAAAGGCATAGATGGAGGGACAGAAACCGAAGGAGGGCAGTTTGGAAATTAAAGATTTGTGCCAGACTCTACCGAAGGCCTTCGGTATGTCTAGTGCAACAGAAAATGTCTCGCCGAAGTCCCGAAAGTTGGATGACCAAGAGTTAGTAAGATATGAAAGAAGATCACCAGTAGAGCGACCCTTAACACACAAAGAGCGGGTGGTAGGGTATTTTACACTGTGCCGCCCAGCGTTTTTTTTTTACCCTAAATAGGGTTGTTTCTGTGCTCCTTTTCATGCATAAACAAGACCCAGAGCGTAAAACAAGTATCTATCCCTGAAAGGGCGTAAACAGAGCTTTCCAATGACACCCGAACCATCCTTCTACGACCACTGGTTCTCTTGCAACGATCGTGCAACACTAGTGCAAAAACCCTAAAATAAGGTATTTTCCGTACATAATTCCCTGTGTAGCGAGTGAGAGAGGGAGGAGGAGGGTGGAATACAGATCAGTACACCCACGGCGGTGGTGGAGAGCGGTCATAAGGCTACTACGCTCGTCCCACCGCTCGGCTCTCTCTCGGATCAAATTTACGTGCTGAAAATTGCACTCGACATATGTGGACGCCGCCACATAGTCCACATTTATTTAACTCGACATATGTGGTGCGCCGATGGTTAAGGGTTAAGGAAGCCATACTGGCGATCTGAGAGCAGATTATGAGAAGACAAATGCTTAAGAAATTTGGAAGCAAGAATAGTTTCAAAAACTATAGAGATACAAGAGATGAGAGCAATTGGACGATAGTTGGAGGGTTGAGAGCGGTCACCATTTTTTGGGACTGGTTGAATGAGAGCAAACTTCCAGCAAGAAAGAAAGACGTTAGAGGAGAGACAGAGACAAAAGAGCTTGCCTAGGCAGGGGGTCAGCACGGAAGCACAGTTTTTAAGAACAACAAGAGGAACACCGTCCGGACCGTACGCCTTCTTAGTATTAAGCCCAGAGAGGGCAGAAAGTACATCTTTAGAAGAGATTATGATATTAGGCATAAATAGGAGAGAGGGGGGTGGAGAGGGAGGAATAGCACTTGAATCATCCAAGGTAGAGTTTCTGGCAAAAGTTTGAGCAAAGAGTTCAACTTTGTCAGAGGAAGAAGTGATGGTTGTGCCATCAGAGTGGAAAAGGGGAGCGAAAGACTAGGAAGAAAAGTTGTTGGAGAGGTTTTTGGCTAGATGCCAGAAAGCTTGGGAAGAGCTAGAGTTGGATAGTTCAGTGCTTTTATTATTGATGAAAGAGTGCTTGGCAAGTCGAAGAACAGATTTGGTTTGATTCCGGGCAGAAACATAGGAAGAATAAGATTCTTGAGTTTTAAGGCGTCGGTACCGTTTGAATGCTTCCTTCTTGTTGTGGACAGCAGTAGAACAAGCGTGAGTAAACCAAGATTTTTTTGCATTAGACTGAGAGAAAGAAAATGGAATGTACGCTTCCATGCCCGAGAGGATTACCTCGGTAATGCGTTCAGCACTTTTCGAGGGTCCTCGGCCACGGAAGCAGAATTCATTCCATGGGAAATCCAAGAAGTACTGCCGGAGAGCCTCCCATACTCAAAAGTACAGCTATCTTTACTGATGAAATATATTTATTACATATATATATATCAATACTGTGTTCTAATGAATAAATATTGAAGAGAGAGAGAGAAAGAGAGTCTCACCCTATCTAATAATTACTCAGGTATAGGCGAAATATTTAAGACTAGAGGGTATGTTCACTAGATGAAGGGAGCATGTAACATAATTCATTATATTCTGGAATACATTTTATGATGCTGTGTACAGTAAGTTTATCCTAAAATTTTATTTTCCAGTAAAGTTATAATCTATCTTCCCAATACAATCAAAACTTATGACAGTTAATCCATATTATAAAAGGTCATGTATACCTTGATCTGAACGGCATAATTAGTAGCATTTATAGTTATTACATACACATATTCAACTTAAGGAACAATTTTGTGATTATTTTGGTTACATGTATGTTTCTAGATAAATATAACTCGTAAAACATACACCATTCAAGCTGTGTGTGTATCGTCGTACTGTGCATGGTTCATTGACTATTTATATATATATATATATATATATATATGAAATTTGTCTTTTCTTTATGTTTTCAAATTTCAATTTGACTAATAATATGTGCATCAATATAATATATTGTAAGATAATATAACCTACTTCCTAAGTTCCTTTCCGTATATTATAAAGGTTAGATTTAATCTCGAATATATTTCCGGAATAGGAGAAAAATAACTGATTGTATAAGTAATGACTTTTGAAGTTCGATATAATTATCCATAATCAAAAGTACAGCTCTCTTTATTGATGAAATTGATTTATCACCTACAGTATATTGTTCGAGAAGCTAAACATTTAGGATTAAGGAACACAAAATAAGTACCGTACATTAGAAAATACAAAAGGATAGAGGTGTGGTGGAGAAAGATTGATTAATGAAATTTAGAAGAGTGATTGTAAGGGAGGTGGAGAATGAAGGCAGTATTGAACTGTTGTTGCCAGAAATTCGTGGTACAATTTATGTTGAACTTTACTGTAGATACGGGGTAATTGTGTTTGGAAATTATATAATTGTCCTCGGATTATCACTTCAGTGTGCTTCATTACTAGTTAACGTTTATTTTACCATGGTTATTGTTCGGTAGCGTCTCACCATTTCGAACTGCGAGTATATCGTTTTTCTTTCTATTTTCGTCTTGTTATATTTTGTATATATTAATTAATTCATATACTTTGTGATCAATGCAATCACAAACAAAATATACTGTACTACCGGCTCAGTAGTGTAGTGGAGAACGTCTCGGCCTCCCACCCCGGGAGACCCAAGTTCAATACCTCACTCAGGCATGAAGGTTTTTCGCATACACTGGTAGCCGGTACTGTTTCCCTTGAGCAAAGAAGTGGGTAATAGTGTCTGGTAATAAGCTTTGGTCGAGCGCTATTGGATCTCGGAGCGAGAGCTATAGATAAATGGCGGTATATAAGTAACCTGAACATTATTACAAACTTGAACAATCTATTGGTTATTAAAGTTTTGTTGTTGTGCTCTCACTGTATATGACTACATATATCTAAAATAACTTGATTGAAAGAAGCTCTGTAATAGTTGGAATTATTGTACACCCGCCAATAAGGATACTTGTTTCAGAGCTATTTATATTTATGTTAATATCGATAATTAGGAAAATATAATGTCAAGTCAAAAATACAACCTGAAACAATATTCTTCATCGTTATTTTCTAGACACATGTATTTACCTAAAAACAAACAATTAAAATTAGGTCTGTAATAGTTCTTTACTATTGAATTTTTCAAACCTAATATTCTGCTCAACTATAACGGTCTTAATGGATTAGTTAGTAACATTTTAATCACTATCAATATTGATAACATACCTTTGTAAATACACCTGTGCTCAATAATATCTAAATCAAAAGAACATATTAGATTAATATGATTAACGAATATACCAATCTATGTTTCCTGTCCATCAATTCTTACTGATTCTGATGGTAAAAAATTGTCTAGGAATCCTCATAATTTTTTGTCATCGATAAATGTGAAAACATTGGTGAGGTATTTTTGGTCGCCCATTTCTCCCCATTTAAAACGTTAAGACTTGAAGACGCTTTGTCCCATAAATGTCACCTAAGTTAGGTGCTGATGTTCTCATAATAAGCGATACCGAGCCTACAACTAAGGAGAAGCAAGTCTCTGCCTGGGTCAATTTTCCACCGAAGAATATGCAAATTTACTGTTATACAATATGAGCAGTATATAAGATTGCAAAAATATGCAATACCCTTAATACTTACCATAAACTTCAGTAGATCTGGACTTGACACGAAAATGGAACTTTGCAGTAAGGGACCCAAAATCGGAGAACGAACCCCCAAGTTCGAACCTCGAAGACGCGAAAATTTCAAATTTTTGCGGTTTCGAGGTTCGAACTTGGGGGTTCGTTTTCCGATTTTGGGTCTCCTACTCCAAAGTTCCATTTTCGTGTCAAGACCAGATCTACTGTAGTCTATGTACAGTACTGACTAATAAAACAACATCGGAATATCCCAGAGATTAAGGCATGGCCCCCGTGACACTGAGAGGTACAGCCATGGTCAGATTTCCTGTCCTATGTCCATAATCTCTCTAATTGTAAGTGAAAACACCCTTAACAGCGATAAGGAAGCGTTTATATTAAGGTTTGTTCAGTGTGGTTCAAGAATGGTTTTGCACTAATCGAACATATGAAAGTTATTGTAAAATGATGAAGGTGGGGCATCGCTTTTCATCGTGGATGTTCCTCCGAATCTGAATTATTCATCAGTCAGGCGTAATAAAACCTTATCAGATGAATGTGGTTGATATCTATACAGAGCCATATTAGTAACTAAATATCAAATGTTTATGTAGACATTCAAAGAGATGACTTAGACGAGTGACGAGACCTATACAATCATAAACATTACTGACTCTGTTATGATTTTGATCATCTTTTTATCGTTCTTTTTTTCTTTTTTTTCTTATCTCGCCTAAACTCTAATCTCAGTAAAGTTTTATACGACTCTGAACCCTATATTAGCTTGGTGAGTCACTACATCTTCGAGGATGAACTTAGCAAGTAAGCTCAACATATAATTCCAGTTCATTCAACACTAGTTATTTTTGTTGTGCTTTCATAGTTTATTAAAATTGTGCTAATTAACATAACCCAGCCAACCAAACCCTAACCTATCGTTCCTTTATAGAGCCTAAGGTATCGTTCTTTAATGTAACCTAACCTATCATAGACAATTGCATCACATTTTATTCAACCTTATTGTAGAGTTGCTAGACATTTTATTTTGCCAAACCTCAATTTTAAAATTTACGTTGGACTTTCTCTGTGACCTTTTTTAGTCACCTAATATGTATAAACACAATCTGTACAATATTTTAGCAAAATAAACAATGCTTTATGGAAAATAAGCTGGTGCAGTAACCAAATTGTGCTAAAAATGGCCAGTGATATTCCGTCAATGAGTCATTAACATCTGTACCGGCGTCGTCTTTTTAATCTTATTCTAGCTATATTTATACGATTGTATACAGTTTAAGAATAATCTGTGGTAGAATAAAGAGTTAACTGTGATAGTCCGAAGTATGTTAATTGCTGGGGGCCCTTTATAAACTGAATCTATCTATCTATCTATCTATCTATTGCCTGACGCCGTGATCCCCGAAGGGGTGGCCACGAACGAACCGCCCCCATGCTGTCCCCAGTCAGTCGACGCCCCTTCCCCCAACCAGCACCGCCTTCGTTCATGTACTTCCTCACTCCATCCTTCCACCTCTCATTCAGTCTACATCTCCCTCTCTGTCTTTCCACCTCGCTCTCGTACACCCTCTTAGTCAATCTCTCGCTTTCCATACGTTCCATATGGCCGAACCATCTCAAGTTGTTCCTTTTCACACTTTCCAGCACATCTACCTCCACACCACACCTCCTTCTTACTTCCTCATTAGTCTGTCTATCCCTCCATGTAACTCAGCACGCACTCCTTAAGTAATTCATTTCCACTGCTCTTACTCTTGGTCTGAGTCTCACAACCAACGTCCATGCTTCGCTTCCGTAAGTCAGTGTCGGGATTACCACACTGTCATGCAAGGACTTCTTCACTTCCATACTGACCACCCTATTTCTTGTTACTGCTTTTAGCATTCCTACAACCCTCTTCCCCTGTTGCACCCTCTCCCGCACTTCTTCATCCATAGTCCCATCTTTACTCAACACACTGCCTAGATACTTAAAAGAGTTGACGATCTCCATAGCCTGACCGTTCAGCTTCACCTCACACTCTGTGACTTCACCCCTTTCGAAGACCATAACCTTGCTCTTCCCCGCATACCTTCAAATTCTGTTTTTCGCACACTGTTCCAAACTCATTTACCAGACCCTGCAACTCCCATTCATTATCACTCATCAGAACTGTATCATCCGCAAACAGCAGTATAGGTAGCTTCCACTCAATTCCCTACCTTTTCAGCGATACACCAACATCCACTGCTCTTGATAGTATTTCTTTCATGACTCCATCCATATATACAGTAAACAACCACGGGGACATCACACACCCCTGTTTCAAACCAACATTCAGGTCAAAGAACTCGCTCTGCTCACTCTCCACACGTACTGCCGCCTTTGCACCCTCATACATGCTCTTCACTGCTTTCAGCAACTTGCCCTCTACTCCGTATATTCTAAGTACTTTCCATAAACCTTCTCTATCCACTCTGTCATAGGCATTCTCCAAGTCCATAAAGGCAACATACACCTTTTGTTTCTTCTCCAGATATTTCTCCACAACACAATTCAGGGTAAAAATCTGATCTACACATCCTCTTCCCTTCCTAAGACCTCCCTGCTCGTCGCCTATCCATTTCTCCGTTCTCACTCTCACTCTCTCAATCACTACCCTGCTGTATACCTTCCCTACAACACTTAGAAGACATATTCCTCGATGGTTACCACACACTCCTCTTTCCCCTTTGCCCTTATATAGGGGGACTATTATGCCAGTCTTCCAGTCATCGGGTGCACTCCCCTTCTCCCATGCTAGTTTGCACATATTCCATACCCATTCTATCACTATCTCACCACCATACCTCAACATTTCCCCACACACTCCATCTGTTCCTGGTGCTTTCCCCAACTTCACTCTTTTCATGGCTTCCCACACTTCTGACCTCCTGATCCTCACCTCCTCCTCCTCCACTACTTCTCTTCTTCTCCCTCCCATACCATATCCAGCTATGTTTGCTGGCTCTTCATTCCTTACATTTAGCAACTCATTGAAGTACTCCCTCCATCTTTCGACTCTCTCTTGCTTCTCGGCTAGCATTCTCCCATTCTTATCTTTCACACCCTTACTGTTTCCCTTGCTACCTTCCCTAACTTTCTTGACTTCTTTCCAGAACAGTTTCTTACTCTCCCTCCATTTTACACTCAGATTCCTTCCAAATTCCTCATCTACTCTTATACTTTCCTTCACTACTCTCTTCACCACCCTCTTACTCTCCACGTACCTCGCTCGTTTCTGTCTCTCGAAATCTTCATTCCCTCTACTACCCAACCACTCTCTATATGCTTTCTTCTTTTCTTCCACAGCTATTCTTACCTCTTCTGTCCACCATGCTGTACCTTTCACTCCCCTCCCTCTTCTCCTCAATCCACACACCTCCTCAGTTAGTGACCAGAATCAAGTTATAATGACGACACCTGTACAGAAAGGGTTAAGAACACAAAAATAATTACCAATCAATTAACTGTATATGTGAGTACTACTGTCATATATAGGCTATATGTGAGTACTACTGTCATATATAGGCTATATGTGACTACTACTGTCATATATAGGCTAAGGTCTATATGTGTTCCAACTGTATTTTACTGAGGCGAATATACAGTATTTCTTTCTGCAGGGTCAAGATTGTCCTGATAAATTAACAAAATAAATAAGTGAAACGAGCTTATTGCCTAACGGGGTGATTGGTATTGTGGTTTGATATTTTACAACTTATATATTATATATATATATATATATATATATATATATATATATATATATATATATATATATATATATATATATAAAGTTGCATTGGTGAATCCACCCAATTGAAATTTAAACTATTTAATTTTTACGAAGATGCTTATTGTACGACTATTAGATACAGGATATAAGGATTTTCCTTTAAGTGTGATAACTATGTTGAGAGGATAGGATCAATGTTCTGAAGGCGCACTGATGAGGTCATTCATCGATAATTAAACCGATTTTCCCCGTCTTTCTTCCACTCAACAAGTAAACTCTGGAACTCTCTCCCTCAGTTTATCTTTTCCTCACCATCTGATTTAAACTGGTGAAAGCCTTGTGTATCCATACATTTTGACACTAAGGCACGTTGACTTTAGCTCTTCATCATTCTTTCCCTTTGTGTTGGGTAGAGAGGGAAAGGGGGGGGGGGGGGGGGGAGGGGGAGGGGGGATTGATACAGGCATCTTTTGCCCTTTGTTTGTTTCATACACATACGAAATAAATATATGCATTTGCCACTCCTTTAGACAAAACAATATATATTTGAATTATAAATGTATAATATAATTATATAATTAGTCACTTTCCAGAACTCTGCAAATTAAGGGTAAGATTGAAATAACTACTGATTCACTTACTTAAATTCCTTTTAAGCTATATTTATTAAAAGTCATCTATTGCTGAAAGCTTCCAACTCAAGAATACTTGAGTACTAAACACAAAAGGTTAGGACAAAAATAATAGAATTTGGTGTAAAATTCCTGGTATCTTCCTAGTATCAGGCACACGTCTGGTCCTAAACACCGGCACTAATCTGGCGTAAGTAGTACCTAATTGATTAATTATACAGCCAAGGTCGCTATCATACCCTATCACAGCACCAGGGTATAAGTCACCCGCCATAGCCACACTGCACTCTTGATATACATAGATTTACATATACTGTATACACTGAACACAAAATTCTTACGATCCAAGTGAGGTGGTCAGTACATCGATAGAACCCCAGAAGTTGGAAGTATAAAATGCATCATACAGAGAGAGAGAGAGAGAGAGATAGTTAAATAAATACAGAAGGAATATAATTATGGTGTGGCACATTACAGAAAAGAAGTTCGTTGGTCCTTTTTCACGAGAAACACCTAGGGTTTTTGGAGATGATCCAGCATTTCTGTAGCACCTTGGCTACTCCAATTATTCTCCTACGTTGTTCCCGACGCAGAGTACAGAGGATGTCCGACCACATTCGCAGGTACTTTGACGACGTTATGACTACTCGCATGAAGCAACGTTTTGAGTGTTTAAATTGTGTGCGGCCATTAGTGTGGCAGAAATTAAACAAATACGTGTTTTGATCAAGATTTGCAAGGCTTAGCAACATTTTACAGACTACTAACAATCCTTCAAAAAATTCCACTATGTTATTGCAAGTCTGGTCAAATACCTTTCTGTAGGAATCTATATTATTTTTATGCACAAAAACTAGTGGATTAATAATCCTGTATGCAGGTCGTACTGTCGTGCAAAAAAAAAAAAAAAAAAAAAAAAAAACGCCAATAATGAGCTGGGCCAAAAATACATTCCGTCTTAGTACTGTACTTTTGGTATTATCGCACAAATATTGCTTCGAGCAGTCAGGAGTTCTTAATAATTGATAAAGTTTGTAATCCAAGTCGTCGTCACAAGGACTGTACTTGACCATGTCATGTAATTTGGGGAATCTGGTTTCCTGGCTACATCGAAGAATAAGGGAAATGTATATCTTCCATACGCTAATATAAAAAGAAGAACAGTATTGCTTCATTGTTAACACCTAACGAGCGGCCTAGGCGGTAAATAATATGTAGCCACCAGCGGGGTGTTTTTACCCAAAATAGGGCTGTTTACGTGATCATTTTCATGCCTAAATAAGACCCAGAGCATAAAACAAGTATCTATCCCTGAAAGGGCATAAACAGAGCTTTCCAATGACACCCCAACGATCCTTGTATGACCGCTAGTTTTCTTGCAACAATCGCGCAATACGAGTGCAAAAACCATGTAATTCGGTACTTTCCCTAAACAATTCACTGTGTAGCGAGTGTGAGAGGGTGGAGGAGGGTGGAATTCATGTCAGTTGGTCCACTGCGGTGGTCTGGAGCAGTCATACGCTCGCTACTTTCCTGCCACCACTTGTCTCTCTCTCTCAGCAACATTCCGTGCTGAAAATGCCACACGACTTATGTTGTGAGCCGCCACATAGTCCAAATTTCTTACACTCGACATATGATGCGCGCCGCCAGTTAAGGGTTAAACACTATTTTTCACAATTTTGCTTGCCTATAAAATTCTTTGAGATTTTGCTGCGCACAGAACAATCCAATAATTGCATGGCATCCTATACTCCAACGATGGGGCTTAATCTTCTTGGAACCTTGAAGTTTTTCTCCAGGATAATTTGATTTATAATTCCTGAGAGAGAGAGAGAGTCTTCGGCCTCCCTCCACCAACAAAGTGCTTCATCTTAATCCTGTCACTTCCTTTTCACAATATCCTCTAATCCTCCTAAGCCTTTAACAACCCAAGCATGTACAACAAATGCTACACCATCTAAAAAGATCTTAACACTCAGTTCTCGAATATAATTTGCAAATCAGTTTGTTATCAATAATTTCGAATTGTATAACTCATTAATACAAAATATCTGCAAATATTCCAGTTGCCCTCTGACCCCTGACCTGTGCGGACGTCCCCAGTGACCGCTAGTGAACCGGTTTACCCTTAGTGAGGTCCTAGTGAACTTTCTTAGTGATGGCTGTTGTTGATGAGTCTGCTGTCTCCTCCCATACTCTCCAGCTTTGTCTTGCTTTGCAAGAAAGACTGGAGAGTGTGGAGCAGGAGATTCAGTGTCTCAAAGATGAAAATTTGGCCTTGAGACTAGCTATGGCGGAAAAGAAGTGTGAGGCTACCGGATGTGTTCCCAGGGATCGTGAAGCCCCTTGGAAAGTGGTGTCAACCAGTGCAACGGCCTGCAAGCTGAAAAGGCAGCCACTCAAGACCCACAACAACTTCAGCACCTTGGCAGATGAGAGTGATGGCGAGGAAGTGGCGATCATCGAGGCAGTGAGAGGGGAGGGGGGGGAAGTCTGCTGCTGTTGCTGCTACAACTCCTGCTACACGCCGACAACGGAAAACAGCTAAGTCTATTTTAATTGTAGGGGATTCAATGATTAAATACCTTGGTAGGGCTACTAACACACATGTTGGTAAAGTTGTCTGTCTGCCTGGTGCCGGAGTCGAGAAGGTGGCAGAAAAGCTAGATGGTGTCATGGAAGCGAGAGGAGAGGACCCCATCATCTTCCTCAACGCAGGGAGCAACGACATTTGGAAATGCAGGACTGAGGAGTTGCTCACCACGTACCAGGAAATGTTGGAGAGGATCAAGGAGAAGGGTGGAGTTCCTGTGGTACACAGTATCCTACCAAGAAGAGGGGTAAGGAAGGAATGGTCCTCCAGGGCTATTGGTGTAAATAGCCGGCTGGAGAAGTATTGCAAGGCAAATACTATTCCATTCCTGGATAACTGGACCCTCTTCTACGGTAAGGATGAACTGTATGCCCAGGATGGAGTACATCTCTCTCGACTAGGAGTTTCGACCTTAGCCAGCTCACTCGACAAGTTTGTTGCGGGGTTTGGTTAATAAACCATAGGTGTGTAAGTAAAATAGAATCCCAGCCACATCAAATTGATAGTAATAACGAACATTCTGATAGCGTAGATTTTCCGTCTAGGTCCAGTAGTTCAACAGGTAAAAATAAATTAGTTAAAAAACAATAGAAAAATAGTTGCAAATACAAGTAATAGTTTGAGTGTTTATTATACAAATTGCAGGAGTTTATGTAACAAAATGAACGAACTTAGAGCACTGGTTAGCAAAGAAAATATAGACATAATAGCGCTAACTGAAACATGGATTAATACAGAAACCAGGCATTTTTTAGCAGAGTTTGATATACCAGGATATAGTTTGTTTAAATATGACCGAACAAGTAAGAGGGGTGGCGGTATAGCAGTGTTTGTCAGGAGTTCATTAAAAAGCTGTACTAAATCAGGTATTAGAGTAAATAATGAAAATGAAAGTGTTTGGGTAGAAGTTAACGAAGGTAGTGAGACTTTAGTTATTGGAGTTATGTATAGACCGCCAAATATGAGTAGAAATGACGGAACATCATTATGGGAGGAAATTAAAATAGCATCAAGGCTTAGCAACGTGTGCATTATGGGGGATTTTAATTTCCCTAATATAGATTGGCAGCAACAAATAGGCGACTCTGATTCAAAGGAGTTTATTGAGGTAGTACAAGATAGTTTTTTATCTCAATTCATAGATACGCCGACTAGAGGTGATAATATTCTCGATTTAGTTTTCAGTAACAATGAACATATGATAAATAGTGTAGAAATCGGGGACCACCTAGGAAATAGTGATCACAATTCTGTGTATTTTAATATACAATGGAAAGGTAATATCAGAGAGAATACAACATTAATACCTGACTTCAGAAAAGCCAATTATGGTGGGTTAAGAGAAGCCCTGTTAGCGGACCCTATGGTAAAAAAATTAAGTCGATCCAGGTGTCCAAATGAGTGTATCCTTTCTCAGGCACCTGTCATCTTAAGTCAGGAGGAGACGTCAAACTTGGTAGATACATACGATAATTTTATCAAGTCAGTATTCAATGCGCAAAATAAATATATCCCCAAAAGAAAATTTAGATCAACACAGAACCAACCCAAATGGATGAATAATAGACTATTAGATCTTCTAGGAAAAAAGAGAGGAATATATAGAAAAATTAAAAAAGGCGAAATTCACCTACTTGCTTACTATCAGAATCTATCACGACAGGTAAAAAAGGATATTAGTAAAGAAAAAAGATATTATGAAATTAAGGTTGCCAATGATTCAAAAAATAATCCTAAAGCTTTTTACCAACTATATAAATCCAAGGTTAGAGATGTAATTGGTCCCCTTAAAACTTCGATAGGAAAATTGACAGAAAGTGATTTAGAAATGTGCAGTACATTAAATAGTCAATTTCATTCGGTTTTCACTAATGAAAATTTGGCACAGTTTCCAGAAGTCCGTAAGGTATACAGCGATAGTATAGAAAATAGGTTAAGTACGGTTACTATAAGTAGAAATGATGTGGTTAAGGAAATTGACAGACTGAAACCTCATAAATCGCCTGGTCCTGATGAGGTATATGCTAGAGTATTAAAAGAATGCAGAGATGAGTTAAGTTATCCATTAACATTTCTATTTAACAAGTCATTAGAAACAGGTATAGTTCCAGAAGCTTGGAAGCTTGCAAATGTAGTTCCGATCTTCAAAAAAGGTGATAAATCAATAGCATCCAATTACCGTCCCATTAGTCTCACTTCAATCATAGGAAAACTACTAGAGTCAATTATTGCTAGGAAAATGAGAAACCACTTAGAAACATTTAACTTAATCAATTCTTCTCAGCATGGATTCACTCAGGGACGGTCTTGCCTTACTAATTTGCTTAGTTTTTTCTCAGAGGTATATGAAGCAGTAGATAATGACAAGTCATATGATATTATATATTTAGATTTCAGTAAAGCTTTCGACAGAGTCCCTCATGAGAGATTGATGAGAAAGGTTGAGGCACATGGAATAGGTGGGGCGTTGTTAGGATGGATTAGGTCATGGCTAATTGGTAGGAAGCAGAGAGTCGGCATAAATGGTACCAAGTCAGAATGGGGAGCAGTCAAAAGTGGTGTCCCCAGGGATCGGTTTTAGGTCCCCTGTTGTTTCTTATATACATAAATGACCTAGATTTAGGTATAACTAGTAGGATAAGTAAATTCGCAGACGATACTAAAATAGGGAGATCAATTGATTCAGATAGCGATATAGAGTGCCTCCAAAGGGATCTAGATACCTTACATGAATGGTCAGTAAATTGGCAGATGAAGTTTAACATTGACAAATGCAAGGTATTAAAGATAGGGAAGATGCAAACAAATGTTAAATATAAACTAGCTAATTTAGAATTAGAAAATTCAGACTGCGAGAAAGATCTAGGTGTGTTTGTTAGCAATGATTTGAAGCCTAGAAAACAGTGTATAAGCGTTCGTAATAAGGCAAACAGGATTCTCGGGTTCATCTCTAGGAGTGTGAGTAACAGAACTGCTGATGTTATCTTAAAACTTTACTTGTCATTAGTGAGACCCCATATGGATTATGCTGTCCAATTTTGGTGTCCTTATTACAGAATGGACATAGATTCATTGGAGAGAGTACAGCGTAGAATGACAAAAATGATCCATAATATTAGAAATCTTTCGTATGAAGAAAGGTTGAAGAAATTAGGTTTACATTCGTTAGAGAGACGCAGAGTTAGAGGGGATATGATAGAGGTGTTCAAGTGGGTTAGTGGGATTAACAAAGGGGACATGGCAAATGTACTAAAGCTCAGTGATAGCGAAAGAACTCGTACCAATGGTTTCAAATTAGATAAATTTCGTTTCAGAAAAGATATAGGCAGGTATTGGTTTGGTAACAGAGTTGTAGACGGGTGGAATGGACTACCAAGTGCTATAGTGGGATCTAAAACTGTAGGGAGCTTTAAGATAAAATTGGATAAGCATATGGACGAGAAGGGTTGGGTGTGAAGGGGGATCAGCCGGGTTGGGCCAATCAGCGCTCTGCAGACCTCCATAATCCTGCGTTAATCTCTAACCGTTTTGGTAAGATGATCCTCAGGGTATTAGAGTGTGAAGCCTATAATTGGGCTTTGTAATGAATTGGGGGTGTGTGGGACAGGGATCTGCCTTGCTTAGGCCAATCGGCTTTCTGCAGACTCCCATTTTCTTATGTTCTTATGTTCTTATGTTCTTATTAGTGAGTTTCCTTGTGGCATTGATATAATCTTTCTATATTAAAAGTATCGGCTTAGATAATTGTTTGTGTCACCATAAACGAGTGGGCACGAATTAGAGCGATTCAAAGTACAATATTGAAAATATTAAGAGGGGTTTGTTAAATCTAACCAAGTAAAACTTTAAAATGTGTGCTTGTTTTATCGCGTTTGTTCATTAGATAAGGTCGTGCTACCGTAGTAATTCCATTTATGTATCAAGTTAAAGTTATATATGGTTCGCTTATGTCGTACGTTACAACAGATAATTAATCCCGAGTACTAAAAAAAAAGGCCGAATTACACAAACAAAATGTGGAATTCCTGCTAGTAGCAAAGATGAGTCACTGTGTTGTTTGATGGATATCTCATTAATTAATACCAGATGCCATTGGACAAACTTGTTTCTGCTAATGGGAACAGCATAGCTATAAATATTATATATCAACTTCCATGTCAAGTGACGAGTCATTTTTTATTCATATCATCTTTCACCATCAACGTCATTCTCTGTCTGATTCATCTTTTTCCAATCTATCATGATTTCGCCTGCTGCTCAGTTTTCAAGCATTCCAAATTGTTAAACAACCTTAAAGCATTATTCATCGCATAGATAAAGTGTTCGATCGTTATCCTAACTCACTATGAAATCTTGCAAAACGCCCATATCAATGTAATGCTCCTTTAATCCTTGACCTGTTTACTACCCATGTTTCTAGTTGATATACTGAACAATTAGTTACTTGACTATTGGTTAGAATAATGTTCCGTAATTTAATCAAAATCACTGTCCTCATGGAATTCGCTTTATTCGAATCCATGTATGCCTATATTTGCTTGGTTGGAATTAACACCTCAGAAATACAATTACTCTAATGTAATTCTTACAAGAGATATACACAAGAAAAACAATCGACCCATGCAACAAATAAATCTCGTACTGCAGCAACACACAAAGCACGTTGTTGATTTATCAGACTTATAGGGGAGGTATGTACTGTACTGCACTGCACAGTCGCCAAGAATTGAATCTTCATAGGAGTTTGCAACCACATTGGAACTAAGCGGTATTATAGAATGCCGAGCTTCATTTTAGTTTACAATCATGAATACAAAACATTTCACCAACTATACATATCTAGTCAAAAATGTTTCTAGCTTACTCGGATAAGTTGTTTATTGACTTATTTCCTGACACAGCGATCAATCTCATCGAAATTATTGCACTTTCCCCTTAATCTCTTGCGACACAAATGTAGAGGATAACGCCAGGGTTCTCCTTGCCAATATACTAAATACTATCTGATATTGGATATTAAATAAGTATTATCTGCAAAATAGTCGAATTTCTATGTAATTACAAATGGTTCGTAGAATCCAAAACTATGTGCAGTATCTTGCAAAATTTCATTTGTCAAACAAATGTGTTTAATATAGTAATGGGGCAAACACACAGACACACAGTTACACTGAACAGTTCCACAATGTGTGTGTGTCTGTTGCTTAAATAATTTGTCTGGCCCTTTAGTTTTAGGTGTTACAGACATTTTGCTTACAGGAATGCTTACAGGAAAAACTTCTGGCATTAGATCCTGGCAAGGTCCTCTTGGGCCAGATCACAGTTAATCTCTTTAGTGTTACTGGTACTAGGAGTATGTGGGTCACATAGGTCGGAGAGAGGTGGTTAACGTTATATTTAACTGATTTTCTACTCCACAATGTGTCTAAACGCGCCTCAAAAGCTTTCACACTAGGAGATGAAACTAAATTTTCAGGAAGGTTATTCCACAGTGACGGAATTCTGAGCACAATCGAATTTGTCTCGAGTACTGGTGTTGAATTTTCATGATATTTCCTCTTGTTTTTCTCTCCAACGTTATCCGAGGAATAATCTGGGCAATTTCCTTGTCATACACATTATGAATTAATTTGTAGGAGTCGATCATATCCTCTTGCGTACGCTGATATTGTAGAGTGGGGAGCTTTAACTTGTTTAGACTTTCTTCATAAATTAATCCTCTCATGCCTGGTATCATTTTGGTGGCTCTTCTCTGGACACTCTCAATACTTTCGATATCTTTAATTTTGTAGGGACGCCATATAGAATTCCCACACTCAAAATGTGGCCTGACCAAAGCTTTATGCATACTATTGAACATATCACAGTCCGAATACTCAAATGTACGCCTTATGGCTCCCGAAACTCTGCTTGCAGTTTCCACTTTTTCTGCAATATGGTCACTAAATTATACATTTTGATCAAATATAATTCCAAGATCTTTCTCTGAGGTGGCAAGTGGTATAGTTGATTGTTGTTCTCCAGTTAGTTTGTATTCTGGGAAAGTTTTCCATCTTGTGGAAATAGTCATTGCCTTTCATTTGTCCGGGTGGAACTTTAGTACCCACTTCTCAGACCATTCCAGCGTGGAATCCAGGTCAGTTTGTAGCCGAGATCTATCCTCTAACCCTCGGATTCTCCTAAAGACCTTAGTGTCGTCTGCAGAGAGATAGATAGCTGAGGAAACTACACCTGGTAGGTCATTAATGTATAAAATGAAGAGAAACGATCCCAGCACACTTCCTTGTGGTATCCCGCTGATGGCATCTTTCCATTCAGAATATGCTCCATTCACATGAACTCTCTGTTTCTGTCTTTAAGGAAGGAAGAAATCCACTAAATAACTTCTCCTTTTATCCCAAAACTCTCCACTTTTCTTATATGCCATCTATGGGGAACAATATCAAAGGCGTTCATTAAGTCCATATCAGATTGATATCATAGCCTCTTGTAAATCGTACAAACATAAATCCCAATATCGGGTAGTACTGATGATGATGGCGATAATAATCTGCCATCATTCTCTATATCTGTGTCACAAGAATCATGTTTCAGAAAGTTGAATATCTTGATACACTTTACCTGGATTCCTCTTCTAAGGGGTAGGGTAAAATTGTTGGTTGATTGATTTATATATTTAGTATTTTCATTTAGTTTCCTCCCTAGACCTCTATTATGCTCAATAAAATATCCCCAAGATCCCCTTCTAGATAAATTTGCAAATTTTTTCGGTAGAAAAATGGCCCAGCCGAAGGCCGGTTGCCTACATCCTATATTACAGGCTCGCTATCACTCGCTAGGAAAAAATAATACCCTAATGGGATGAAGTTTTAATATTAACAAAGAAATTGGGCGAATATTCTTAAAATCGCCAAACTAATGGGCTGAACTTCTTAAAATCTGAAAACTAGTGGAGCTAAGCATGAGGGAGAAGAGGGGCCAGAATATTTATATAGTTTTTCACCTACACACCCTTTAACTTACAAACAAACCTAATGAATGAAATCAATGAAAGTAATGAATACATGTGGTACTCCAAGGACTCGAACCTAGGATACTCACACTGAAATTCCGCACACTAAGCATTACGCTATCAAGACAGTTAAAGGTTTATGCACAAGTCTAAAATATATTATGCATTCTCGAGTACTGTATATTAATATAAGCATGTACAATCGCGCTAAGAAGTCATGACTCGATTTTTCTAAGGTTCGGACAAAAGGCCCCAAATCTGGCTACCGCTGGTAACTCTCCACTGCCCGTCAGAGCCCAGTCATTTCCTAATTTATAACTATAGGTCCCCGGATATTCCCAATAATTGGCCTACTGACAAAATTAACCTATTTAGGTCTTTTAAATTATATTTATGTTGTTGTTTGAATATATATAAGTAAGGTTTGTTTTCAATATCTTTATAGAATAATGAAAGTATTTAATTTCCTGGTGCTATCTAGCATGTTACACCAAGGGCCTGCCGCCTGGAGGCCTGCAAAAAAAATGCAAGTCAGTCACTGCCAGTATATGAGGGAGAGTGTATCTCTTCCGCTCATATATCCACCTTTGTCCTTTACTACATGCCTTTCCATCTTTCGTTCCTATATGGGTGTCCCTATGGGTTATTAATATGTTATAAGTTAAATTTCATTGTCTGTCTATACAAATTACAAGCTGTTCTCGAGTATTCAAGCTTTATCCCAAAATATACTGGAGACCTTTTTTAAGGCAGACTTGTCCCACTTAGAAAATTAAATGTGGAAAAAACAATCTGTTATATGTTTATTTACGTGATTAAATTGACACTCATGGGTTGAATATTACTTTTAACGGTTGGTTTTAATTTTATGAGATACTTTTCTCCCAGTATTGTTGGCTTAAAAAGTAATAAAAGCATTAAGAGACTTCCTCCACATTTTAATCCTGAATCTAGTGAGCGAAATACTACAAGTTTCACATTCTTTCGTTCGGGTTAGTCTCAACTTTCGTATTATTTGGTTTGCTCTCACATAATGAGATAAATATATTGTAACAATACTTATATATCGTGTTTTTGGTATTTTGTCCTTCAATACAGTTCTCCCCGGTGTGTAATATATGAATATAGTAGAGCCTCAATAGTTGCCAGATAGCACTTTCTGAACAAAAGGTACTGGGAATCGAGGCATCACTTCTTAGCGCGATTGTACATACTCCCAACTGCTCTATGGTAGCCTAATGATTAGACGAATGGAAGGGGTAATTGATGGGGCACTTAACCACAAAGGAAGACCTCAATAGGGATTACTCCTAAACCTGGATAAATTCATATTGTTTTCACCAACCCACCAATGGATAGGCGACGAGCAGGGAGGTTTTAGGAAGGGAAGAGGATGTGTAGATCAGATTTTTAGCCTGAATTGTGTTGTGGAGAAATATCTGGAGAAGAAACAAAAGGTCTATGTTGCCTTTATGGACTTGGAGAATGCCTATGACAGAGTGGATAGAGAAGGTTTGGAAAGTACTTAGAATATACGGAGTAGATGGCAAGTTGCTGAAAGCAGTGAAGAGTATGTATGAGGGTGAAAGGCGGCAGTACGTGTGGAGAGTGAGCAGAGCGAGTTCTTTGACCTGAATGTTGGTTTGAAACAGGGGTGTGTGATGTTCCCTTGGTTGTTTACTGTATATATGGATGGAGTCATGAAAGAAATACTATCAAGAGCAGTGGATGTTGGTGTATCGCTGAAAAGGGAGGGAAATGAGTGGAAGCTGCCTATACTGCTGTTTGTGGATGATACAGTTCTGATGAGTGATAATGAATGGGAGCTGCAGGGTTTGGTAAATGAGTTTGGAACAGTGTGCGAAAAAACGGAATTTGAAGGTAAATGCGGGGAAGAGCAAGGTTATGGTATTCGAAAAGGGTGAAGTCACAGAGTGTGAGGTGAAGTTGAATGGTCAGGCTATGGAGATCGTCAGCTCTTTTAAGTATCTGGGCAGTGTGTTGAGTAAAGATGGGACTGTGAATGAGGAGGTGCGGGAGAGGGTGCAACAGGGGAAGAGGGTTGTAGGAACGTTGAAAGCAGTAACAAGAAATAGGGTGGTCAGTATGGAAGTGAAGAAGTCCTTGCATGACAGTGTGGTAATCCCGACACTAACTTACGGAAGCGAAGCATGGACGTTCGGGAAGAGACTTAGACCAAGAGTGAGAACGGTAGAAATTAGTTACTTGAGAAGTGCGTGCGGAGTTACATGGAGGGATAGACAAACGAAGGAGGAAGTAAGAAGGAGGTGTGGTGTGGAGGTAGATGTGCTGGAAAGTGTGAAAAGGAACAACTTGAGATGGTTCGGCCATATGTAACGTATGGAAAGCGAGAGATTGACTAAGAGGGTGTACGAGAGCGAGGTGGAAGGACATAGAGGGAGAGGTGCACCGAAGGAGAGGTGGAAGGATGGAGTGAGGAAGTATATGAATGAAGGCGGTGCTGGTTGGGAGGAGTGGCGTCGACTGACTGGGGACAGAGGTGCATGGGGGCGGTTTGTTCGTGGCCACTCCTTCGGGGATTGCGGCGTCAGGCAATAGATAGATAGATAGACCAATTAACTTACAAACCTAATTAATGAAATCAATGAAAGTAATTAATACATGTGGTACTCCAAGGACTCGAACCTAGGATACTCGCACTTAAATTCCGCACACTAAACATTGTGCTATCTAAAACAGTTTACCCTTTCACGCACAAAACATGATGTGCGCCCTTTCTGGGATACTTAAAAGCCATTGTGATCATCAGGGGTGATTGGAAACCTTTGGTTTAATTACTTCAACCTCTGTAATTGTCTTGGAGTTAGCTGTGGGCAGAAAACTAATTTTGGAGGGGTAATTATGAGATTGAAAGTAATCTATTTCTGAATGCTAAACAGCAACCCCCGAGCCTATGATACAATATGCATTCTCGAATACTGCATATTTATCTAAGCATGTACTGTACATACTCCCAACTGCTCTATGGTAGCATAATGATTAGATGAAGGGAAGGGGTAATTGATGGGGCACTTAGCCACAAACTACCACTCAACCACCAACTATCCCTCCTTAAAACTTAAGGTGCGGGCATATTTCCACTATATTAGGGCTCATTCAGGCACTCCTGAATGATTAAGCAAATGTCTGAATTAAATTAAATGTATTCAGTCAAAAGCTAGACGAAAATAGCTTCAAAATGACACTCAAGAAATCTTCATATTTAGGGGTTCATCCGCAGCGCTACCATAAACATCGGCAAATATTCACTAACAATGAACAATGTCGCGCTACATTTGCCTTTGACAGCGCTGCATATGTCTAGCGATATCCCTCAGTGCCCTGGCTGCCAAGCTGGAGAGCAGACGGGGGCTTGCCACACTCTCGCTCACTCGCACTCATCTCCACAGGCTTTAAGAGCCTGTAAATTGCTATAAATTGCCATGGCGTTCCAGAACGGTCCCCGCAGCCAATGAGTTAAGCACAATTATCCGGATCTCGCCACTCATGTCCTACCTCTTCCAGCACCTAGTGTCATTCTCTATAACTCTTTAACTCTTAGAAGATCCAATGATGCCTTTCTTCTCTGATTTCTGGCTAGTAGTAAACGATTTTAGTCGGATTAGGAAGGGTTTATGGAAGTCAAGGGATTAGTTGAGATAATCTCTACCCCTATGATTCCCACAGATCCTTCGTAATATGCATACAATCGTCTATTGATAGCTATAATAAACTGTCAAAAGGCGTCATGATCTTCAAAGAGTTAATTTAAACCACAATCGTAGGAACATTGAAAATTTTTCCAACATTATTCAATCACCAACGCCATTGCTGTCAGTTTTGTCCAGCTTGAACACTGAGATTTTTTTCACTATTTAGAGTTTCAAATATGCAGATACAAATACTTAAAGGTGCAATGATACCTTGAATATTCATTAAACTTTTCTAATGCATCTTTTGAGGGGTATAATACCATAACTAAAATATTAATAGGCAGACCTTAAAAGCAATAATACAAAAAATTATTAATAATAAAAATAATAATTAAAGTTGCAAGCAACGTTGTCCGGGGTTCGAGCGGTTTTGCAAGCAGGGTATTGTGTTGTATACAAAAGCTGTGTCACAGATATCAAAAGATCATTTAACTTATCGGGCATGGAGAAACTACAGAAGGAACAGATTGTGCAAACAAACATGAGCGAGAGAGGAAGAGATTGGCTGTATAAGGGATCTGCCTCTATTTGTTTAGTAACAGAGTTGTAGATATGTGGAATAGGCTACCGAGTGCTATAATGGGATCAAGAACAATAGAGCTTCAACTTGAAATTAGATAGAACGAGATGGATTGGGTGTGAAAGGGATCTGCCATGTGTAGGTCAATTGGCTCTCTGCAGACTCCCGTTTCCTTATTTTGTTTATGTTCTCATTTGTGAGGGAGAGAGAGTATGGCAAGAGAGAATAGGATGTCGTAAACGTAAGGAAGATAGCGATAAATATGAGAGAGAGAGAGAGAGAGCGCGGGATGGATTGGGTGTGAAAGGGATCTGACATGTGTGGGTCAATCGGCTCTGCAAACTCAGGTTTTCTTATGTTCTCATTTGTGAGAGAGACAGAGACTAGGATGTCATAAATGTAAGGAAGACAGAGATAAATGAGAGAGAGTTTTTATGAGATGGGTTGGGTGTGTAAAGGATCGGTCTTGTGTGGGCCAATTGGCTTGGCTCTCTACAGACTCTCATTTTCTTATGTTCCTATTTCTTACAATTGTGTTTTGGTTGCAGGTATATGATAACATGGGTGTATAGTAAATAGTGTAAATAACAGGTAACGTTTATTAGATGGGTTGGGTGTGAAAGGGAGCTGCCTTATGTGGGCCACTTAGCTCTGCAGACTCCCATTTCATCTTGGTTGCTTATGTAAGGGATCTGCCTCATTTGTACCGGTGTGCAAACAAACAAGAGCGAGAGAGAAAGAGATTGTCTGTGTAAGGGATCTGCCTCTATTCACTTGGTATAAGAGTTGTAGATATGTGGAATAGGCTACCGAGTGCTATAGTAGGATCAATAACAATAGAGCTTCAACATAAAATTTGATAGAACGAGAGGAGTTGGGTGTGAAAGGGATTTGCCGTGTGTGGGCCAATCGGCTCTCTGCAGACTCCCATTTTTATCTTGGTAGTATATGTAAGGGATCTGCCTCATTTGTACAAGTGTGCAAATAAGAGAGAGAGAGAGAGAGAGATTGGCTGTGTAAGGGATCTGCCTCTCGTAACAGAGTCGTAGATATGTGAAATAGGCTACCTAGTGCTATAGTGGGATCAAGAACAATAGAGAATTTCAAGATCAAATCAGAGTCATATGGACGAAATGGGTTGGATGTGAAAGGGATCTGCCTTTTGTGGGCCAATTGTCTCTCTGCAGATTCCCATGTTCATCTTAGTTGCATGTGTAAGGGATCTGCCTCATTTGTACCGGTGTGCAAACAAACGAGCGACAGAGAGAGACTGGGTGTGTAAGGGATCTGCCTCTATTCGTTTAGTAACAGAGTTGTAGATATGTGGAATAGGCTACCGAGTCCTATAGTGGGATCAAGAACAATAGAGTTCAACATAAAATTAGATAGGACGAGATGGGTTGGGTGTGAAAGGCTGCCACGGGCGTATCTGGCCACCATTTTGGATATCATATCAAAAGTTGCACAATACAAAAATGCACCTTGTGTCAAAGTTTGGTCCCGATCCGACAAGCAGTTCCGGAGTTATTGCGTAAAAAACGGACTATATATATTTTTATGGAAGCGTGCAATACTACTTGAACCCGTGTGTAAGTGAAATCACCTCAATTAACATAGGTACTGTGATTTCAAAGTAAGGTAAGTACTAAAGACTAAGCACTCAATAATTACTTAATAATATTACACCTTCTCTTAATCAATAGTGGGATCAGTAAAATAAAATACTTGTTTTATACTATTATATTAATATTATTTCTTTAATATACAATTATAATTTAGCTAACTCCATAACTTATTTATACACCAATCATTCTTTCATACCCCACTACCACAGTCACCTACACATTCACTCATAAAAGCAAAAGACAATTATGGGTCGCTAGAGGAGCTGCATTGTATGGGTTAAATGATCTTGACTTCCGCTGTAAAAAGTCCTGCTAGGAGTCACTAATAGTTATAGTCCTAGTACCACGACACCAGTCAACTGATTAACCAGGCACGTTCCCAGACCACGTTCAAACGTCACACTCTTGATACAGGCAGGCCCCTCACACAGGCCCTCCACCAGTAATGACACAGGTAAGCCCCTCACACAGGCCCTCAACCAGTGGTGATACAGGTAGGCCCTTCACACAGGCCCTCCAACCAGTGGTGATAGAGGTAGGCCCTTCACACAGGCCCTCCAACCAGTGGTGATAGAGGTAGGCCCTTCACACAGGCCCTCCAACCAGTGGTGATAGAGGTAGGCCCTTCACACAGGCCCCCAACCAGTGGTGATACAAGTAGGCCCTTCACACAGGCCCCCAACCAGTGGTGATACAGGTAGGCCCTTCACGCAGGCCCCCAACCAGTGGTGATATAGGTAGGCCCTTCACACAGACCCTCCATCACAACCACCATATCACCAGGCTACCATGATGTCACCACTTGAGTTGTCAGCCAATAACCACGTAGGGGAACCAAGACAAAAGGGCGGTGAAGATTACTCCAATAGCTGGGTAGTCGGGAGTAGCCAAGAAGTGCAGAATATCGTGAACTAGCTGTCTTATACAAGAAAGGAGCTCTGGGACAAGGTGAGGCCCACCCAGCACACAGCAGCAACCACACACTGCCTACAGTAATGAAAGAAACGCTGTAGAGTAATAGTCGATAACAATTAATAAAGCACTATGACTTCATAATAGCTTCGCAAATTACAAACACCACTTTACTCCACGGTACACTACTGTATAACACTCACTAGGTAAAGGAGGAGCTGTTAACTCGCCGTGTGCTGTAGAGGGACTACCTAACAGGGGGTTCAAATAAAATTAAGAAAGTTAATATTAAGCTTCAACTATCTCATTATGGATAAAAAGATAATTCATGAGCATAGTTCGAAGCACCAAACACTAGGAAAGGAAACTCCCTCTCGTGCTCACTTGTACCGCTCTCACACGTACCGAAGCTACTCGAAACAGTGAACCCTCAACCAAAACACAGGCTCTCACTAACACCCATATATGGATCCATTCATCCAAATATATTCACACTTACTAAAGAATTACGAATCATAAATATCCCTGACAATACCCCCTCACAAACTATATTTCCTCGAATATAGATCCTAGTCAGGTAATATGAGGATTCGTTGAAGCCTGGATTATGACCTAGGACCTGCTAAGAAGCTCAGCAATGACATTGTCCTTACCCTTGATATACTCAATTCTGAAGGCATATGACTGAAGAGCTAGTGCCCACCGCATCAACCTGCTGTTAGTATTCTGCATGTTCCGAATGTAGGTCAGCGGCTGATGGTCTGTTTGCAAGATGAACTTTGTGCCATACAAATACTTACGGAAATACTCTATGCCCCAGACCACAGCCAAACATTCCTTCTCAATAGCTGAATAATTCTTCTCCCTGTCCAGTAGTTTACGGCTGGCATAGAAACCGGCATCAGCACTCCGTCGGCCTCCTGCAGAAGGGCAGCTCCAAGACCTTCATTACTAGCATCAGTCCTGAGATAAAATATTTTCTCCAAGTTAGGGAGTCTAAGGATAGGCTGATCGCAAAGCGTTCTCTTCAATGAATGGAACCTCTCCTCAAGGGTAGGAGACCACTGTAACTTAGTAGGGCAACCCTTCCTTAGCATATCAGTCAAGGGGCTAGCAAGTTCAGCAAAGTTAGGAACAAACTGCCTGTAAAAATTCATAGTACCCATAAATGATCTTAACTGTGACTTAGTTGTAGATAAGGGAAGCTACTGAATAGCCTTAACCCTGTCCTCAAGAGGTGACAACTTATTTTTTCCAAGGGAGTAACCAAGGTACTTTATGGTAGAGAACCCCAGGAAACACTTTCTAGGACCTACCGTTAAGCCATGCTCTCCCAGTCTTACAAGAACATTTGTTAGATGTTTACAATGAGAACTCCAATCTTTACTATGAATCACTAAGTTGTCAAAGTAATAGGCTGTGTTTGCAAGATCTTTAGTTACCTTCCTCATCAACCTAATGAATGTAGCACAAGCCGTTTTTAACCCAAAGGGCATGCGGGTGAATTGCATTAGTCCCTGGTTAGTAGCGAATGCAGTACATACCTTTGAATCTGGATGAAGAGGAATCTGCCAGTATCCTTTGTTCATATCAAGTTCAGATATATATTTATCATCAATGAATTCAGGCAGGTAATCATCACGGGTAGGCATTGGTTCGGCATCGAAAACAGTCACATCATTCAGACCACGAAAATCAATGCATAGCCTGTATGAATCATTATTCTTTACAAGTACTACTGGAGAACAGTATGGAAAATCTGAAGGCTCTATCACACCCAGATCTAGCATCCGTTCCGCCTCCTCCTCGAACACTTTCTGTAAATGTTTAGGCATTGGGTAGGGTTTCTTATGAACAGGAACACCTGAAGTCAGTCTAACACGATGCTCAGCAGACTCGGTCCTACCAGGAATGTCCGTTACAACATCTGGAAACTCCTCCAACAGTGCCTCAAGATCTGCCTTTTGGGAATCAGTAAGATCAGGGTTGATGTGTACAGAAGATATTTGGTCAAAGTTACAAAGGGGAATAGTACCATCATCGCCGTTCTCAACAGCCTCTGTCTCCACGATACCTGTACCTACAGCTTTACAAAAGAACTCAGGTGAGGAATGGTCAGTTTGTGATACCGCAGCATTCTGATCATCATCCTTCTGTCTCCTGTAAAATTTCTTAAGCATGTTAATATGGTACAACTTTGGTTTACCCCGTACATCAATTATGTAGTCCACTCGACTCCTTACCTGTACTACCTTATACGGTCCCTTCCACTGCATGAGAAGCTTATTGTTGTTGGTCGGTAGCAACAGCAACACCTCGTCCCCAACAGACAACTTCCTCGGCTGAGTCTTCCTGTCAAAGTATTCTTTATACTGTTCACTGCTACCTTCAGAATGCTGGAGTGCTAACTCTGCCGACTTCTCCAACCTGTCTCTGAGATCAAGGACATGCTGATAAGAACTTCTAAGCTCCTCTTCAAGCTGTTCATTGGCCCAAAGTTCATGGAGAATAGTTAAGGGTCCTCTCACACTCTTACCATACAACAGTTCAAATGGTGAAAATTTGAGTCATTTGGTAATTCTCTGTAAGCGAAAAGAACTGCTGGAATATACTGATCCCAGTCTTCAGGATGTTCAGCACAAGTTTTCTTTAGCATGTTCTTAAAAGTACCGTTAAGCCTCTCAATACATCCATTACTCTGAGCATGATAGGGACTAGAGTGAACTGCCTTAACAGAGAGCAACTTGTTAATCTCAGACATTAAATCAGATTTGAATTGGCTACCATTATCAGACAAGATTTCCTTTGGAATCCCCACCCTAGAAAAGATCTCCACAAGGCTCTCTGCAACGGTGATAGTATCTATATTCTTAAGGGGAACAGCCTCAGGGAACCTCGTTGCACGGTCAATCAGAGTAAGAACATATTTATGACCACGTTTGGACCTGGGCACCACTGGACCAACAATATCAATGGCTACTTTAGAAAAGGGTTCCGAGACCACTGGCATTTTAGATAGGGGTGCAGGTTTAACTCTACTCTTGTGAGTGAATTTTTGGCACACCTCACAGGACCGACAAAACCTCTCAATATCAGCACCTGCACCTGGCCAAAAGAACTTTTGATATATTTTACCAGCAGTCTTACGGTGAGAGAAGTGTCCGGCTAGCAAACCGTCGTAGGCCAAATTCAGTACCCTATTCCTAAATTCTTTAGGCACCACAAGTTGCTTGTTACCTATCTCTTCAGCATTTTTACTCTGTAGGCAAATTCTGTAAAGCAGGCTATTGATTTGTTCATACTTCACTTTCCTACCTCTATGGCTGATAACCTTCTGTGATTCCGTCATCTGCCACTGCGACTTCAGCGTTTTACAGTCAGCCTGGGCCTTCTGGAAAAATTTAGTATCTACAGAAAAACCTGCATCATTAATTATAGGTGCTGGTGAAACTGCTGCATCCTTCTTTGCCCCAGCCCTGGTTGTTACTGCAGAAACCTTGACATCTGTCTCAACACCTTTCTTTTCTCCAACAGTGAAGGACGGTACTGCAACACCAGGAACTGTTCCTAGCAGTACATCTGTGCATCTGAGAGGAGCAATAACAGCATTAAGTTTGCCAGAAAAGAATCTACAGTCAATATCTACATCCATTTTAGGAAACCTGTGAGGCACACCCAGAAAGTCATACACTGTACACATTGGACTGGATGGGACTTTACCCAAAATGAATCTGGGATGTACAATCACAGTATCACACATGGTATCCAGACAAACCTCGGCATTCTTGTCTCCGATCTTGCCACAAGGATCCATCATGGTTCCTGGACGTTTTTCTGTAGAGTCAAAAACAAAACTTACTTTAGCCACATTACCAGAATCTCCACACCTATTCTGAGGACACTGTGCCTTTACATGGTCACCCCCACAAATTTAACATTTAATTCGTGACTTATGGGTGTAAGTTTTGTTGTATGCGGCGTCGTCTGGTTTCCCCGCCTTTTCTGCTGGTTTATTGTACCTCTTCTCCTCTAACTTGGGTGCAGAAGACTTTGGGTTGCCCTTACGTGAAAAATTAGCATTCCTGTACAAGTCCGCAGCTTTGGCTAGATCAGTATTAGTCTTGGCTCCACGTTCATTGAGGAATACTCTCAAGTCTGGAGTACAACTTGCTAAAAACTTATCTCTAATTACAAAAGCATACAAACCTTCATAAGACTTACCTACATCAGATAACACCAGCCACCTTCCAAACACTTGTTCGAGTCTGGCTAAAAATTGTACAAAGGGCTCATCACCTTGCACTTTTATGCCTCTGAACATCTTATGGTAAGCATTAGAATCAACCTGAAATGCCTGAAGTAGGGCATTCTTCAAAGCCTCATAGATGTCAGAGATGTCAGGGGGTAAGCCTACATACACATTGAGTGCCTTACCTCACAGTAGAGTTCCAAGGTGCAGCGGGTAGTCTTGCTCCTTCCAACCATAAAACTTAGCTACTTTTTCAAATCTAAGCAAATAGGAATCTATATAATCTCCGTCAGAGAAGGGAGGGATAAGAGCTTTACCTGAATCTCCTACAGTTCGAGAGGGGTTACTGTCATGGTTCTCAACACTTGGTGACTGAGCTTTAACACCTTACGAGCGGCCTATGCGGTTTATTTATGTGTACCGCCCAGCGGGGTGTTTTTAGCCAAAATAGGGCTGTTTACGTGATCATTTTCATGCCTAAATAAGACCCAGAACGTAAAACAAGTATCTATCCCTGAAAGGGCATAAACAGAGCTTTCGAATGACACCATAACGATCCTTGTATGATGGATAGTTTTCTTGCAATAACCGTGCAACGCGAGTGCAAAAAGCAGGTAATTCGGTACTTTCGGTACATAATTATGTAGCGAGTGAGGGAGGAGGGAGCTGAGATTTGTGTCAGTAGGTTCGCCGCGGTGGTCTGGAGCAGTCATACGCTCGCTAGTCTCCTGCCACCACTTGTCTCTCTCTCTCAGCCACATTACGTGCTAAAATTGCCACTCGAGTTATGTCGAGCGCCGCCACATAGTCCAGCTTTATTAAATACGACTTAAGTGGTGAGCCGCTAATAAAGGGTTAAGTGTAGAAAGGGCAAGTTCATGGGCACACGCTTTCTCTCTCTCCTCAAGTTAATGGGCACGCGCATTCTCTCTCTCCTCAAGTTCAAGTTCATGGGCACGAGCTTTCACTCTCTCCTCACTTTCTCTCTCCTCTTTTTGTCGCTCTCTCTCAGCTGCTCTTTCATCTCTCTCAGCTGCTCTTTCATCTCTTTCAGCTGCTATTTCATCTCTCTCATTCACAAGCGTAATCAACTTGAGCAGTGCCTCTTCACCATTCACACCCAATGCCTTAGCCTCCTTGAGTATGTCGGCTACACCACTCATGGTTAAAGATAACAGTTCGAACTACTCTAGAGAAAGTGAACCCACCTAGTAGGCTCACTAAAGCACACTATGGCCAGCAGCTCCGAGATTTAATTAAAGAGAGATTTTACTGCCACCAGAGCTCCTGTAATATACTAATCCCAGATAAAGAGAAGGTGTATCCTACACACTGCGCCACTGTAAGTGAAATCACCTCAATTAACATAGGTACTGTGATTTCAAAGTAAGGTAAGTACTAAAGACTAAGCACTCAATAATTACTTAATAATATTACACCTTCACTTAATCAATAGTGGGATCAGTAAAATATAATACTTGTTTTATACTATTATATTAATACTATTTCTTTAATATACAATTATAATTTAGCTAACTCCATAACTTATTTATACACCAATCATTCTTTCATACCCCACAACTACAGTCACCTACACATTCACTCATAAAAGCAAAAGACAATTATGGGTCGCTAGAGGAGCTGCATTGTATGGGTTAAATGATCTTGACTTCCGCTGTAAAAAGTCCTGCTAGGAGTCACTAATAGTTATAGTCCTAGTACCACGACACCAGTCAACTGATTAACCAGGCATGTTCCCAGACCACGTTCAAACGTCACACTCTTGATACAGGCAGGCCCCTCACACAGGCCCTCCACCAGTAGTGACACAGGTAGGCCCCTCACACAGGCTCTCAACCAGTGGTGATACAGGTAGGCCCTTCACACAGGCCCTCCAACCAGTGGTGATAGAGGTAGGCCCTTCACACAGGCCCTCCAACCAGTAGTGATAGAGGTAGGCCCTTCACACAGGCCCCCAACCAGTGGTGATACAGGTAGGCCCTTCACGCAGGCCCCCAACCAGAGGTGATCCAGGTAGGCCCTTCACACAGGCCCTCCATCACAACCACCATATCACCAGGCTACCATGATGTCACCACTCGAGTTGTCAGCCAATAACCATGTAGGGAAACCAAGACAAAAGGGCGGTGAAGATTACTCCACTCGCTGGGTAGTCGGGAGTAGCCAAGAAGTGCAGAATATCGTGAACTAGCTGTCTTATACAAGAAAGGAGCTCTGGGACAAGGTGAGGCCCACCCAGCACACAGCAGCAACCACACACTGCCTACAGTAATGAAAGAAACGCTGTAGAGTAATAGTCTATAACAATTAATAAAGCATTATGACTTCATAATAGCTTCGCAAATTACAAACACCACTACTCCACGGTACACTACTGTATAACACTCGCTAGGTAAAGGAGGAGCTGTGAACTCACCGTGTGCTGTAGAGAGACTACCTAACAGGGGGTTCAAACAAAATTAAGAAAGTTAATATTAAGCTTCAACTATCTCATTATGGATAAAAAGATAATTCATGAGCATAGTTCGAAGCACCAAACACTAGAAAAGGAAACTCCCTCTCGTGCTCACTTGTACCGAAGCTACTCGAAACAATGAACCCTCAACCAAAACACAGGCTCTCACTAACACCCTGTATGGATCCATTCATCCGAATATATTCACACTTACTAAAGAATTAGGAATCATAAATATCCCTGACTCCGTGATAACGTTGCTTGCTGCTTGAGGGAGGAGGAAAGGTAAGTCACACCACACCAACAAATTTCAAAACTAGAACTTTGTTATTAAACAAAGCATTTGGTAAAGGGAGGAATTGTTAAAAACCTTAGCCAATACTCTGTTATTCACCAAAAATAAATTTGAATTATCATTATTATTTGGTAGGGTAGGTATGTATAGGTAGGTTGGCTAAATAATTGGTGGAATTCGTAGGGACTCGAACTGTTTTGAGATAGTTAAATACAAAAAAAATAATGGATCTGAATAATAAATCAACTATGTTATTAAGCAAAACTGGGGGATGCGTGGAAGCCTATAGACTGTAGACGGTAAACTTTAGACAGTTTTCAATGCTGCGGCCAAACTATTCCACCCATTTATATTCTTTTGGTATCGAAAAGTTCGGAATCGCGAGCGTTCTGGAGTTATTGCAGCCGGCGTAAAAGAAGAATTTGGATGAATAAGTGGGTTTAATGATTACAATAGGGGTTCCCCGTAGGGGTCGAACCCCTAATAATAATACAAATAAAAACAGGTATGACTAGATTCCAAATATTGTACGACTCTGACCATGAAAATGTTTGATAAAAGAAAACAAAAAAAAATATATATATAATATATATATACAGTATATATATATATATATATATATATATATATATATATATACAGTATACATATACAGTATATGTATATATATATATATATATATATATATATACCGGTATATACTGTATATATATATATATATGTATATATATATATATATATATATATATATATACAGTATACATATATATGTATATATATATATATATATATATATATATATATATATTATATTTATATATATATATATGTATATATATATATTTTGATATTAGTGTAGCCAGGGAGGATATTTTCTTTCAGGCAGGTGAGATTAAAATAATAGGCACAGTTTGCATTATTGAGTTTTTTATTGATAGTCTCAATTTTTCGTATAGTTTTTCTGGTATTTTCAGGAAGTTGGTAAAGGAGGTTTGCAAATGGTTCCGACGTTTCAATGGGCGCAGCCATCATTATCAAGGAGAAGTGAAGTTAGAAGGTGATAAGTCGAGTTTATATAGGCAATACAAGATCAAGAGAGGGATTATTGTGTGCTAGCTGCACGCTGGTTGGCTAACCTAAGACTAGCTCTGGTAGGCTGGCCGGACGCAGGAGTGGGCGGGGCCTCAGCGTCGTTCATCTGTGTGTGTGGAGGGGGCATTCCTGGGGGCATCATGGGGGGCCTCGCTGTGGAAGGGCGTGCCGAGGGTAGGATCTGGCTGTATTCCGCTTGTGTGTTTTAAGTAGGTTGGTATGTTTGTATATATATAGCTTCAAGAATGAATAGGCGGCGTGAGTCTATTTCTTTATCAAGAATAGAGGTGTGTTTATCTAAGTCGGGTCTGGTGAGTTCCTGATGGTGTGGGGATGTGTGGTAGTGGTCCTTGATAGCTCCGGCTTGAAGGTGGAAGGTAAGGCGACGTGACAGACGAGTCCTTGTCAAACCGACATAAGTGTGAGGTCCACAGTCCTCACTGTTACAGGTGTGTCGGTATATGACATGGTCCTCTTGTGATGGTTTCTTAGCGGTAGCCGGGCTGTTGCGAATGACTAGTTGTGATGTTTTCCTCGATTTGTAGTATATGGTGAGTTTAAGGTGTTGGTCAGGGTTCGTAGTTTTAACGTTGTTGCTGATAATGTCTCTCATTATGTTTTCGTCTGTTTTGTGATCTGAGGACATGTGGTTTTTATAGTAAATTTTTATGTATTCAGTGTTTGTATTAGTAGGCATGTCGTTTTTGTACCATGTTTCAAGGTGTTTGGTGATGGTGTGGGCGATGTCCGAGTTACTGTACCCATTGTTTACAAGCACCTGGGTGAGCCTCTCGAGTTCCTTGTGAGTGTCTCGCCAGGAGGTGCAGTGTGATAGGGCTCTCCTGACGTAGGCAGCGATGGTGGATCGTAAATATCGCTGGGGGCATTCACTTTCGCCGTTGAGACATAATCCGTTGTTGGTGGGTTTGGTGTAGACAGTGGTGGTGAAGCCTGAGGTGTTGTTGTTGTTTACAAGGACATCAAGGAAGGGGAGATGACCGTTAGAGGACTCCTCGAAGGTGAAGTTTAGACTGGAAGAGGCGATGAATCGTTGTTGAAGGTCACGTAGCTCCTATGGGTCCTTCACACGTACGAAGATGTTGTCCACATATCTGCAGTAGACGGAGGGGCGGTTGGTAGTCAGGAGCTCTTCTTCGATGGTGCCCATGTAAAAATTGGCAAAGAGTACTCCCATTGCCACACCATCAATCTGCTGATACATGTCACCTCGCGGGCAGATGAAGGGCGCCTCTTTGGTGCATATTTCCAGCAACGTCTTCAGGGCTGTTTCTGGGAGGTCTAAGGGCGTGTTGTCTGGGCAGTGGTAGACTCGTTGTAGGATGAGCTCAATGGTGCGGTCCACAGGCACGTTGGTAAAGAGACTTTCTACATCTAGGGAGGCGATGATATGGTCGTCAGTAGAGGAGGCATCTCTTAAAATCTCCAGGAAGTCAGCTGACGAGGAAAGACTGTACTGGCTGGGGGTGTAGGGGGTTAGAAGTTTGTTCAAAGTCTTGGCAATTTGGTAGGTGGCGGTAGGGATCTGGGAGATGATGGGGCGAAGGGGGTTACCTGATTTGTGGGTTTTGACTGTGCCGTAAGCGTACCCAGGGGAGAAGTCACCGATGAGTTTTTTAAGGTGGATCCCTCCTGTCTTTGCGTTAATGGCGGTGATGGTGGTGTTGGTTTTCCGCTTTATTTCTTCGGTGGGGTTACGGGTGATTTTCCGGAATTTTGTAGAATCGCTTAGGATGTGGTCCATCTTCTGCAGGTATTCATCTTTGTCGTGGATGACCAGGCTGGCAGCTTTATCGGCTCGTCTGATTATGATGAATACCTGCAGAAGATGGACCACATCCTAAGCGACTCTACAAAATTCCGGAAAATCACCCGTAACCCCACCCTTCGCCCTTCACCTGCCCGCGAGGTGACATGTATCAGCAGATTGATGGTGTGGCAATGGGCAGTCCCCTAGGAGTCCTCTTTGCCAATTTTTACATGGGCACCATCGAAGAAGAGCTCCTGACTACCAACCGCCCCTCCGTCTACTGCAGATATGTGGACGACATCTTCGTACGTGTGAAGGACCCACAGGAGCTACGTGACCTTCAACAACGATTCATCGCCTCTTCCAGTCTAAACTTCACCTTCGAGGAGTCCTCTAACGGTCATCTCCCCTTCCTTGATGTCCTCGTAAACAACAACAACACCTCAGGCTTCACCACCACTGTCTACACCAAACCCACCAACAACGGATTATGTCTCAACGGCGAAAGTGAATGGCCCCAGCGATATTTACGATCCACCATCGCCGCCTACGTCAGGAGAGCCCTATCACACTGCACCTCCTGGCGAGACACTCACAAGGAACTCGAGAGGCTCACCCAGGTGCTTGTAAACAATGGGTACAGTAACTCGGACATCGCCCACACCATCAACAAACACCTTGAAACATGGTACAAAAATGACATGCCTACTAATACAAACACTGAATACATAAAAATTTACTATAAAAACCACATGTCCTCAGATTACAAAACAGACGAAAACATAATGAGAGACATTATCAGCAACAACGTTAAAACTACGAACCCTGACCAACACCTTAAACTCACCATATACTACAAATCGAGGAAAACATCACAACTAGTCATTCGCAACAGCCCGGCTACCGCTAAGAAACCGTCACAAGAAGACCATGTCATATACCGACACACCTGTAACAGTGAGGACTGTGGACCTCACACTTATGTCGGTTTGACAAGGACTCGTCTGTCACGTCGCCTTACCTTCCACCTTCAAGCCGGAGCTATCAAGGACCACTACCACACATCCCCACACCATCAGGAACTCACCAGACCCGACTTAGATAAACACACCTCTATTCTTGATAAAGAAATAGACTCACGCCGCCTATTCATTCTTGAAGCTATATATATACAAACATACCAACCTACTTTAAACACACAAGCGGAATACAGCCAGATCCTACCCTCGGCACGCCCTTCCACAGCGAGGCCCCCCATGATGCCCCCAGGAATGACCCCTCCACACACACAGATGAACGACGCAGAGGCCCCGCCCACTCCTGCGTCCGGCCAGCCTACCAGAGCTAGTCTTAGGTTAGCCAACCAGCGTGCAGCTAGCACACAATAATCCCTCTCTTGATCTTGTATTGCCTATATAAACTCGACTTATCACCTTCTAACTTCACTTCTTCTTGATAATGATGGCTGCGCCCATTGAAACGTCGGAACCATTTGCAAACCTCCTTTACCAACTTCCTGAATATACCAGAAAAACTATACGAAAAATTGAGAGTATCAATAAAAAACTCAATAATGCAAACTGTGCCTATTATTTTAATCTCACCTGCCTGAAAGAAAATATATATATATATATATATATATATATGTATATATTATATATATATATATATATATATATATATATATTGAGTAGAACCTCTGTGGGAGACCTAGGGCACTGCAATTTCCATAGTAGTAGGACAATGAGGGAAATAACGCCCGGAACCATCTTAGTTTATTCAAATTTTCGGCACCTCATGGAGCCATCATCAGGAACTATATATATATCATGTATATGTATATATGTATATGTATACATGTATATATCAAGCTACAGACCAACATGGTGAAACACATACAATAGCACTGGATATATCAAAGGCATTTGATAGAGTCTGGCATCAATCCTTATTGTCGAAGATGTCACACTACGGCCTTGCATCATTAGTTCCACTAATTTCTTCTTATCTTCATAACAGAAAAATATGCGTAATGGTAGATGGCCTTTATCCTCAATTTCACTCAATAAATGCTGGTGTTCCCCAGGGATCAGTTTTGGCAACTCTGTTCCTCATTCATATCAATGATCTCATATCTACCACTCATAATCCAATACATTCCTACGCAGATGACTCAACACTCCACAGTTCCTTCACATTTACCAATTCTTTCACCCAACCCGATCTTATAAATTCAAAAATAAACACTGCAATTTCTCTGAACCAGAACCTTTCTAGAATTAATGAATGGGGACAAAAGAATCTAGTTTCCTTTAATGCACAGAAAACCAAGTACATTCAATTTTCTAACCGACAGAATCTCACTGACTCCCATATATTTTTTAATGATGTAAATATTCCCACTTCCCCTAGTATTGACATTCTCGGTGAAACATTAACTACTAACTTGAGCTGGACACATTATGTTAGAAGCATTGCTAAGAATGCATCTAAAAAACTGGGACTCCTGTACAGAGTTCGAGAATTCTTCACTGACGAGCAGTTGGCCGTAATATATAAAAGTCATGTGCGTTCTCAGATGGATTACTGTTCACCTCTGTGGGGTGGAAGTGGAGTGGTTGCATTGAGGCAGTTGGACAAATTTCAAAATAAAGCTATTAGATTAATCAATAACCCTGCAATCACACAGGACCTTCCTACATTATCCATACAAAGAAACGTTTCATCCCTTGCATTATTCTACAGATATTTTCACAGCAATTGTTCCGAGGAACTTGCTTCAATTGTGCCGCCTCTCCACATCTTTCCCCGTAGAACTAGGGCAGCTGAAAGCGCCCATGAATTTACACTTTCTCCTCCACAATGCAGAACTTATGCTTATCAGAATTCATTTATCCCCAGAGCTACTACTCTTTGGAATTCACTTCCCTCGAATTGCTTTCCACAAACTTACAATCTACAAATGTTTAAATCCAGTTGTTACAAACATTTTATGAATGGAGGATGCCTTTAGGTACATGGACCTTTTTGTTTTATCTGTGTTTTCCTTCCTCTGTTCATTGTCTCTTTAAAAAAAAAAAAAAAAAAAAAAAAAATGGTGAAGGGCTGGTCTATCAGAGTGAGAGCTGAGCGATCTCTGCCATACCCATAGCTTACTCTGACTGTTCCTTTTACTTATATATCTTCTAGATCTCAAGTGACGGCGTGTTTTCCGTGGATTGACCTCCCTACTGCCAACCTAGAAGTTGTCAGATTGGGAGCCAAAGCGTCACATTTTTCCCTTGCCCCTCAACTTTCCCTTCAAAATTGCTGAGGGGCACAGGGCCTTGGGTGGGGCTTTGGTTTCCCGGGCGTTTCCGCACCCTCCTCAGCTCCCTGCCTTGGAGTGGCTTCGGTCACCCGCGCTTTGTTAGTGGTAAGCAGGGAGGGTTTTGTGGGGGCGCTCTTTTATGGCCTTGGCCTTGCTCGAGACCTTGGGGCTGTTCGGCCAGACAGCCTGGGGAACAACAACAACAACAATAACAACTATATATACCCTAACAAAGAGTTCAGACTCAGTAAACAATCAAGTAGGGCTAACTATTCAATTATTAATAGTTAGCCCTACTTAATTGTTTACTGAGTCTGATCTCTTTTTTAGGGTATATATAGTTCCTGATGATGGCTCCATGGGGTGCCGAAAATTTGAATAAACTAAGATGGTTCCCGGCGTTATTTCCCTCATTGTCCTAGTACTATATATATATATATATATATATATATATATATATTTATATGCTTATTTCATTATTACATTTTTCCGTACCGATATTTGATTTGACATCTTAAAATAGTGTATACATTATTAATGAATACTATTTTAATGTGTATTAAATCATATTACGTCAAAATACTGTAATGCCGCCCAAACCCATATTGCATTTTATCTGTGATGCTACTTCAATCTACCTTATGCAAAACAATACTTCCTATTCTTCATTTCACTCTACTCACATCTCCATTTCTACCCCCCGCCTCCCCACCCTCCTCTCCCTCCGTCGCCCCCTAGAGAGCAGCATCACGAGGGGACATAACTCACACCGGTAACCAGAAGGTCCAATGAGGCGGCAAATCTTCACGCTGGTTAGTCTGGCGGGGGTTACTTCCTTTTTATTTATGGGATCGTACCCATAAAGAGGCACACTGCAAGATTGTATACGGAAACTCCAGCGTTAATCTAATTAAATTAAGGAAAATATAGTAATAGAATCCCACACGAGCATACGGAGTTATTTACTCCAAATATTTAGTTTCTGGGACAAGTACAAAACATACAAAGGAAGACAAACAACAACAGACCTAATGGTCCTTAATAGGCTGCTTGTACAAAATAATAATAATAATAATAATAATAATAATAATAATAATAACAAAAAAATGCCACAGCCATCACATGAAGGGCTTCATGAGCTCCAGAAAAAATGTGATCCAGAAAACAAAATTATAACAATATGTAGCCTACTAACGTATACTGATACGGTCACATTACTTTGGTACAATCCTCTCACACCACACTCCTAGACAAAGTAGAAATGAAAGCCTTTCGTATCATTAACTCCCGCCCACTCACCAACTCTCTGCAATCTCTCTCTCTTCGCATCAATGTTGCATCTCTCTCGCTATTCTATCGCTACTACAATAATCAGTGTTCCTCGGAACTTTCCCAGTGTATACCACCTCCTCTACGTAGGGTACATAGTAACCACCTTGAAAAAAATACCATCCCTACTCTGTGCAACTCTCCAACCCAAGAGTGAAACGCTACTCTCAGGCTTTCTTCTATTCAACTGCTGAGCTCTGGAACTCCCTCCCAGAATCAGTCTTTCCCTCTTCCTATGACTTAAATTGCTTCAAACTCCGTGTGTCCAGGCATTTTAGCACGAACGTCCCTTGATTTTGGCCCTGTCACTCTTTCAAATATGGGGGAGGCACTCGCTGCAGGCAGTTATGCCTTTTGTCTCCCTCATTCACATAGAAAAAAAAAACCGCATTCAGTCGGGGATTCATGACAAAATATTTATTAAAGCAATATTTAAAGGTCTAAACCAGGGGTGTCAAACATGCGGCCCGCGGGCCGCATGCGGCCCCCCTCCCTCTGGCATGCGGCCCGCAAACCAGGTTGACCAAGTAGTGTAAAATATTGTATTTTTATACTAGACATAATTATTATTTCTTAAATATATTATATGTTGGTACTAACCTATATTAACTTGTTCTAATTCTAGGAAGTATTTGTGAGAGTAAGAAGCGAGATTAAATACTCTTTCACCATTAAACATTCTTCTTATGCTGAATAAAATCGTCAACGGGTTTAGAATATGCTCAATTCGGGGCCAGTGAGACGGTTCTTGCAATCATGATCAGTATGAGGCCCAACTTCCCAAGGCTACGGAGATAATACACAACTAACTATAACTAACTAACTATCTAACTTACTAGCTAACTCTCTCTCTCTCTCTCTCTCCTCTTCCTTTATTCCACTTACTTCTCATTATCAATTATTTTAATACAGTGACGACAGCCAGGTGATTTTATTCAAATTATGAAGGACCTCAGAGAGAGAGAGAGAAGGGTAGGAAAAAGAGAGGAGACAAAACAAATAATACAAGTCAAAGAGAATCTTAATTCAAACATTGACTTTATTGAATGTGGAAAACCCATCCAAACAATAAGCAATAAAATAGTTTACTCATACTTCCGAATTGTATACTCTCTCTCTCTCTCTCTCTCTCTCTCTCTCTCTCTCTCTCTCTCTCTCTCACACCCTCTCCCTCTCTCTCACACACACCGTGTATGTCTGTCTGTCTCTGTCTCTTTCTCCCTCTGTCTGGTCAGGTATGTCGGTCTCTCTCTCTCTCTCTGAGGTCCTTCCTAATTTGAACAAAATCACCTGGCGGTCGTCACTGTATTAAAATAGTTGATAATGAGAAGTAAATAGAATAAAGGAAGAGAGAGAGAGAGAGGTCACTGGTCTATCCCCTGTACTAACAAATTACGCCTGATAAGTCTTGGAAAAATGGCAAACCAGTGTTGTTAATCCATGGTCAGTGAGGGCTCTTCGTAAATTAGTGCGACAGGTGGCACAGTTGCCGTAAATTAGTGCGACAGGTGGCACAGTTGCCGTAAATTAGTGCAACAGGTGGCACAGTTGCCGTAAAAACTATATTGTTATGTTTTTTTAATATTTTCAGATATTGCTTAATCTGGATAATATGAAACATTTATTTTAATTTATATTAGGACGGGTGGAGGCATTACCGGTATATTATATTTGGCCTGCTACATTAACCTCTTCTGTACCGGCAACATCTTTTTAACAAATGTTGATACTATTTGACGATTTTATTCAGTTTCGTAAGGGCCTCCAGCAATTGATAGGCTTCGAACAATCTCACTTATTCCTTTTTACTACCACAGATCCTCCTTAAATTGCACAAAATCCTCTAAACATAGCTACAATATAATATAAAAGACGTCGCCGGTACAGAAGGGGTTAATGCGGCCCTACAATATTGTACCGTGTAAAATTTGGCTCGCCAGAGCAAATGAGTTTGACAACCCTGGTCTAGACTGTATGCGGCACTCTACAACATTTCTAGGTAATTTATTCCATAAGTTGACCACTTTGCTGAAAAAGAAATGCTTCGCTTCATGTTAATAAAACGCCTTTCCGACAATTTTATAACCATTACTTCTTGTGTAATTTGAGTTATCCAGTGTGAAGTACTTGCTTGCGTAAATATTGCTATGGCTTTTGATAAACTCAAAATCTTGGATTAGGTCCCCTCTTATTCTTCAGTTTATCAAAGTAAATTGGGTTAAGTCTTTTAGTCGTTCCTCAAATGGTGTATTTCTTAGTTGGGGAAAACATGTATTTACTCTCCTTTGTACTCTCTCTAGTTTTTCAATGTCCTTATTTATTGTATGGCGACCAAAAACTGGACACATATTTCAATGTTTGGTAACAATATATTTAACTTTGAGGGATGACTGCTAAAATGTATTATACGTTCACCAATATCTTAAGATGAAGGAAGGAGAGAGTCGGATTAAATATGTACCGGTACGTATAAATAAATGTATACACCGGTATTAACATTGGCGTTTAACGTGAAGGAAATGGAATGTTCCCAGTTTTTATTTCTATTTTTTTGTAGTGTTTTTTATATGTGGATGAGGTAGACAAAAGGGAAAACTGCTTGTGACGAGTTGAAAGAGTGACAAAGCCAAAATCAAGGTATATCCGAGCCAAAATGCCTGGACACACGGAGTTTGAAGCAGTTCAACTCATAGGATAAAGGAAAGATGGATTCAGGGCGAGAGTTCTAGAGTTCAGCTGTTGAATAGAAGAAAGATTGGGAATATCGTTTCACTCTTGGGTTGGAGAGTTGCACTGAGTAGGGGTACGATTGTGTTGCAAGACGGGTGCTACGTACTCTACGTAGAGGAGGTGGTGTACTCTGAGAGAGCTCTGACGAACATTGATTATTATAATAGCGATAAAATAGCGAGCGAGATGCAGCATTGCTGCGAAGAAAGGACTGCAAGGAGTTGGTGAGTGGACATGAGTTAATGAGACAAATGGCCTTCCTTTCCATGTTGTCAAGTTATTTACATATAACTTCATAAATTAAAGACGACAATATGTAATCCTATTATTATTATAAATCAGGTACCGTACATGTTCAAATGACGGAAGCACAATAGTTTCTACATTTAATCTTTGGTCAATAATATAGTATAATTTGTATATATACATTTCAATAATGAATGCATGGAATGTCAAAATCTGGTTAATAAGTATTGAATATTAAGTAATAAAAAGATAAAACTTTCAATATTCTTGTTTACATTTTGTCCGTAAAGGATAGTCAGTGCTCATACTATTATTGATTAAATGTTAAATGTCCAAAAACGAATCATGGATACATTATACTAATCTGGCATTTGCTTTTCCATTTCACCTATTATATTGATATTAACTATTTAGGATAGTTGTTTATGTGTTTACATTGACATTGCATTAACTAATATGACCTACCCTGTGTCTTTCATATTCTAACTTCCCATTCAACCCTTATTCCTGTGATATTTCTGATTTCAATCTTAAGCGTTATTTTATCGTATGATCGGGCTTCCTAATCAATGGACTTATAAAATCTTCAATTATTTACCAAATATTATAATTATATTAGAATGGGGAGCATGATATTTAGACATATTTGGTGTTACATACTTGAAGAGCCAGGCAAGATCAAAGCGAAGGCTGCACACCAAAACCTTACTATTCTGTTAAAGCTAAGCTGTGCCAGAGAGCCGTGGGATCTCTGCTTCACAAGCCTGAGGTGGGTGACCTAGCACCTCGATTGAGTACCCTCTATCTTCACCTTCCTTTATTACTACCATTGGGAAATACAGTTGTGATAAGAAGTTTATAAGTTATTGCTTCTCTCCTAATTATGTTAACACTGATCAATTAATATGGCATACTATAAACTTACTTAGAAATCACCTTTGCTAAAGATAATATTTAAATATACTCCGTGAACATAATGGCGATTCGTTATCACAACTGTAACAGCTACCACTACTGTTGTGTCTGGCTGCATGTTCATTTTGCATGCTATAGTCTATACGTTTAATGTTTTTAAATTTCCTTGCACACACACACACACGCACGGTGGCCGAGCGCGCTTAGTACACTGTATTAGGAGTGCTAGCTCTGGTGTTGGGGGTTTGATCCCATGCGCCGGCAGGGAAGTTCTCTCAAAAAACAACTTTCCCTGGCCGTGAAGGCTAGGTCTGGGGGAACCCACATAGTCTCTTGCCCACGTCCTACTCCCTAGGGAGTATGTAGGTGCGCTTGTTAGCAGCCAGGATCAGTCTGTTAATCCCTTACGATAAGATCTAGGTAAAATCTGTGTATTTTCAGCCCCATTCGCTGTCGGGTTGAAATAAACCGACACACACACACACACACACACACACGCACACGCACACGCACACACACACACGAACATATCAGTACTCAACTCCGAACCATTGGTGGTCCAGGCCTCCACAGGCCCTTCATTACTTCCATTGTTCACCTCTCAATGTGAACCGAATACCAACTTACGTATCATCCCCATGACATGATATCACTAGGATTATCTTTGATCACTTACATTCAAGAACTTGAATGGTAATAATTATGAAGTTAAATGCATGAGTGAGAAGTTACGATTGGGAAATATTAAATAACTGCAAGGTTCTGTTAAGAACATACTGTATAGGCGTATGAAGACTTACGAAGTAAAATATTCATAATTGACAGACAGATAAAGAAGGGCGGATGAAGGAAAGTAAATGTTTCAAAATAAGTTCGATGAACAGTTTGGTAAATAAAGATGACACAATACATAATAGGCGGTTACATAATTTAACATGGTAGATATTTGACAACAACAAATAATACAAAAGTAAAAAAGACTGGGAAACAAACATTTATAAAATACATAGATCGATAATTAGATATCAAGATAAATGTCAATTTAAATGTCAATTGAGTGGAAAGATACATAAATACAAAAGGAAACTAGAAACATTATATCTATTTGGCGAATGAACTGCTTATCTAATGGCTGAACAGTGTCCACTATTCTTGAATCATCTTCAAGTGTGAAATGAGCTAGACAAATAGTAGCTTTTTATTTCAATAAATACGTCGTTCATTATGTAGACAACATTGTTTATTGAAATATTTCTGGGATTTGTGCATGATTGACATACAGGGAGGGAATTAAGCGGGAAAAACTAAATTGGTATGGCCAAATTAGCAAGTCTCTCTCTCTCTCTCTCTCTCTCTCTCTCTCTCTCTCTCTCTCTCTCTCTCTCTCTCAACAAAAAAATAAGGGACGATAGCTACGGCTCCAACAACAGGCCAATTACACACTCCATCCATATATAATAGGATAATTACCTTGCAGGAATAGGTGGAGGGGTGGGTTAGGTGGAGAGATGTGAAGGGAGCGGAAAGGGGAGTGGAAGGCTAGGTGGAAGAGTGTCGAGAGCGTTGGAATAGAGAAGTACAAAGGAGTACAAAGGATATCAAGCAAAAACAGATCTAGTGACCCCTCTGGGCTGCTTGACCTCCAAAACACTGAGGATCAAGTGTCCAAACAGTGGTTTAGAGTGGGTAAGGGAAAATTGGAAAGGGAATTACTGCCCTGGAACTAATGTCCGTGGCAGGATTAGGATGTTAATAGAGGACAGATGGGTTAGTAACATAACACAGTTTTAAGTGATCTTTCGTATATCTTGGAAAAAGAGAGAAACAGTGGTTTAGAGTTGGTAAGGGAAAATTGGAAGGGGAACTACTGCCCTGGAACTATTGTCAATGGCAGGATTAGGATGTTAGTAGAGGACAGATAGGTTAGTAACATAACACAGTTTTAAGTGATCTTTCATATATCTTGGAACAAGAGAGTAACGTCTTAGTAATATATATACGCAATAATCCTTAATGAAGCTGAGGGGCGAATAAAATAAAGTTATTCATTTACAAACGCAGTCAGTCGCGGGTTTGAGGCAAGATATTTGTTTAGGCGAAGTTTATAAGAATCAACGGTGCTGCAGTCTTAAACGTCTCGGGGAAGCCCATTCCACAAGTTGACAACTCGATTGAAGACGAAATTCTTAGATTCGTGTGAGATAAAAGATTTACCAATAATTTTGCAACCGTTTCCCAGCATGTAATTAGATTGGTCGATAGTGTAGTACTTACTACAGTTCATATTTTCGATGCCTTTGATGATTTTGAACACTTGAATTAAGTCGCCTATTAATCTGTGCTGGGTTAAAGGAAATATATTTAATTCTCTAGGACGCTCCTTGTATGGTTTGTTCTTAAGGCTAGGTATCATTTTGGTAACTCTACGTTGAACTCATTCTAGCTTGTCTATATCTTTTTGGTAATAAAGGCACCAGGATTGAACGCAATATTCCAGAAGAGGGCAGACTAAGGAATTGTAAAGAGTTAGGATGACTTCTTTGGATTTATATTCAAGTGACTTGCCTATAAAGCCAATTATTTTGTTAGCCTTCTTAACAACTTCTGTACATTGTTGGCTGGGTTTTAGGTTACTCGATATTGTTACTCCCAAATAAGTTTCTCTGTCTACACACTTAAGCTGAGTGCCATTCATAAGAACATAAGAACATAAGAACATAAGAAAATGGGAGTCTGCAGAAAGCCGATTGGCCTAAGCAAGGCAGATCCCTGTCCCACACAACCCCAATTACAAAGCCCAATTATAGGCTCAACACTCTAATACCCTGAGGATCATCTTACCAAAACGGTTAGAGATTAACGCAGGATTACGGGGGTCTGCAGAGCGCTGATTGGCCCAACCCTGCTGATCCCCCTTCACACCCAACCCTTCTCGTCCATATGCTTATCCAATTTTATCTTAAAGCTCCCTATCGTTTTTAATCCCACTATAGCACTTGGTAGTCCATTCCACCCATCTACAACTCTGTTACCAAACCAATATTTGCCTATATCTTTTCTGAAACGAAATTTATCTAATTTGAAACCATTGGTACGAGTTCTTTCGCTATCACTGAGCTTTAGTACATTTGTCATGTCCCCTTTGTTAATCCCACTAACCCACTTGAACACCTCTATCATATCCCCTCTAACTCTGCGTCTCTCTAACGAATGTAAGCCTAATTTCTTCAACCTTTCTTTATACGGAAGATTTCTAATATTATGGATCATTTTGTCATTCTACGTTGTACTCTCTCCAATGAATCTATGTCCATTCTGTAATAAGGACACCAAAATTGAACAGCATAATCCATATGGGGTCTCACTAATGACAAGTAAAGTTTTAAGATAACATCAGCAGTTCTGTTACTCACACTCCTTGAGATGAACCCGAGAATCCTGTTTGCCTTGTTTCGAACGCTTATACACTGTTGTCTAGGCTTCAAATCATTGCTAACAAACACACCTAGATCTTTCTCACAATTCGAGTTTTCTAATTCCACATTAGCTAGTTTATATTTAACATTTGTATGCATCTTCCCTATCTTTAATACCTTGCATTTGTCAATGTTAAACTTCATCTGCCAATTTACTGACCATTCGTGTAAGGTATCTAGATCCCTTTGGAGGCACTCTATATCTCTATCTGAATCAATTGTTCTCCCCATCTTGGTATCGTCTGCAAATTTACTTATCCTACTAGTTATACCTAAATCAAGGTCATTTATGTATATAACAAACAACAGAGGACCTAATACAGATCCCTGGGGGACACCACTTTTGACTGCTCCCCATTCTGACTTCGTACCATTTATGCTGACTCTCTGCTTCCTACCAATTAGCCATGACCTAATCCATCCCAACAACGCCCCACCTATTCCATGCGCCTCAACCTTTCTCATCAATCTCTCGTGGGGGACTCTGTCGAAAGCTTTACTGAAATCTAAATATATTATATCATATGACTTGTCATTATCTACTGCTTCATATACCTCTGAGAAAAAACTAAGCAAATTAGTAAGGCAAGAACGTCCCTGAGTGAATCCATGCTGAGAAGAATTTATTAAATTAAATGTATCTAAGTGGTTTCTAATTTTACTAGCAATAATTGACTCTAGTAGCTTTCCTATGATTGATGTAAGACTAATGGGACGGTAATTGGATGCTATTGATTTGTCACCTTTTTTGAAGATCGGAACTACGTTTGCAAGCTTCCAAGCTTCTGGAACTATACCTGTCTCCAATGACTTGTTAAATAAAAATGTTAATGGGTAACTTAACTCATCCCTACATTCTTTTAATACTCTAGCATATACCTCATCAGGACCAGGCGATTTATGAGGTTTCAGTCTGTCAATTTCCTTAAGCACATCATTTCTACTTATAGTAACCGTACTTAACCTATTTTCTATACTATCGCTATATACCTTACGGACTTCTGGAAACTGTGCCAAATTTTCATTAGTGAAAACGGAAAGAAATTGACCATTTAATGTACTGCACATTTCTAAATCATTTTCTGTCATTTCTCCTATCGAAGTTTTAAGGGGACCAATTACATCTCTAACCTTGGATTTATATAGTTGGTAAAAAGCTTTAGGATTATTTTTTGAGTCATTGGCAACCTTAATTTCATAATTTCTTTTTTCTTTCCTAATATCCTTTTTTACCTGTCTTGATAGATTCTGATAGTAAGCAAGTAGGTGAATTTCGCCTTTTCTAATTTTTCTATATATTCCTCTCTTTTGTCCTAGAAGATCTAATAGTCTATTATTCATCCATTTGGGTTGGTTCTGTGTTGATCTAAATTTTCTTTTGGGGATGTATTTATTTTGTGCATTGAATACTGACTTGATAAAATTATCGTATGTATCTACCAAGGTTGACGTCTCTTCCTGACTTAAGATGACAGGTGCCTGAGAAGGGGTACACTCATTTGGACACCTGGATCGACTTAATTTTTTGACCATAGGGTCCGCTAATAGGGCTCTTCTTAACCCACCATAATTGGCTTTTCTAAAGTCAGGTATTAATGTTGTATTCTCTCTGGTATTACCTTTCCATTGTATATTAAAATACACAGAATTGTGGTCACTATTTCCTAGGTGGTCCCCTATCTCTACATTATTTACCATATGTTCATTGTTACTGAAAACTAAATCGAGAATATTATTACCTCTAGTCGGCGTATCTATGAATTGAAATAAAAAACTATCTTGTACTACCTCTATAAACTCCTCAGAATCAGAGTCTCCTATTTGATGCTGCCAATCTATATTCGGAAAATTAAAATCCCCCATAATGCACACATTGCTAAACCTTGATGCCATTTTAATTTCCTCCCATAATGACGTTCCGTCATTTCTACTCATATTTGGCGGTCTATACATAACTCCAATAACTATGGTCTCACTACCTTCGTTAACCTCTACCCAAACACTTTCATTATCGTTATTTAGTCTAATACCTGATTTAATACAGCTTTTTAATGTACTCCTGACAAACACTGCTATACCGCCACCCCTCTTACTTGTTCGGTCATATTTAAACAAACTATATCCTGGTATATCAAATTCTGCTAAAAAATGCCTGGTTTCTGTATTAATCCACGTTTCAGTTAGCGCTATTATGTCTATATTTTCTTTGCTAACAAGGGCTCTAAGTTCGTTCATTTTGTTACATAGACTCCTACAGTTTGTGTAATATACTCTCAATTTACTTCTTTTCTTTATACCTAATTTACCTTTGTTTTTAGCGACATTTCCATCTTCTGTTGCACCATCACTACTATTATTTGCATTATAGTCATCATTTTTAGCATGAGACTGAATATCCTTATCGCTTTCGCCTGACGCTAAAATTGTTCCAATTAACCTCTCATTTACACTCTCAATATTTCTGTTCAAAACCCCACAACCACCCTATCTAAAGAACTAGCTAATGTAGAAACCCCTAACCGTGAAAGATGAACCCCATCCCTTGCGTACATCCCATCGAATAGTTTGCTTTCTCATTTTGGTTTCCGATATGTAGTACTTTACATTTATCTGCATTGAAACTCATTTCCCAAATTTGGGCCCAACATGACAACTTATCTAGATTTTGTTGCATATCGTCTACTTGTTCTTTTGAGAGCACGTTATTTGCAATGTATGTATCATCAGCAAACTTTGAGATTGTACAGGTGAGACCCTCATCTATGTCGTTGATGTAAATTAGAAAGATAATTGGTCCTAGTACCGATCCCTGGGATACCCCGCTACTTATATTGGTCCATTTAGATGCCTTACCGTTTATGACTACTCTTTGCTTTCTGTTGCTGAGTCAATTTTCCATCCATTTCAACACTCTGTCTTGTATTCCATGCGCTTTTAGTTTTAGCAGTAAACGTTTGTGGCAAAGGCCTTTCAAGTTATATAATATCCACAGCTTTACTCTCGTCATAGAGATTGAGGATATCGTGGAAGAAGTCTAAGAGGTTTGTTAAGCAAGAACATTTGTTACGAAAGCTGTGTTGAGTATCATTAAATATGTTATTTTCCTCCATGTGATTTACGAGTCTGTCTCTTATGAATGTTTCTAGCAGTTTACATACAACTGAGGTTAAGCTAATTGGACGATAGTTACTGGGTAAGGATTTGTTGCATTTGTTTAACCCTCCCGCATCCAGCAACTTAATTATCTAACTTACGGTAAGACATTCTCTAATTTGCCATGAAATATCAGGCTGGGCGAGTTTTCGAAGCCTTGTGTTTTTCTGTATTTTCATCCACCAGAATGCTGTTTATTGTGATGTATCATATGTCAATGGAAAGAGCAATATTTATAGTACATGATAAAACAAAACAAAATGTAAATAAATCGAAATATGAAAGTGTAAATGAGTCCGGAATACAATTATTTCCCATGCAATTGTCTTCACACCGTCCTAGCTCTAAATTGTGAGTGATGACCATATATTTTTTTGTTGCTTAAATAATAGTATTTTTTCTCCTCTTTCCAAATCTGAAAATAAAATTGTTTATCTTCAATAGTTCTCAAGCAGTGACCGAAAAAAAAAAATGATTTTGATTGATATGGTTTATAAAATTTTCGATTTATTTCGTTGCTACGAAGTGTATGGTTTTAAATTTAGGCTGTATGAATTCGGCAAATAATGCTGATGAGTATAAAACAAACTAGAAGTTCCTAGGACAAATACTTTTTGCGCTATGAATATTTGAAATGAAGAGCCAAAATGCGAATATTTACACTTCACCCGTCTCTTTTCCGCCGATGCTAGCCGGGTTCCGAGCTGTTCCCCACCTCGTGGTTGCGTTATTTGCTCGGATTCGTATATAACTGTATATATCACCAGAATCGAAAAATTATGCTCTTTCCAATGGTGAAAACAAAAACAATATAGCGTAATTGGTTTGCAAGCTATGCGCAATTGTTTCCATGCAGTGACCGAAAAAAAAAAAATAGATATGGTTTATAACATTTTCGATTTATTTCATTGCTACGAAGTGTATGGTTTTAAATTTAAGCTGCATGAATACGGCAAATAATACTGATGAGTATAAAACAAACTAGAAGTTCCTAGGACAAATACTTTTTGCGCTATGAATATTTGAAATGAAGAGCCAAAATGCGAATATTTACGCTTCGCCCGTCTCTTTTCCGCCGATGCTAGCCAGGTTCCGAGCTGTTCCCCACCTCGGCATTGGTTTATTTGCTCGGACACGTATATAACTGTTTATATCACCGTCATCGGAAAATTATGCTCTTTCTAATGGTGAAAACAAAAATAATATAGCGTTATTGGTTCGCGAGCTATGCGCAATTGTTTCCATGCACTGCTATTGTTTTGTAAATAAATAAAAACAAATTTACAGATGTTTATCTTTGCCACAATATACAACACTTTTATATAATTTTCCTTGCCAATAATTGTATAATGTTCATAGAAGACATGTCAGTCATGAAGGTTGTCAATTTTACTTACCTGATAGGGCCACAACCCTTTCCAACGAGAAGGGAAATGGCTCCTGGGTTGACACTGAAAAAACAAAACAAGAAAGCCAGGTTATCATCAAGTAATAAATTCAGAAATAATTCTATTGTACACACAAATAAAGTAATATATAAAAATATATAAATATATATATATATATATATATATATATATATATATATATATATATATATATATATAAAAACAAATATATATGAATGGTAACAAAAATGTTGTGTGTGTGGGTATATATATTATATATATATATATATATATATAGTATATATATTATATATACAAGATGTCATACATATATATAATATATATATATATATATATATATAGATAATACAAGGTGTCATAAATATTATATATATATATATATATATATATAATATATATATATATATATATATATATATATATATACAAGGTGTCAAACCACAGAAATATGTAGATTTCCAAGCCACCCTAGGAGGTACTGCATTTGACTCGTTATTTTTTTAGAGTGGTTTCCCCAGGAGGCCTATATCCACTTTGATGATGAAGGTGGGTAAATGTAGGTGGGTGAATGTCGGTGGGTGAATGTCGGTGGGTAAACGAGGGTGGGTGAATGAAGGTGGGTGAATGAAGGTGGGTGAATGAAGGTGGGTGAATGAAGCCGGGTGAATGAAGAAGAGAAATGGAGAAGAGAAATTAATGAATGAATGAATGAATAATTGCACATGGCTCCTGACTATAGGACACCTGCATTGTGACGATGGAAAAGGTTGAAGCAGTCGTTGACGTCAATGCAGAGGGCAACCGTGCAAGTCGTGCAGCGGAAGCTTGTGTCCTTGCGAACGCCGTTCATTACTTTGCAGTAATAGCAACGGAGTCGCTTCTTGGCCGGAATCCTCTGCCGAGAATGGTCCAAGGCCCTGTTCAACCGGACATGGTTCAGAACAATAGGACGGGGCCTTGGGACAACTCCAGGTCGAGGTCTCCGGACTCGCACCGCTCCTGCTGCTTCCAGTACTGGTGGCGGTTGGTTGGCAGCTTCAAGAGCTGCTTCCCCATCGTCACCAGCAGCAGCTGCATCAGGTGCTAGTACCACAGGGGGTTGAACCAGGACATAGTTTCCCCCCGGGGCAGCACCATCAGCAGCAGCATCATCTGGTTCTGGTGGTGGGGAGGGGACATCGAGACGTGGTACCCTCTCAACGCCTCCACCAGGAGCAGCAACAGGAGAGGGTGGAGTGTTGTCAGGAGCAGCAGGGGCTGGGGAGTCTGGATGGTCGTCGTCAGACGACCCAGATGATCCACCGGGTTGCCGTTGCCTGTGTGCATGCCTCTGTGGCTCACGCTGGTCACGCGGCAGATCTTGTGCTCGGTGGACTGGCCTCCCCGACATAGGCCACTCTGCAGGGTTGAAGTGCAGCAAGGAAGTACAGATGTGCTCCTGGAAGTCCAGCAAGGTCATCTTCTTCCTTGGGTAGCACTTCCTGTACAGGACATGGGCGTTGAAGAGGGCCATTTGGATTAAGTAGAAGGTGATCTTCTTCGTCCACTTGACCGTCCTTCGCTGGATGGGGTAGTACTGGACCATCTGGTCGAAGTGATCCACCCCACCCATGTGGATGTTGTAGTCTTCAACGCAAACAGGTTTAAAGACCTCCCTCTGTCCACGACGCCACTTGCCCTGTTGGTCCTTCTCTTTGAAACTGACAAGCTTCGGGATGGTGTCCTGGTTGTGGAAAGTGGACACCATGTTGACGATGCGCTTGTCTCGCCAAAGTAGGACCATGGTTAAGCCGTTGTTCATTGCTAATGTCGCATCGCGTTCAAGCTGTTTTGCTTTAGCAATGTCGCACAACCGCTTAGGAGCTCCTCGTATAAGGCGCAGGGTGCCGCACACATAGATGTTGTGTGTGAGCATTTGCTGGCACAGGTCAACTGAGTTGTAATAGTTGTCCATGTACAGCCTGTACCCCTGGCCTCTGAAGGACTCCGTGAGACCCTCCACCGTCTCCTGGAGAGATGTACCCGGACCGGTGTAGACCCGAAAGTCCCACACATAGCCAGTCAACGCCTCTGCCAGGATGTACAGCTTGACACCGTATTTCGTCGGCTTCATTGGGTTGTAAACCTTGAATGAAAGGCGACCCTTCCATCCAAGGCTGCCTTCGTCAAGGGACAGCTTTTCGGAGGGGATGTATGCCAGCTTGAAGCCTTCTAGTAGGTATTCCATCAACGTCCGAACCTTCACAAGCCTGTCCTTGTTCTGCCTGCAGACTGCCTTGTTGTTGAAAGCATGGAAATACTTCAACAAGGCTAGAAACTTAGTGCTACTCATCCTTCTCCGAAATACTGGGTAGTCGTGAAGGACAGTTGAACGCCAGTAGTGACTCAGAGAAGGAATCTTGGTGATGCCCATGAGGAAGTACAGGCCAAGGAATTTGGCTATTTCCTCCTCACCAAACTGGTACCAAAGAGCGGCTGCTCCGTCAACGAACTTGGCGTAAGCATTTGTCTCCAATACCAGGTATTGCAGCATCTCCCTTGTGAAGAAGAGCTGGAAGAACTGGAGAGGAGTCACCGGCTTTGGAACCTGCATGCCAGGGGTCCCTGAGAACAGATCAGGCTGGGGGTCGAAGGGGGTGTCGGTCCAACCGGCATCACGATCGGGGGCAGGATCGCGAGCACGGCCACCGCGAGGACCACCGCGAGGACCACCGCGAGGAACACCTCTGCAGCCCCTGGGCCTACCACCTGCCCCCCTACGGGGACCTGGCCTCCGGCGTGGCATAGGTGGTAGGTCGAGGGGTTGAGGGGGGGGGGCTTCTGCATCAGATGATGCAGAAGCTGGTGAACCTGGTGCAGCACCAAGTGGTGAAAGGTGTGGAGCTGGTGAACCTGGTGCAGCTGCACCAGCTGGTGAAAGGTGTGGAGCTGGTGAACCTGGTGCAGCTGTACCAGTTGGTGAATGGTGAAGAGGAAGCCTTTGGGGAAGAAGCTCCTCGATTGCTGCTGGAGGATTCAACACTCTGCGTGGCACCTCAGCAACAACCTGAGCACGCACTGCGGCTTCAGCAACCTCAGCACGCATTGCGGCTCGATGCTCAGGCAGAACAAATGCCGAGGGCATCAACGGTGTGTCGCTGAAGGGGGACACTGCGGGGGTGACCGTTCCCATGACATGCGAAGGCGGGGTATTCAAAGTGACCACAGCAAGTAGCGTAGCAAACAGGTGTGGGCTGCGGGCTGGGGGCTGGTGATCCTGCTGGAAGCCAGGATGAGGCACCGCCACGCGAGGTGGATGGAAGAGGTGACGTGGGAAGTTGGGGGAAGTTGGGTGATGGTAGGAGGTAATCGGCGATGTTATGGATGGGATGAGATGTAGATGGGATGGGATGATATGTAGAAGGGATGGGATGGGATGTGGATGGGATGGATGGTGGTGGTGGATCCGCTGGGGCTGGTTCAGTTGGTCATGGTGGTGGTGGGTTGTCTGACGTTGCTGGTGGTGGTGGTGGATCGGCCGAGGTGGGGACGTCGAGGCGGAGTCGCTTGGGCGGAGGTGAAGCCCAATCCTCATCGTCAGACCACTCGTCCGACTCACTCTCGCTCGCCGTCTCATCCGTCGTCGTCATGTCCAGCACCTCATTGACCACATCATCCAGCTGGGAGTCCCGCAAAGGTTTCTTCTTGTCCGACATGGCAGCTGGCGTATGGCGGTAGGCTGGCGTATGGCGGTAGGCTGGCGTATGGCGATAGGGTAGCGTATGGCGGTAGGCTGGCGTATGGCGGTAGGCTGGCGTATGGCGGCAGGCTGGCGTAGTTACCTTACGATGGTGAAACCAAGAAATGGAAATAAAGGAAAAACGTAATTGACGTTGATAGTTGTCATGACGCAAGTTCGCCATCACTGGATCCATATAACGTTGGTATAGTTCACCATGACATAGTCATAGTTTTGCATTATCCGATTCCAGATGACGTGAGTATAATGGATTCATGACGGTATAGTTCCGCATTTTGTAATTCAAATGGGGGAACACCATGACGTAGTGATAGTATGGCATTATAAGAATATATATATTTATACCTTGGGGCTCTTTGGCCAAACACCCTGGGGAACAAGAACAACACAACAGGGAAGGGGACAAGAACAAAAAAAATATATATATACGGTATATACCTTTATAATTATAAAAAATAAATATAATCAAATAAATCCCAATATTTATAAAATAACTATATAAATACTCGATTATGGGCCCTGCCCTTGCTCTGGACATAGGGGGTGGTCCCATTGACACCCTGGGGAACAGGAACAATAACAAAAAAATATATATATAAATGAAACAAAATTATAAATAAAATAAAATGATAGGCCTATAAATAAAATAAATAAAAACTATAATAAATAAAACTATATATAAAATAACTAAATACTCGATTATGGGCCCTGCCCTTGCTCTGGACATAGGGGGTGGTCCCATTGACACCCTGGGGAACAGGAACAATAACAAAACAAAAATATATAAATGAAACAAAATTATAAATAAAATAAAATGATAGGCCTATAAATAAAATAAATAAAACTATAATAAATAAAAATATATATAAAATAACTATAAATACTCGATTATGGGCCCTGCCCTTGCTCTGGACATAGGGGGTGGTCCCATTGACACCCTGGGGAACAGGAACAATAACAAAACAAAATATATATAAATGAAACAAAATTATAAATAAAATAAAATGATAGGCCTATAAATAAAATAAATAAAAACTATAATAAATAAAAATATATATAAAATAACTATAAATACTCGATTATGGGCCCTGCCCTTGCTCTGGACATAGGGGGTGGTCCAATGGACACCCTGGGGAACAGGAACAATAAACAAACAAATATGTAAATGAAACAAAATTATAAATAAAATAAAATTATATAAATAAAATAAATAAAACTTATAATAAATCACAATAAAGAAAAATAGGCCTATATATAAAATAGCAATAGAAATACTCGAATATATATATATATATATATATATATATATATATATATATATATATATATATATATATATATATAAAATAAAGATAGGCCTAGCCCAAGCCTAAACATATAAAATATCCCAGCTGTGAGGAAAAGGTAAAAGGTCAAGGAGTGCTGACCCGCCACAGGCAAGTAATTATGGGATTAGCTTAGGTACTTTACCCAGACATCTGTGGCTCTCCAAAGGTTCACTGTTGTAGTGTAGTGTACGGTGGCGCATAAAAGTCTTGTATTTTTTGTCAGGCTATTTACTGTTACATATTTGTACTTACCATGACATTTTTGTCTAAAAAATTTGTTTTTTTCTATCCACACTTCACTGCTAGTTACTTCACTCAAATAAAACTGTGTATTCACTAAAAAATTGCCCAAATTGGGCATAAAATAATGCCAAAAATGGGCAAAACACAACTATATTTCGTAATTACAACTTTATTATACTTCGTATGTAGTATTTATTCATAAATATATTGGTCTTTCAAGCGAAAATGAAGGTTTTAGGGCAATATATATACGACACACACGTATAGCCTAGCTTACATTCGTAATGACAAACCTAACATAAGTTAGGAATGTGACTACGAATGCTTACTACACTAACCCTACGAATATGATATTAATAATATTATTATTCACAGTTCACAACACTTCTACTGGGTCCATTCTAGCCGCCTAAAAAACACATGGCTGGCTATGGAGAGGCGAACAACGAGGCACAGAGTCACAAATCACGAGTTATATACATAAATTATAAATAGATAGCCACAAATTGATGATACACTGTCTCTTAGTACATAAATAATCAAGATTTGCCCGCCTGAAACCCGCTCCTTGGCGGGCAATGGAGGCGAGACGAGATTTAAAGGTCCAGGAGTACTACCTCACAGACTGGCGGCCGGCTCACAACTGGTGAAACAAAGCCCCGCACTCCTCACACAGGGACGCTAGGGGGTTGCCAGATATTTAATTTTGTAACTTACTGATGGCTAACTTACCAGCCAAAAATGCGTCCAAATCGCGTCATAAACTTATTTACCACAAATATTTCTAACTTACAGGTGGCATTATGACGCGATTGCGTCATACGACCACTCTTCGAAGGGTGGCGTTATGACTCGATCGCGTCCTATAGATGCAAGAGGGTTAATATCGGTGTTACGTTGGCTAGCTTCCACTGATCAGGCATAGTCTCAGACTGCAAGGCTTTATTGAATAGCAATGTCAGTGGTTTGGATAGCTCATCCTTAGCTTACTTTAAAACTCTAGGTGAGATTGTATCGGGTCCAGGTGATTAATTTTCTTGAGTTTATCTAAACATTTCAATACTTTTCACTCTGTAATGGTGATATTGTTTATAACATCAGAATGATCAATCTGAATCGGCGATGCTGTAGGGATATCACTGAGGTCTTCTGTTATAAAAACCCGGTTTAAAAAAAGGTATTGAGGGCATTACTCATTTGTATTTCGTCTTTGATGTATTCTCCATTTTCATCGACTAACGGTTCAACAGTTGAATAACATCATAACTGACCTCGGCCAGGCCGGGCTAGTGATAAATGACACCAAATGTGAACTTGTTCTCCTCAACCACACACGTGAACAAGGAGAAGAGACTCAGGCCCTGTTCCGTAACATATTGCCAGATGTAAAGATCCTTCAGGAGCACCAGCAAACCCTATTAGGTTTCCCACTAACTCTGGCAGCAATCCCACCAGCACTTCAAGTTAAAAAGGAGGAGCTTCAATGTCTCGTGAGTCGCCTGATACACATCGATGCCCACTCAGCTCTGGCCCTGCTCAAGAACTGTTTCTCCATCCCAAAACTCCAATACCTCCTGCGCACATCGATGACTTACACGAACAATGGCGGCCTCCAAGAATTAGACAGCATAATCCGAGAAGCAGTGACCAGCATCACCAACGTGGAATTTAAAGAACGGGCCTGGACACAAGCCACCCTTCCTGTCCGCCTCGGGGGCTTGGGCATACGGAGAGCCTCGGATATTGCCTCCCCTGCCTTTATCTCTTCCCTCATCGCGACCAACGACCTTGTATTGCCCATCCTTTATTCTAAACCTTGAATGACACTTAATGGGGACGTAACAGCAGCGATTAACACCTGGAAGGGAAGTACAGGAGTAGAGGAGGAGCCTTAGGGTACTTCCAGGAGCAAGCAGAAAGCGTGGGATACCATCTCGGCGAAGAAAACTCAAGAAAATCTCTTAACCAATGCAGACCAGGTTGCAAAAGCACGCCTCCAGGCAGCCGCCCGTTCGGAGAGTGGCTTGTGGTTACACGCCATCCCCATCCCACCTCTTGGAACTCACTTGGATGCTGAAGCGCTCCAGGTCGCCATCGCGCTCAGAGTGGGTGCGGCAGTTTGTCACCCACACACTTGCAAGTGTGATGGGAGGATGGATGATCAAGGTCACCATGCCTTGTCATGTAATTACAACACAGGCCGCCTGCCAAGACACTCTGCACTAAATGATGTCATAAAACGGGCCCTGCAGAGTGCTAACTGTGCATCAATCCTCGAACCACATGGACTTCACAGAGAAGACGGCAAACGGCCAGATGGGATGACCACTTTCCCTTACAAGAATGGCCGGTGCCTCGTGTGGGATGCCACATGTGTTGACACTTTCTGCACAACCAACGCCGCCAGAAATGCCGACGAAGCAGGTGAAGCCGCCCGGATAGCAGAAAATAAAAAGCGAGAAAAATATCAAGCCATCGCCAGAATTCATCAGTTCGAGCCCCTGGCATTCGAAACTTCAGGAGTCTTCGGCCCTACCACCCTTAAGATGGTGAATGAAATAGGCCGTAAAATCAGAGAAGTTTCAGGAGAACCCCGGGACCCCTCTGGCTCAAGCAAAGACTAGGGATGGCTATCCTCCGGGGCAATGCCACCAGCGTCATGAGCTCAGTTCGACAGGACTGGGTCATGCCACTGCGTGAGGCCCCGGCAGGAGTGGTGTATCCGTAGTCTTTCCACAGTAGGGTAAAACAAAACATAAACTTTATTTGTATGTAACATGTGTGATGCACATTAATAAAAGGGGATCTGTCGGATGGTTGAAAGCCACAGTTGCTCGCGCGTTTGGGGCTAGCAATACGTATTATGAAAAACATGCATCCTCCTTCATTCACTGTCCCCCCCTTCACTCACTCAACCCCACAATTTACCGGAGGATAATAGGTTTTTCACAATACGTAGACGGAGGTCTTTTAAAAAAACAAAAAAACAGTTGAAGTAACTACTTTTTTCTTTCTGATATAACTATCGAATTCTTTCGGATTTGCTTTACTTTGATTCGCAACATGTAACTCCAGGGCCTCTTTACTTTGCTTAATTAACTTTTTGGCTTTCCTTTGTAGTTCTACAAATTTCACCCGTTCTTCGTCATTTTGTGAGGATTTTAACCTATCATTAGCAATCTTTATAGCAAGCAAACAGTCTGAAATCTCTTTATTCCACCATTTGGCCTTATCATTATGGCCTGTATGCCGTATTTTCGATGGTATGCAGCCTTGCACTGCTTTTAGGTAAGTGGTTGCAAATAGTTCCCAAGATGTATTTATGTCGTTATTGTTAATTAGAAAGCTCCATTCAATTTCTTTAAACATTGCTCTAAGTTTACAAAAGTTTGCTCTCATGAAGCTAGGGACTTTCTCGATGCCTCTATTTGGTCCATTACTAGTAAACTTTAAACTGAAAGGTATCACATGATGGTCGCCGTTACTGAATTAATCACCGACATTCAAATTCACTATCAATTCTTCTTTTGTTGAAAGTACAAGGTCAAGGACGTTATTTCCACAGGTTGGAGATCTAACAAATTGATATAGCGAACTCTCTTGCAAGTTTGCATACAGGTCTTGTCCCCACTTGGTCACAGGTAAATTGAAGTCGCCAAAAATTTGGTATCTTGCGAGCTACTTACGTCTGCAATTTGGTCATACATTTCTTGGTCAATTTGCACTGAGTGAGCTGGAGGTCTGTATATTAATGCAAATATTTTGTTGTACCTTTATTATTCTTTAATAGCACAAAGGATGTGTCGACGTTCACAATTTGAGGTTTTGACACGAGGGTCGGGTTAAGACTTTCTTTGATATAAAGTAAAACGCCGCCTCCATTTTTATTTATTCAGCTTTTTTCAAATATTATATATCCAGGAAGTTAATACTCTGCTAAAAAGTCTTTGTCTTCTGTATTGACCCAAGATTATGTTATGCCAATAACATCGTAAGTGTCTGTAAACACTAGTTCCTTCTAAATCTGAACATTTATTGAAAACCTTTAAATATGTGGTTTTATAATTCATGGAATGCTCTTTAATCAAATTTTTGGTTCTGGTCACATCTACATTTATGTACCTGTCTGTCCTCGGTCCTCACTGTCCTCAATCCTTGTCCCTGGTGGTCCTCGGTCCTCGATCGTCGTCCCTGGTGGTCCTCAACAAGGAGGAAGCATTCAAACGGTACTCAAGAATCTCATTCTTCCTATGTTTCTACCCGGAATCAAACCAAATCTGTTCTTCCACTTGCCAAGCACTCTTTCATCAATATTAAATGCACTGAACTATCCAACTCTAGTTCTTCCCAAGCTTTCTGGCATCTAGCCAAAAACCTCTCCAACAATTTTATTCCTCGTCTTTCCCTCCCCTTTTCCACTCTGATGGCACAACCATCACTTCTTCCTCTGACAAAGCTGAACTTTTTGCTCAAACTTTTGCTAGAAACTCAACTTTGGATGATTCCGGTGCTATTCCTCCCTCTCCACCCTCCTCTCTCCTAATTATGCCTAATATCCTAATCTCTTCTAAAGATGTACTTTCTACCCTCTCTGTGCTTAACCCCTTCAGACTCATATGACGCAGAGTTTGCCAGATTAGCAATAAGAAATAGAGTTCTCTCACTCTTATAATTACCTCTCCAAAATTAGTTTTCTGCCCACAGCTAACTCAAAGACAACTGCAGAGGTTGAAGTAACTAAACTAAAGGTTTCTAAATACCCCTGATGGTAACAAAGGCTTTAAAGTATCCCTAATCGGCTCAAAATTGCGTGATATGTCGGAGAGGGTTAATACTAAGAAGGCGTACGGTCCGGACGGTGTTCCTCCTGTTGTACTTAAAAACTGTGTTTCCGTGCTGACTCCCTGCCTAGGCAAACTCTTTAGTCTCCTCTAACGTCTTCCCTTCTTGCTGGAAGTTTGCTCTCATTCAAACTGTCCCAAAGAAGGCTGACCGCTCTCAACCCTCCAACTATTGTCCAATTGCTCTCATCTCTTGTATCTCTAAAGTTTTTGAAAGTATTCTTGCATTCAAATTTCTTAAGCATTTCTCTTCTCATAATCTACTCTCAGATTGCCGGTATGGCTTCCTTAAGGGTTAAAGGGTCGCTCTACTGGTGACCTTCTTTCATATCTTGCTAACTCTTGGTCATCCTCCTTTCTGGACTTCGGTGAGACCTTTTCTATTGCACTAGATATGTCAAAGGCCTTCGATAGTCTTGCACAAATCTTTAATTTCTAAACTACCCTACTTCGGTTTCTATCCCCCGATCTGTGCCTTTGTTTCTAATTTCCTTACCAGCCGTTCCATAGCTGCGGTTGTGGACGGCCATCGCTCACTTCCTTATCCTATCAACTCCGGTGTTTCTCAGGGCTCTGTCCTATCTCCTATTCTCTTTCTAATTTTCATAAATGATCTTCTCAACTGTACCTCCAGTCCCATCCTTTTCATATGCAGATGACTCTACCTTACACTACTCAATTAGTTTTCCTGAATCCCCCATCCAGCATTCCCTCAAAAAACAAGCGTAATGAAGCCATGCAACACCTATATTCTGATCTAACTACTATTTCCAATTGGGGCAGAGAAAACCTTGTTACCTTTAATGCTTCCAAAACCCAATTTCTTCATCTTACCACCCGTTCGGAACTTCCAGAGGACTATACCTTACACTTAAATGATACAAAAATCAATCCTTCATTTTCTATCAACATTCTCAGTGTTTCCTTTTCTTCTGCTCTCAATTGGAAGGACCATGTTATCAGTCCAGCTTCCCAGAAGCTGGGTGTGCTAAACCGACTCAAGGGGTTCTTTACCCCTGCGTAGCTTCTGGCTCTGTACAGGGGCACAGTGCGTCCTTGTATTGAGTATTGTTTACATGTGTTAGGGAGGATCCTCTCACACCGCACTCCTAGACAAAGTAGAAAGGAAAGCCTTTTGTATCATTAACTCCTTCCACTCACCAACTCTCTGCACTCTCTCTCTCTTTGCCGCAATGTTGCATCTCTCTCGCTGTTCTACCGCTACTACAATAATCAGTGTTCCTCAGAGCGTTCCCAGTGTATACCACCTCCTCTACGTAGGGTACGTAGTACCTGTCAAGCAACATAATCCCACCCCTACTCTGTTCAACTCTCCAACCAAAAAGCGAATTTTTATTATCAGTCTTTCTTCTATTCAACTGCTGAGCTCTGGAACTCTCTCCCAGAATCAGTCATTCCCTCTTCCTATGACTTAAATTGCTCCAAACTCTGCATGTCCAGGCATTTGGCTCGAACGTCCCTTGATTTTGGCCCTGTCACTCTTTCAATTCTGGGGGAGGCACTCGCTACAGGCACTTCTGCCTTTTGTATCCCTCCCTCACATAGAACAAAAGAAGTAGACAGTCGGGCTTGCGACCTTCCCCGAAACTGGCTGCATCAACAAACGAATTGTTTAGATGGAGGAGCTTTGTTCGTGACCATCCCCTTGGGGATCAACCAGTCTGGCAATAGATAGCTAGCTAGCTCCAAGTATTGTATTTAGAAGCAACTGAAAATCATAATTATTCTTTTAACTACATGACTATTCATGTAGGAATAAACAAAATCCAATAGTGCCATGACGCCTACATTGTTCACTTCACAGATACTGCCTAGTCCTTCTTCTTTAAAGTAATGTATTATTAAAGACCCACGTTCTGTTTTGCTCTCACTTATTTTTCACCAACCCCCTTCTCCTTATGCCAATGTTTTGTTTTATTTTCCTTCCTCTGCTTCAACAATATGAGCGTGTGATAGTATTGCAATTAGCAATATTTATGGTAGACATAGTAGTAAATGGAGGGATTATAACACAGAAATACATGCACGGAAGAATAATGAAGTTGATTAATGTTTTAGTTTGTACTTCCATTTGCATCATCCTCTTATCGCATAGATCATAGAAATGATAGAGGTAATGGTGAAGTGGTAGGGCCTCTCAGGGGGGAAGGTCATGACTGATATCTTATACGGCGGCCAACAATCTAATGTCTGTAACAAGTTGAGACATTTATCACTGATAGTGGCTAAGACGTGTTGCTGCAGCGATTTATAGTGGGCAAGAGGAGCGCTGGAAGGTCAACGAGGAGATATTATACAAGTGGAAAGGTAAGGGTAGGAAAAAAAGGAAAGGAAAGAAAGAAGACTGGACGAAGAAGAAGAAGTGAAGGTAAAATATAATGGGGGAGTGGAGGAGTGGAAGTGAAGAGTGTGTTAGAGAATGAACAGTAATGATTTTTTTGTTTTTCTTTTTTAAGTGAGCAACAGCATACTATAGACAATGTACGAGTGGAAGGTAGACGCCTTGGGAGAGTAGAGGCAAAGAAAATTGAGAACGTGAAGGAATATCAGCGTTGCTGATGTGGAGTAAAAATGGGACATTATAAAAAAAGCAGTAACATTGGCCAACATAAGGGACATGACTATTGGGGCATTAAAGGAGAAGCATTGCAGAGTAGAAAACTAACACTACACATACTATCGTTTAGTATGAACAATGGGGGAGGGGAAAACGGAAAACGCTAGGGATTTAAGAGAGAGGAGGAGCATTGGTAAGAGAAAGCGAAACACATCAAAGGATTGCAGGATATGGGGTATTATAGGAAGTGATGATGATGGGGCATGTTTTAGTCTAAGAGAAGTAACCCTGGACACTTTTGAGAAATAGGAGGAGGACGATCCATAATGGAATAAGATAATTGGAATTCATAAAATGAAGATACAATGATGAGGCTTGTACAGTGGCAATGGAGGATGTGGAATTTAAATTTTAAGGAAGCACGTGAAACAGAAACCCAAATATTTAATTTCCAAGAGAACACTGACTTATTTGAAAGACGGATAATTGGTTGTGAATGATTAAGAGATTGAATAAAGAAGACTTGTGGAGTGGAACAGTATTATTATGTTTTTTACACCAACCAACTTCACATCTAAACTCAATTAATGAAATCAACAAATACATGTGGCACTCCGAGGACTCGAACCCAGGATACTCACATCGAAATTCCGTGCACTATGCATTACGCTATCAAGACAGTTATGTAAGGAAGGGAAGAGAGATACTGAAATGAATATATTGAGGCTGTATTTGTTCGGATGGATGGGACTCGTTAGCCTTTGTCGGCAACCCATCTAAGGGATACAACCTTATAAAAATCCGGGTGGATGGGACTTGTCAGCCTTGGTCGGCAACCTGTCTAGGGGAGTAAACCTGATACAAATCCATACCGCTTTTATAAGTGGCAGGTTAGTGGATGGACTAGCCGAACACCACTGTAGAAAAATAGTGCTAACAAGATACATAGAAGGCCTCGGAGTCGGACGGATCCTAAATTGAGTGGTCAATCCTGTAAGTCCTTCAGTAAACTGGCTCGGGTTGTCCCTCTTACAGGGAATAGGTCCGCTTGGGGGCCTTCTGTGTATGGCCACCCTCATTAAAGGGAGTAAAGCGTCCGGCAATAGATAGATAGATAGATTTATTCGGACATGTTTCATGAGTAACGATAATATTTCTTAAATTGATTACATCGATGACCGGTGTAATTAGCGGAGATAAATCATAATATGTAAGAAAGTCAAATAAATATGTTTTCTTGAAACATAAATATAAATATTCACATCTCATGCTATCTTATAGAAGACTTTCACAAGCTATGTTTCTTCTTTATCAAAGTATATTAAAAAGAAATGAAGATATATTCTCCTTAACAAAATATAACGCATATATCAAAATGTGAATCATTTTCTTATTAGAAACATACTGTATAATTATATAAAATATATATTGGTGAGTGACGTCATATTTTAAATCGTTCAGTTGCGAGTTGTACGGGTGTGACTGTGGGTGTGTAAGGAGAGAGATGATGGGGCAGGTATTCAAACCATAGCCCTGGGGACTGACTATTGAAGGGTGCTCTTAATCCTGAAACTGGTTCAGTAAAGTCACTTCCTTTTATACTACAAGGTCGTCTGGCACTCGTCTGTTTATACTACAAGGTCGTCTGGCACTCGTCTGTTTATACTACAAGGTCGTCTGGCACTCGTCTGTTTATACTACAAGGTCGTCTGGCACTCGTCTGTTTATACTACAAGGTCGTCTGGCACTCGTCTGTTTATACTACAAGGTCGTCTGGCACTCGTCTGTTTATACTACAAGGTCGTCTGGCACTCGTCTGTTTTTTAACAATAAGGTGTGACAGGAGTCGATTTGCAAGTCTCTATTGGGACTTGTTAGTGAGAAGGGCTCTGTGACGAATGGCATTTGGTGCAATCTCCAATGGTCAACTGAAGGTGTCCGCAAATGGAGGAAAGGCATATTGTTGATAAAGTTACTTGAGCGTTCAGCTCAGCCATGCCAGACATAATCTCAGGTCTTGATGCCTCCAATGAACCTATTTGAAATACACCAGTCTAACACCATTGATCAGAGAGAAGTTATATTACTGTAAAGGTAGATGTGTTCTCTCTCTCTCTCTCTCTGTATATATATACAGTATATAATGGTGGATTAATCCGCTACATCATAATAATCCTGCTGCATCCCGTTGTAGACTATCTTGTGGTGCAAGAGCCACCACAGCCGGTAGCAGAAATCCAACAGGTTCACTCAGTGTTGTGGAGGCAGCCATTTAGGAGGAGTAGTTCGTCAATGGTTTCAGAGATGACAAAAAGCAGTGAAATGACTTATTTAGCAAGTGTAATATAGTAATCCTGCAGGTTCACTTTGTTCATTTTGGCTCTGCAAACAACTTTGGTTTTGGTGCTCAATGTTACGGAAGCAGCTGTTTAGGAGGAGTAGTACATCAAAGGTTCCGGGGACGACAGATCGTTTTGTGCAAGAGCCATCACAGTCGGTAGCGGAAATCCAGCAGGTTCACTTAGTTCATTTTGGCTCTGTGAACAATTTTGGTCTTACAGTCCAATGTAATTGAGGCAGCTTTTAGGAGAAGTAGTGTGTTAAAGGTTCCAGAGACGAAAAATCTCAACTCAACAAAACACAGCCCTCCTCCTATCGGAATCAACAATTATATATATATATATATATATATATATATATATATATACCGGTATATATATATATATATGTATATATATATATATATATATATATGGTGTGTGTTTGTGGACAGTATTTTAAATGTATATTATGATATATTTATACTCTGGTCTTATAAAGTACAATCAACCGTCCATTCCTGACTGAATTCAAGAATATTCAATAGAGAAGTTTTTTTCAATCCATTACTTGTGTGTTCAGTATATATATAATTATATAATTATGTATCGGTAGAACATTGATATCATAGTTAGTATAACCATGGGTAACTAATTACATCTTCTCTGATTCACATATGGGGTAAATGTAATATTATTAGGCGTATTTACGTGTGTGTATAAAGAAAAAAGCGAGGCTGTTTTCCCTTTCACTCATAATAATAATGTTCTTTACCTTACGCTTATTATAGCAACGCCAATGTGCAACTTTCGTCTTTTTGAAAGATATCGATTTTCTACCTTCAAACTTTCGTGTTTCTTACATCCAATCGTTTTACAAATTGATATAAAAAGGAATGCGAACAGCAACAGACTGACTGACCCTGAAGAGGCTACTCGTATTAAAGTAAAGTAAAGTAAAGTAGCACATATAGTACAGTATATGTGCACACTCCATTCACCCCACTTTTTCAGCTAAGAAATTAACTAGGCGAGGGTTGAATTTCATACATTTATCTAAGCCTATTTTGATGGTCGATATTCATGCAATCAATTACATCTCGTGGCAGTGTATTCCAAACCTTAACGACGCCGTTGAACTACAAACACTTTGCCTAGTTTAACTTGATTTGTTATCCAGTAATCTTAAACATATATCATCCTGTGTAGTTTAAATAATCACCTGTGAAGTACTTATGGTGATGTACAATATCATGGCCCTATAATATTATACAGTCAGTCAGTTTCCAAACCTGCACTCTCTTAAAAGGGTAGGGAGGATCAGCAAGAAACGTAGAAAAGGGAACAGAGATGACAGGGACAGACTACATGTAATGACGCCAGCCTAAAGCAAGCCCCCTAGCATTCGAAACACCATTCATTCACCAGCCCCTCTAATCATTAGCTTCACCTCAGATGATATACATTTTCCACAACAAAGTCGCTTCATTTCAACATCTGGAATGAAGACCTTTCAGGTTTGTCATTTAAGAGGGTACATATACCTTTATGTGTTCTCCCTAACAAACTTACTCCATTCATTCCTATCATTTGCTAATTATTATATTGCTTCATCCAGTCCCTTTTTACGCTTTGACACACATCGAGACACTATATCATACCATCTTTTCGGCCTTCCACGTCTTCTTCCTTCCACTTCGGTGACATACATCCTTTATACTACTATTTCTTCAGTCATTTTCGTCATGTGTCCATACCCTTTGAGAACACTTTCTTCTACCTTTTGAATAACAGATTCCCTAACTCCACATGTCTCCCTTATGCTTACACTTCATACTCTGTATAGTCTTCGTACTCTACGGGCATTTCTCAATAAGTCCACTTAAACTGATCTCACTCGGGAATTTTCATTATTTTGCCATACCAGAGTTTCGCACCCATCCATCAATGCTGGCAATAAGTTCAATAACACACCCTCATGTAATTCTCTCACTGTTTCCATACCTAAGTTTCTGCTCTTGATCAGGGCTTTCATCTCTCCAGTTACCTTTCTTCCTTGTGTTACTCTGTTTTCTACTTCTCTTGCATCATTTTCCGCTTTTTTCGGTCATGGCCCCAAGATACATACATTCATTTACTACTTCAAGTTGTTCTCCATTAACCCCTTCTGTACCGTGACTTCGTTTTAAGTTTATTCCATCAATATTTAGACAATTGTGTGCAGTCTGAGAAGGATTTGTGGTAGTATAAATGGTTAAAGGAGTTAGTTTGAAGCCTGTTAATTCCTGCAGGGCCTTTTAGAATTGGAAACAAAAAATAATAATAGTAGCTGAAATCAAATGTATAATACATCACCGGTACAGAAGGGGTTAACCATAACTTTACAAACAGTGTCTCCTTCCCTTCCCTTTCTACTACCATCACTTTGTTTGTATTCACATTTACTTTCAGACATAGTCTTTCACATACTTCCACAAATATCTCCAACTGACAAATCATACTCGAGCGTAGCAAATAATGCTGTGTCATCTTTATACAATTGTTACTACCTTTCATAATTTCTACTTTTTCTCCTCATGTTTTGTCCTTTACTTCTCCCATTTCCTCATCCATGTATATATTAAACAACCAGGGCGACATCACACATCACTCCAACCTGGATACTAACCAATCGCTTAGTATGCCATTTATTCTTACACATGTCTCACTACCATCATAAATATTATTTATGGCAATATATACTTCTATTAAACTCTCCTTCATTTTTCTCCTTGTCAGGATAAATAGATTCAACTCTTCAAGACATTCCTCTTATGGTTTATTTATAAACTTTGATATATCTTTTGTGACACTTCAGTGTACTTTCTCCAGTTTCTCAACATACTTTTATATGAAGGTGACCAAAGCTTTACATAGTACTCCAGAAGGGGTCTTACTAATGCCCTGTACAATGGTAGAACTATTTTACAACTCTCCCATTCCTATCTCCCACACAACTTACAGCCTCCTCTCACCATATAGCTCCTTCACCCGCCCACGTACAACTCCATAGCCACTTCCACTCGCTTGTCACTCCAACCCTGTAACCTCTTCGAATCTCCAAATTATATTATCTATGTTACATCCTTCAATGTTCGTCTCACTACCATCTTAACTTCTTACAACTGCCAATTCTTTTTGTTTCTCCTACCCTCAACTATATTTTACTACCTTCTCTATTTAAGATATCTATATTGTGCAGATATTGGATAATGTTGGACACTGGTACTACTTAATATAATGTTTTCATTTAACTGATGATCACTATTGTTATTCTATCAATTTCGTTTATCATATTTGTCTAATTGAATAAAATAAGATACACAAAATAAGGATAAATATAATCAAGATGGCACAATGTGTCGGCTTTTGTCTAATTGACCACTTGCAAGTTTGGGGGTTATAAAGTTGTAGCTACAGACTCAAGTTGTAGGAGGATTATCATCTAAAATACGCTTGCAGTTCATATATTTATATATACAGTATATATATATATATATAATATATGTATATATATATATATATATATATATATATATATATATATATATATATATATATATATATGTACTATATATATATATATGTACTATATATATATATATATATATACTGTATATATATGTATATAATTATATATATTGTAACATCCGTACCGACCGGATGTCATGTGGCCAGACCAACCTGTTGAACGTGAATGTACAATTACCTGTGGCAACAATTCGCCTTGCTTACGTGACTAGAGAGAGAGAGAGAGAAACCAGCCAAGTTTGTGTGGACGTGGAGGGGCAAACTACGGGATGAGACAGAACCAGCCCCCTTCTCCCTACTGCCCCATCCACTCACGGGGCCTCGTTCACCTGCTTCTCACCTGTAACTGGTCGACGTGTTTCCTGCCTTCTTACTGGTCCCGGCACCTGCTTCCTACCACCTGATTGGTTAGCTAGGTCCAGGGAACGATATATAAGACGGGGATTTGATAATTCAAACTAGGACATTTCTAGCTGGGGAACACGAGCAGTGTGGTGGGGATACGAGACAGACTTCAAAGGCTTGTATATTATTATGTGCTAAGTTGCGTCCGGGAGCGACCTCTTACACGTTAGTTAGGGATTATTTGTGACTATTAATTAACCAGAGGTATGTCGAAAACATACACTCATTTGCTTTAAGATTTTGTGATTGGAGAAATAATTTTACTTTACTGTTTAATTTACTTGGAGAAATCATATGTTTAATTTACTTGGAGAAATCATATATGTTTAATTTACTTGGAAAAATCATATAGGTTGGATTGGAGAATCCTATATGTTTAATTTAATTGGAGAGATATATATTTTGAATTACTGTTTAATTTTGGTGATTATAATTAATGTTTGATTCAGAGATGATTTGTGATTGAATATTCTACTTTACATATTAACGATTAACTAACTTGATGTAAAGCTATTGTCATTCATAATTAAGGATTAAGCCTTATATAAGTTAAATACTTACCTGACTATTATTCTTTAATTTGTACTTTAGTGAAATCAGAACGTACGCAAAACGATCCTGAAACTCTATCATAACTTTCATTGCTTATTATTTTGATTAATTGTAAAATACCTTATTTACGTTTATAAATATAATTCCCTTTTATATGTGACTTTATAATATTTCCTTACCATTTTTATTTAGTCAAATGTCTTTCAGTAAAAAGAATAAATAAGATAAAAACTAAAGGAGAATAATAATAATAAACTAAGAATAACGAGATAACATAGAAAGAGTAAAACATTCTTGAGAGGGTTAACAAACTTAAATTAATTATATATAAAAGATCTTAATACTTTGCTGATAATCAAGATTAATTGAGATATTCCAGTGTCTTAAACTTTGCTTACATATCGAACTTTTGTATTCGTAATTAATAGCCTCTTTCATATTAAAACATTAAATGTAACTTTAACTAGTTTACTGATTAAATATAATTGAAGTGTATCAGAGTATAAAGGATAACTGTCCCAACAACTGAGGGAAAGCAAGTGACAACAGAACTAACTTTAATATTTTACGTTCTTTTGGCCTTCAGCTGTTTTGCTACACTTGCACATTAACTGTTCTGTCTGTATTTATTTAGTTAACCACTTCTAAATAAAGATACGCAACAATATATATATATTCAGCAAACTATTCATCACAAACTCATGTAATGTTTGTGTTTCTCTAAAAATATCGATGTTTACGGCTCCAACTTCCTTATAGCTTGAAACTGGCAAGTAGTCACTTACTGTTTAGTGAAGGGTTTCTCTCTGTTCCGTACCGTGCGAGCGTCTCATCCATTGGTCCAGCAGCCGTGTCAGTTTCAGCAACAATTTACAGTGGAGCAACGAACCGTGTTGCGCTCTAATTGGTTCACTCCGGCTCTCGCTCCTTCCCTTCTCTTCAGTAAGGTTAATTGGTTCACTCCGGCTCTCGCTCCTTCCCTTCTCTTCAGTAAGGTTAATTGGTTCACTCCGGCTCTCGCTCCTTCCCTTCTCTTCAGTAAGGTTAATTGGTTCACTCCGGCTCTCGCTCCTTCCCTTCTCTTCAGTAAGGTTAATTGGTTCACTCCGGCTCTCGCTCCTTCCCTTCTCTTCAGTAAGGTTAATTGGTTCACTCCGGCTCTCGCTCCTTCCCTTCTCTTCAGTAAGGTTAATTGGTTCACTCCGGCTCTCGCTCCTTCCCTTCTCTTCAGTAAGGTTAATTGGTTCACTCCGGCTCTCGCTCCTTCCCTTCTCTTCAGTAAGGTTAATTGGTTCACTCCGGCTCTCGCTCCTTCCCTTCTCTTCAGTAAGGTTAATTGGTTCACTCCGGCTCTCGCTCCTTCCGGCTCTCGCTCCTTCCTCTCTCTCAGTAAGGTTAATTGGTTCACTCCGGCTCTCGCTCCTTCCCTTCTCTTCAGTAAGGTTAATTGGTTCACTCCGGCTCTCGCTCCTTCCCTTCTCTTCAGTAAGGTTAATTCGTTTTCCTAGCTTAGAACTTTGCCGACAAATAATAATCACTATGTTTAATGAATGGTCAGCTCGATGAATGAATACTGCAATCCCCCAAACTGAATGACTGTTTTCTTATTCTGAAATCAATCTAATAGTATCAACACTGTTGTTACGTATAGGCGTCCTTATCCAAAATATCCTTATGATACATATTATTGCACACAATAATTTGTCGTACCTCATGCTAAAACAAAGCTACTTATCTTCTTTCTAATTAGTATATGTCTATTATCACTGTTATGACAATACATATCATGACATGAATAGAAAAATTAATGTCCAATAAATAAACCAATACGCAATAAATAAAATATAGACGCCAAAGACTACATTCCAGTCTATCCATGTATCAATCTATAAATCTATTGTTTTATTGCTCTCTCTCTCTCTCTCTCTCTCTCTATATATATATATATATATATATATATTGAGAATATATCACAAATACACGTGAGCCACTAAATGTTTCTAGTCTCTCAGTGGGGATCGAACCATCGACCATCAGAACGATAGCCGACGCTTAATCAAGCTGCCGTGGTGTAATTGATTAAGCGTCGGCTATCGTTCTGATGGTCGATGGTTCGATCCCCACTGAGAGACTAGAAACATATATATATATATATATATCAACTCCGTAAGTAGAGTTTGGTATCCCCCTTCCCCCCCGTATAGTGGGTACCACACGAAAAAAAAATCTGTCGTCGTCGTCGTTGTCCGTCTGTCTCGGAACTCCTCCTAGACCGTTGGACGGATTTTCACATAATTTCACACAAACATTTGTTGCGTGAATGCGAACGTCAGTCAAAAAATATTTTTTTGAATTTATTTTGTAGGTAGTAGGGGTAGGAAGCCCCGCCCAGGGAAGTACTACCGCCAAGGTTTCGGGAGACTCAGGGAATAGCCTGAACTCCATTTTCTCTCCCAGGCCTTGGTAGCTGGATACATATCTTTCTGCCTCACACATCAGGGGTATCAGGAAAACCCTCTTTATATAACATACACATCCAACTTCACGACATTGCCCTACATTGCTATCCTCTATCTATAAAACACTACTCTTCCCACTACATATCATACATGTAACACCATACACCTTACCCAATAAATATGACCGTACAATTGTTAAGAGCAAACCTGGTGGTCCCTCGGATATCCACCCCCGGCAGGGTTGGGTCATTGACACAGGGCCCTCCCGGTCGTCATCATGCGACTGTGTCAAGAGCATTGCAACGTCCCAAAGCTGCTCGTCGGTGCAGCTTTTTCTTTAGCAATATAAGGGGACTTCACTCTAACATCAATTCTGTACACCAATTTCTTCAAGCAGAATCCCCTACTCTCCTTTTTTTGACAGAGACTCAAGTAACATCCACATCTGACACGTCTAGATTTAATTTTCCAGGTTATCAACTGCTCCAAAATTTCAGACCTAAAGGAGGTGTATGTTGCTTCGCAAAATCTGAAATTGCCCTGGAGGAGGTTACTAGTTTCAATTGTCCCTATTTTGATTATTCTATATACAAATTAATTTCTGCTGGTAAATTTAAATACATATGCTGCATCTACCGTTCCCCAAATACTCCTCCAGAGCAAAGTCTTTTTGATTCTCTGTCCTCACAACTCAGTGTCCTCAACTTAAATGCTTCTTCTGAAATCACTGTGTTGGGTGATTTTAATGTCCATAATATTGAATGGCTCACTCATTCAGCCAGGACTGATGATGCTGGTCTTGAATGTGAGCTATTTGCAGACTCATTTAATCTCACTCAACTAGTCAACCAACCCACCCGTGTACCAGATAATCCTAATCATAATTCCCACCTACTGGACTTATTTTTAACAACCAATTCAGAAAATTATGATGTTACAGTGAGGTCCCCGCTTGGATCTTCTGATCACTGTCTGATACAGGCCACCTGTCTATCACCTACCACACCTTCCCACTCTGAACCTGTTTTGGTGACTAAATGGCATTACGATAGGGCAGACTGGGAGGGTCTTCAAGGTTTCGTTATTGATATTCCCTGGACCTCTTTCTTTTCTAATGATGCACACTCCACCTTGAGCCACATACAAGATTTTGTAAAAATTGGAATGGAAACTTTTATTCCTCATCAAAAGTACAGTAAAAGATCTAATTCACCTAAATGGTTTGACCATAATTGTGCTAGAGTAACTGAACAAAAAGCAATAGCCTACAATGCATACACAAGATAAAAAACACATGAAGCCTGTAATTACTTTAGAAACATCAGAAATCATGCCAAAACTGTACACCTTACGAGCGGCCTATGCGGTTTATTTATGTGTACCGCACAGCGGGGTGTTTTTAGCCAAAATAGGGCTGTTTACGTGATCATTTTCATGCCTAAATAAGACCCAGAACGTAAAACAAGTACCTATCCCTGAAAGGGCATAAACAGAGCTTTCGAATGACACCATAACGATGCTTGTATGATGGATAGTTTTCTTGCAATAACCGTGCAACGCGAGTGCAAAAAGCAGGTAATTCGGTACTTTCAGTACATAATTGAGTATGTAGCGAGTGAGAGAGGGAGGAGGGAGCTGAGATTTGTGTCAGTAGGTTCGCCGCGGTGGTCTGGAGCAGTCATACGCTCGCTAGTCTCCTGCCACCACTTGTTCAGCCACATTACGTGCTGAAATTGCCACTCGAGTTATGTCGAGCGCCGCCACATAGTCCAGCTTTATTTAACTCGACTTATGTTGCTCGCCGCTAATTAAGGGTTAAACCTAACTAAATCAAACTTTCTCCACAAGCAGGCAAATAAACTTCTAAATAATCCAAATGATAAAACAATATTTTGGTCTACTCTTAACTCATTTAAATCCAACTTCACTACTGCTTCATCCATTCCACCATTAAAATCTCCGACTGGCAATCTTGTAAGTGACCCACGAGGTAAAGCTAACCTTCTTGCAGATATTTTCTCCACCAACTCAACCTTAGATGAAATAAATCAAGATGTCCCTGTACTTAATTTTAATTCGCCTGAAATTCCCTCACTTAAGATCCACACCAGACATGTCAAAACTATTTTGCAGAATCTCTCAGTAGATAAGGCTCCTGGTCCAGATGAAATTCCTCCAATAGTACTTAAGAATTGCTCCTTGGTGCTCGCTCCTGTATTGGCAAATTTTTTCCGTCTGTGTACTCATACCTCATGCTTCCCAGTACCCTGGAAAGAAGCAAACATCCATCCAGTTCCTAAAAAAGGTGCCTCTTCAGATCCATCAAACTACAGACCAATAGCTATAACTTCCACTCTTGGTAAAGTCTTTGAAATTATACTAAATAATCACATAATTAAGCATCTTGAGAATAATAAATTAATCAGTGATAGGCAATATGGTTTTAGACGATGTCGATCAACTACAGACATGCTTTGCCTTCTTACGCATCAAATCAACCAAGCTACAGACCAACATGGTGAAACACATACAATAGCACTGGATATATCAAAGGCATTTGATAGAGTCTGGCATCAATCCTTATTGTCGAAGATGTCACACTACGGCCTTGCATCATTAGTTCCACTAATTTCTTCTTATCTTCATAACAGAAAAATACGTGTAATGGTAGATGGCCTTTATTCTCAATTTCACTCAATAAATGCTGGTGTTCCCCAGGGATCAGTTTTGGCCCCAATTCTGTTCCTCATTCATATCAATGATCTCATAATTATCTACCACTCATAATCCAATACATTCCTACGCAGATGACTCAACACTCCACAGTTCCTTCACATTTACCAATTCTTTCACCCAACCCGATCTTATAAATTCAAAAATAAACAGAAAACCAAGTACATTCAATTTTCTAACCAACAGAATCTCACTGACTCCCATATATTTTTTAAAGATGTAAATATTCCCACTTCCCCTAGTATTGACATTCTCGGTGTAACATTAACTACTAACTTGAGCTGGACACATTATGTTAGAAGCATTGCTAAGAATGCCTCTAAAAAACTAGGACTCCTGTACAGAGTTCGAAAATTCTTCACTGACAAGCAGTTGGCCGTGATATATAAAAGTCATGTGCGTTCTCAGATGGATTACTGTTCACCTCTGTGGGGTGGAAGTGGAGTGGTTGCATTGAGGCAGTTGGACAAACTTCAAAATAAAGCTATTAGATTAATCAATAACCCTGCAATCACACAGGACCTTCCTACATTATCCATACGAAGAAATGTTGCATCCCTTGCATTATTCTACAGATATTTTCACAGCAATTGTTCCGAGGAACTTGCTTCAATTGTGCCGCCTCTCCACATCTTTCCCCGTAGAACTAGGGTAGCTGAGAGCGCCCATGAATTTACACTTTCTCCTCCACAATGCAGAACTTCTGCTTATCAGAATTCATTTATCCCCAGAGCTACTACTCTTTGGAATTCACTTCCCTCGAATTGCTTTCCACAAACTTACAATCTACAAATGTTTAAATCCAGTTGTTACAAACATTTTATGAATGGAGGATGCCTTTAGGCACATGGACCTTTTTGTTTTATCTGTGTTTTTCCTTCCTCCGTTCATTGTCTCTTTAAAAAAAAAAAAAAATGCAATAGTTATGATTTTAGGTCCAAAATATGGTTTTACCCCCACGCCAGCAATGATGGCGTTCTGGGGGCGAACATCTCGCTCCGCATTTGCTAGGTTAAGTTACTTTAGTTGGCATTAGAAGTGATGGTAGAAATAGTGGGATTGATGGTGATAGTAGTGATGATGAAGATAATAGTAGTGATGATGGTTGTAGTTGTATTGATGATGATGGCAGTAGTAGATATGATGGTGACAGTAGTAGATATGATGGTGACAGTACTAGTAGTAGTGATGATGGTCATAATAGTAGTGATGATGGTGACAAGTAATGATGATAGTTGTTGTGATAATGATGACAGTAGTGATGAAGGTAGTGACGATGGTGTGAGTATTAGTGATGATGGTGAGTAGTAGTGATGATGGTGAAAGTTGTAGTGATGATGACAATAGTTGTGATGATAATCACAGTAATGGTGATGATGGTGATAGGATACATGATGGTAATACTTGTGACAGTAGTAATAATGATGGTTATAGTAGTAGTGATGATGTTAACTGTAGTAATGATGATTGTAAGATGGTGGTGATGATAGTAGTAATGATGGTTGATAGGTGTAGTATCAATGATGATAGTAGTGATTAAGATGGTAGTGACAATGGTGACAGTAGTAGTGATGATGGTGAGAGTAGTAGTGATTATGATCATATTGATGGTGATGATGACCGTAGTCGTGATGATTGTGGGAATTGTAGTTATTATGGTGATTGTGATTGATGATGGTATTAGTAGTGGTGATGGTAACCCATCGCAGAGTTGTGTATGCCGTTTTGATTTTGGGCAAAACGGCACGTCTACTTTATGTATATATATATATATATATATATACTGTATATATATATATATCTATATATATATATATATATATATATATATATATATATACTGTATATATATATCTACTCAGGCCCAATCCCCACTTTTCATATTTTTTATTTTATCAACTCTGTGTAAGCAGTGTTTGGTATCGCCTCCCGTATAGTGGGTACCACCCGAAAAAAAAGTCTGTCGTCGTCGTCGTCCGTCTGTCTCCAAACTCCTCCTAGACCGTCGGACGGATTTTCACCAAACTTCACACGAACATTTGTTGGATGAATGCGAACGTCAGTCAAAAAAGATGTTTTGAATTTGTCCAATATTTATGATTTTAGGTTCAAAATATGGTTTTACCCCCCCCCCCCCACTGAGCCGCCCAGGGGAGCCCACCCAGAAACCCCCCCCCCCCTGTAATGAAGACGTTCTGTGTGTGTGTGCCCCATAGGGGCTCACACACAGAACGCCTTCGTTCTGGGGGCGAAAACATCTCGCCCTGCATTTGTTAGGTTAAGTTAGTTTAGTTGACATTAGAAGTGATGGTAGTAATAGTGGGGATGATGATAATTGTAGTGATAATGGTGATAATAGTAGTGATGATGGTAATTGTAGTGATAATGGTGATAATAGTAGTGATGATGGTTGTAGTTGTAGTGATGATGACAGCAGTGATGATGATGACAGTAGTAGATATGATGGTGACAGTTCTAGTAGTAGTACTGATGATGGTCATAATAGTAGTGATGATGGTGACAAGCAATAATGATAGTTGTAGTGATAATGATGACAGTAGTGATGATGGTGATAGTGTTAGCGATGATGGTGAGTAGTAGTGATTATGGTGAAAGTTGTAGTGATGATGACAGTAGTCGTGATGATGAGAGTAATAGTGTTGATGGTAAGAGTAGTTTTGATTAGACTATAATAGTAGTAGTGCTGATGATAGTAATGGTGATAGTGACTAGTAGTGATGATGGTGACCCATCGCAGAGTTGGATATGCCGTTTTGATTTTGGGCAAAACGGCAAGTCTACTTTATCAACTCTGCGTAAGCAGAGTTTGGTATCGCCCCCCGTATAGTGGGTACAACCCGAAAAAAATGTCTTTCGTTGTAGACCGTCTGTCTCCAAACTCCTCCTAGACAATTGGACGGATTTTCACCAAACTTCACACAAACATTTGTTGGGTGAATGCGAACGTCAGTCAAACAATATTTTTTGAAAACATGCGATAGTTATGAGTTTAGGTCCGAAATATGGTTTTACTCCGCTTACCAAACCCCCCCTCCCCCCGAGACCCCCCCCCCCCCCCCCCCCCCCCCCCCCTCCCAGCAATGATGGCGTTCTTAGTGTGTTTGCCCCGAAGGGGCTCACACACAGAACGCATTCGTTCTGGGGCCGAAAACATCTCGCCTCGCATCTGTTACGTTAAGTTAGTTTAGTTAACTTTAGAAGTGATGATAGTAATAGTGGGGATGATGGTAATAGTATTGATAATGGTGATAATAGTAGTGATGATGGCTGTAGTTGTAGTGATGATGATGACAGTAGTAATGATGATGGTAGTGATGATGATAACAGTAGTAGATATGATGGTTATAGTACTAGTAGTAGTGATGATGGTGACAAGTAATGATGATTGTAAGATGATGGTGATAATAATGATTATGGTGATAGTTGTAGTGATAATGATGAGAGTAGTGATGATGGTAGTGACAATGGTGACAGTATTAGTGAAGATGGTGAGAGTAGTAGTGATAATTGTAATAGTAGTAGTGATGATGATGGTAATGGTGATAATAATAGTAGTAGTGATGATGGTGACAGTTGTAGTGATGATGATAGTAGTAGTGATGATGGTGGTAATATTAGTGATGATGGTAACCTATCGCAGAGATGGGTATGCCGTTTTGATTTTGGGCAAAACGGCACGTCTACTTTATTTTATTTTATTTATTTATTTATTTTTTTTATTTATTTTTGGGGGGGCGCAGACTCAAGGCAGAGCCAGAATAGGGACAACACAAAACACATAAAACAATGAACACACAAAAACAAAATACAAATTCTCACACATCTACGTCCCCCAGGAGAAGACCCAGAGACCAGGGTTACCAAGGTCACTCCAGCACTCCCCCGGCCCCTGACCACCCGTAGAAATTCCGATCTCTGCAGGCAGACATGCAGCGGAGCTGAAGCTACATGCCCGCCCACCACACTTCCAGGCACACCCTGCATATAAACCGTCTCCCCGGGCCAGGCGCCTGATAGACTATTATCTAGTCCAACTTGCGCCCGACCCCTTCCCCCAAATGACCATGTGTTCACTCATCTATTCACAAGCATTTTCCATTCATTCCACCTTCCCTTGCCTGATCTATAGTCATTCCTCTATCATACAAAGCTTGTCATACACAGTCTCTCCATCTCAATGGGGGTCTTCTCACCCTTCTATCTCCCCTTGTATCTGACTCACATATTCTCTTTGTAAGCCTTTCATCTTCCATTCATTCAACATGACCATACCAGCTCTGCACCCTTCTGTCCACTCTGGCTGACAAATGTTCCTGCTGCCCCACTCTCCTACGTATCTCTTCATTCTTCAATCTGTCTCTACGAGTAACTCTACACATACTCCTTAAGCAGCTCATCTCCATCACATCCAGCTTTCTTCTCTCCTTTTCCTTCAGAGCCCATGTCTCAGCCCCATACATCACTGTTGGCACAACAATTCCTTGATACATTGCACTTTTTACTTTCATTCCGAGATTTCTCGTCTTCCACATACTTCCCATCACTCCGAAAACCTTCCTTCCTTCACACACTCTCTGTTTTACCTCCATTTCCATACCTCCACTCCTGCTTATCGTTCCTCCTAGATATTTAAGGGTTAAAACACTCTACTTGTTCCAATATTTCCCCATCCAGCCTCATATCTACTGTAGATTCACCCTACGATCACCCCTATTACACACCATTACTTTATTTTTAATTGACGTTCACCTTCGGTTTCCTCCTCCCACAAACCACACCAAACTCTTTGACTACCCACTGCAGTTTCACCCCAGAATCCGCCACCAACATACTGTATACATATATATATATATATATATATATATATATATACAGGGTGTTTCATAAATACCTTTCATAAATTTCAGAATGAATAGACCTAGCAATAATAAATATACTTTACTATGTGACGGTTTTAGAAATTTCTCATATTTACCGGGATAATACACATATTAGTTTAAATAGGAAAGTCTAGGGGATGAAAATGATCAGTAGATTACCATCACCTCAATTAGGCCTACTTTATTTTGTCATAAATGTTTGAACACAATGTATTTTACAGTATTTACAATAGTTGCTCGAAGTTTCTCCCACCCTCGTTGATACAGGCTTGGGCTCGGCGCATAAGAGACTGTCGCACTCTTTCAAATATCCCTGGTGTGTTTCTTACTTCTCTGCATGCCTCTTGAACTCGTTGCCACAGTTGCTGATGGGTGTTGATTTGTGTAGCATACACCCTGCTCTTCAAGTGTCCCCAAAGATAAAAGTCAATTGGAGTTAGGTCCGGTGATCTAGGTGGCCAGGCGATGGGACCACCACGGCCTATCCACTTATCAGGGTACATAACATTAAGGAAATTCCTCGTACCTCGTGCAAAGTGAGCTGGAGCCCCATCCTGCATGAACCACATTTGTCTACGTGTTCTGAGAGGCACATCTTCCAGTAGTATGGGTAAGTCATCCTGAAGAAATCTGGTGTACACATTGCCTGTAGGTCGTTGTGGTAACATAAAAGGTCCGATTAGATGGTCACCAAGAATACCGGCCCAAACATTAATCGAAAAGCGTTCCTGATGTCCCCTCGTTGTTGTTGCATGTGGATTTTCTGCTCCACATGTATGTGTATTATGTAGGTTCAAAATGCCATTTCTTGTGAAATTTGCCTCATCACTAAACAAAACCTCTGCAATAAAACCGTTGTTCTCCCTCTCTTGAGTAAGGAGCCACCGACAGAAATCCACTCGTTGGTGATAATCACGTTCAGTCAGAGCATGGATGGGCTGGTGATGATATGGGTACAGGCCAAGTCTGTTTACAATCCTCCATACTGATGCATGAGCCACACCAAATCGTGCACCAAGTCGACATGTGCTTGTAGATCGATAATCTGCGATGGCATCAAGGATATCCTCTTCTGCATCGAGTAGTTGCTCATCATGAGGCCTTCCTCTGTCTACTGCACGTGGATTCAGTGAGCCATATTCCCGTAGTCGTCTTTCTACGCTGAGGAAAGTAGGCCGAGATGGTTGCCTCCGGTTGGGATATTGTTCACCGTACATCCTTATTGCTTCAGCTGCATTTCCTCCAGCTGCACCTAAAGTAAGTAACATGTCTGTGTACTCAGCAGAGGTGTATGGCTCCATGGTTGGTACTTACTTAAGACTGCCAGTACATCCTTCTTTCTCTCACCTTCTCACATTACCTTCAATTTGTGAAGCTTCATTCATACAGTATTCGAACCCATGAAGCAAATTGATCGAGCACCTATTGTAAATACTGTAAAATACATTGATGTTCAAACATTTATGACAAAATAAAGTAATTGAGGTGATGGTAATCTACTGATTGTGTTCATCCCCTAGACTTTCCTATTTAAACTAAAATGTGTAATATCCCGGTAAATATGAGAAATTTCCCAAACCGTCACATAGTAAAGTATATTTATTATTGCTAGGTCTATTCATTCTGAAATTTATGAAAGGTATTTATGAAACACCCTGTATATATATATATATATATATATATATATATATAAATATATATATATATATATATACCGTATATATATATATATAGGTAATATATATATATATATATACAGTATATTATATATATATATATAATTATATACTGTATATATATATAGATATATATATATATATATATATGTGTGTGTGTGTGTATGTGTGTGGGTGTATGTGTGTACTGCATGTATTGTCTATATGTAAGGAAAAATCAGACAAATACTGCTTATATAATGTTCTTTATAATCCCCACATATAGTTTTGATATTACTATAGTGCTGACTTCGGAAAATCCTAAATTGAAAAAGATCAGCGTGCAGTACAATTAAACTGTATTATAGCTATATATATAGGCTAGCTCTAGTTGAGTTCAGTTGGAAAACAAATATATGTATGCAACCCTTTCCTCCCCCCCCCCTTTCTCTCTCTCTCTCTCTCTCTCTCTCTCTCTCTCTCTCTCTCTCTCTCTCTCTCTCTCTCTCTCTTCTCTGTAAGTGTGTGGGCCCCATATTGTAATAAAGACATAAAACAGCTAAAAGCAGATTCACACAGAACAGCACAACTAATCCCAGCGTTCAGAAACAAATAGTGCGATAAGAGACTACAGGAATTTGAAATTAATATATTTTCGTTTAAGAAGAGAAGATTGGGGGAACAGATCATAGAATGCTTCAATTTGCTCAAAGGTTTTGACAATATTGGTTTGACACAAATATTATAATTGATTAAAGAGGCATCAACCCCTGATGATGGACTTAAACTAAAGGACAATAACACACAGTTTGATGTAACTAAATATTAAATACCATTCCATGGTAAATCGTTTTAATAACTTGAAAATGGATGTAGTGGAAAGTAACACAATGAACACCTTCAAAAATCAAGTATACTTGACACATACCTAGACAGGGTCATCATTAAATACTAACTACAGCCTAGTTTCCCCCATACCCCTCATTTGAACTCCTGATATTTATACATTATTTCACATTGTATCCTCATATTATAGTGCAGTTTCAAGCTTCTATACATCTCATTGACATTTGTTTAGGATATCTTGTCATTATTGTTGTTATTGTTTGTATTAATATCGTAAACAAAGGGAAGTGGTGGTTACTCTTAAGCTTATATACTACATTTACGCCTTCTACTTCATAATTTACTATACATATCTCACTAGATTTTCCCTACGAGTTTCTGGGGTACTATTTCCACCGTTAAATTTCACGCCGGCAGGATGGTGGGTGGGTAAAGAGCCTCCTGCTTACCTATCCTGTTCTACTCAATACTGGTGGAAATAATTTTAGAATTAAGACCAAAGGGTCTGTGTAGTCCTTGTATCTATATATCTCTATGTACCTCTCTCTCTCTCTCTCTCTCTCTCTCTCTCTCTCTCTCTCTCTCTCCTGGGGTGGGTGGTGAGAGAGTACAAAGGAGTACATTCTACTTTACTAGCCTTACCTTCCATGTAGTAGCATTTTTTTTGTAAAATTAAGTCCGGAATGCCTAGTAGGGGCAGCAAGTTCTGTGCAGTCTGTATATATACAGTACATGCAACTCTATGTAACACACTATCATATTTGCACTTAATTAACTGGTTATTCTGCAATTTTCTTGATTTTCATTTTCTATGAGGTTAGTTTCACGTGTTTCAACTCATAATAATAAAGTAGACGTGCCGTTTTGCCCAAAATCAAAACGGCATACCCAACTCTGCGATGGGTTACCATCATCACTACTAATACCATCATCAATCACAATCAACATAATCACTACAACTGCCATCATCACTACAAGTGCCACAATCATCACAAGTACTGTCATCATCACCATTACTATGATCATCATCACTACTACACTTACAATTATCACTACTACTCTCACCATCATCACTGTCCACTGTCACTAGCATCTTAATCACTACTATCATCATTGATACTACAACTATCAACCATCATTACTAATAGCATCACCATCAACTTACAATCATCATTACTACTGTTAACATCATCACAACTACTATAACCATCATCATTACTACTGTCACAAATATTACCATAATTTATTCTACTGTCACCATCATCACTACTACTGCCATCATCACCATTACTATGAACTTCATCACCACAACTATCGTCATCATCACTACAAATTTCACCATCCTCACTACTACTCACCATCATCACTAATACTCACACCATCGTCACTACCATCATCACTACTGTCATTATTATCACTACAACTATCATCATTACTTGTCACCATCATCACTACTATTATGACCATCATTACTACTACTGTCACCATCATATCTACTACTGTCATCATCATCACTACTGTCATCATCATCAATACAACTACAACCATCATCACTACAATTATCACCATTATCACTACTATCACCATAAATCCAAATATTACTACATCACTTCTAATGCCAACTAAACTAACTTAACCTAGCAAATACTTAGCGAGATGTTTTCGCTCCCAGAACGAATGCGTTCTTAGTGTGTGAGCCCCTTCGGAGCTCACACACTAAGAACGCCATCATTGCTGGGGGGGGGGGGCAAAACCATATTTTGGACCTAAAATCATAACTATTGCATAAATTCAAAAAATCTTTTTTGACTGACGTTTGCATTCACGCAACAAATGTTTGTGTGAAATTTGGAATGAAAATCCGTCCAACGGTCTAGGAGGAGTTCCGAGACAGACGGACGACGACGACGACGACGACAGATTTTTTTTCGTGTGGTACCCACTATACGGGGGGGGGGGCGGGGGGGGGGGGGGGGGGGGCGATACCAAACTCTGCTTACGCAGAGTTGATTAGCAATTGTAACCCCAGTGCAATTTGTCTTGAACACCGAAGTCTCAAATCTTATTTATATTTAGTTTATTATAATTCAAAGGATTACCATGTAAATTATTACACACGGCAGACTTAGTGGATCTATTGAAAACCAGTAGATCTATTAGGCTTACCGACTATGTATATACAAACCAGACCAAATTATAGTAAACATATAACATATAACAACAGGGGAAGAGGGTTGTAGGAACGCTGAAAACAGTAACAAGAAATAGGGTGGTCAGTATGGAAGTGAAGAAGTTCTTGCATGACAGTGTGGTAATCCCGACACTGACTTACGGAAGCGAAGCATGGACGTTGGTTGAGAGACTCAGACCAAGAGTGAGAGCAGTGGAAATGAATTACTTAAGAAGTGCGTGCGGAGTTACATGGAGAGATAGACAGACTAATGAAGAAGTAAGAAGGAGGTGTGGTGTGAAGGTAGATGTGCTGGAAAGTGTGAAAAGGAACAACTTGAGATGGTTCGGCTATATGGAACGTATGGAAAGCGAGAGAATGACTAAGAGGGTGTACGAGAGCGAAGTGGAAGGACAGAGAGGGAGAGGTAGACCGAATGAGAGGTGGAAGGATGGAGTGAGGAAGTATATGAATGAAGGCGGTGCTGGTTGGGGGGAGTGGCGTCGACTGACTGGGGACAGAGGTGCATGGGGGCGGTTCGTTCGTGGCCACCCCTTCGGGGATCACGGCGTCAGGCAATAGATAGATAGATATAACATAAACAACATACGAGATACGGCAGTATTATCATACGGTACACACACACACACTAGGGTCGGTATAGCCGAGTGATCTCAAGTGCTCTCCACTGACCGCGAGGTCGAGGGTTCAAATCCACCAGCATCCTAAAGTTTTGTTCAGCTATGCCGATGAATTGTATCATGGTCCCTCCCTAGCCAAGCTATTCAAGTATCAGGTTAACCCTTTCACGTTCTTGACGCAATTTTGAGCCTAATAGGGATACTTTAAAGCCTTTGTTACCATCAGGGGTATTTAGAAATCTTTAGTTAAGTTACTTCAACCTCTGCAGTTGTCTTTGAGTTAGCTGTGGGCAAAAAACTAATTTTGGAGAGGTAATTATAAGAGTGAGAGAACTTTATTTAGTATTGCTAATCTGGCAACCTCTGCGTCATATGGTCGTGAGAGGGTTAAGTTAGCCTACACGTACTCTCACAAGTGCATCTGCGTGATGGGAACTCAGGGACCTCATTGTCTCCACCTTGTAGATAAGGTAGAATAAGTTGTTTTTGTTGTTGCTGTTCCCCAGGCTGTCTGGCCGAGCATCCCCAAGGTCCTGAGCAAGGCCAAGGCCATAACCGAGCGCCCCCACAAAACCCTCCCTGCGTACCACTAATAAAGCCCAGGTGACCGAAAGCACTCCAAGGCGGGAAGCTGAGGAGGGTGCGGAAACGACCGGGAAACCAAAGCCCCACCCTAAGCCCTGTGCCCCTCAGCAATTATGAAGGGAAAGTTGAGGGGCAAAGGAAAAATCTAATGCTTTAGCTCCCAATCTGCCAACCTCTACATTGGCAGTAGGGAGGTCAATCCACGGAAGAGACACCATCACTTGAGATCTAGAAAATATATAAGGAAAAGGAACAGTCAGATTAAGCTATGGGTATGGCAGAGAATGCTCAGCTCTCACTCTGATAGACCAGCCCATCACCAAGGTAGAATAAGTATTGTACTGTGCCTAGGCTAAAAATAACTCTGCAGATTATTAGCCTCACGGCAGCTAGTTGACAATGAACCCTCACACACATACGGTATAATTATATATACGGTATATACAATATACATCCGTATATATAATTATATATATATATATATATATATATACGGTATATAATTATATATATATATATATATATATACGGTATATATGTATATATATATATATATATATATATATATATATATATATATATATATAGATCCCTACTGCTACCTAGCAGACCGCCAAGGCCCTGAACAAACTCCTCACCCCTTTTGTTCCACGGCAATACAACCTCAACTCTGCTTATGACTTCCTAGAAATTCTACGAGATGCCCCCCCAGCTAACGACCACATCATCGCCTCCCTCGACGTAGAGAGTTTGTTTACCAACGTGCCCGTTGACAAGACCATAGATTTTATCCTACGTCGAGTTTACCACTGCCCTAACACGCCCCCCCTGGACATCCCGGAGAAGGCCCTGAAGACGCTCTTGGAACTATGTACCAAGGAGTCCCCTTTCCTCTGCCCCCGCGGGAATATGTACTAGCAAATCGACGGTGTAGCGATGGGAGCCCCCTGGGGGTCCTGTTCGCCAATTTCTTCATGGGAACTATCGAAGAGGAACTCCTGGCTGCCCACCGACCCACTGTCTACTGCAGATACATCGATGATATCTTCGTGCGGGTGAAGGACCTGGGCGAACTCAGGGACCTCCAGCAGCGCTTCATGGCCGCCTCCGGACTCAACTTCACATACGAAGAAACCACCGATGGACATCTACCCTTCCTCGACCTCCTTGTCTCCCTCCACGACCACGGCTTCAAAACTACCGTGTACACCAAACCTACTAACAATGGCCAATGTCTTAATGGGGAAAGTGAATGCCCTAAACGATACCTACAGTCCACCATCGCCGCCTATGTCAGGAGAGCCCTCACCCATTGCACCACCTGGAATGACACACACAATGAACTGGAAAGGCTCACCCAGGTCCTAGTCAACAATGGGTATTCCAACACTGACGTCACCAATGCCATCAACCACCACCTAGAAAAATGGTACAAACAAGACCCCCCTAGCACCAACCCGGCCAATGACGTTACATTTTTCTACAGAAACTACATGTCTTCCGACCACACAACAGACGAATCCATTATGAAAGAAATAATTAACAAAAACGTCCTCCCCACCAACCCTGACAATAAAATCAAACTCATTATTTACTACAAATCTCCTAAGACCTCCAACCCTGTCCTCCGTAACTGCCCCATTTCCACCAACCAACCGAAAGACGATCATGTGATATACCAGCATATTTTTTTTTTCTTTTCTATGTGATTGAGGGAGGCAAAAGGCATAACTGCCTATAGCGAGTGCCTCCCCCATAGTTGAAAGAGTGACAGGACCAAAATCAAGGGACGCTCGAGCCAAAATGCCTGGATACACGGAGTTTGAAGCAATTTAAGTCATAGGAAGAGGGAAAGACTGATTCTGGAAGAGAGTTCCAGAGCTCAGCTGTTGAGTAGAAGAAAGTTTAAGAGTAACGTTTCACTCTTGGGTTGGAGAGTTGCACAGAGTAGGGGTGGGATTGAGTTGCAAGACGGGTACCACGTGCCCTACGTAAAGGAGGTGGTATGCACTGGGATAGCTCTGAGGAACACTGATTATTATAGTAGCAATAGAATAGCGAGAGAGATGCAACATTGCGGCGGAGAGAGAGATTGCAGAGAGTTGGTGAGTGGACGGGAGTTAATGATACGAAAGGCCTTCCTTTCAACTTTATCTAGGAGAGCGGTGTGAGAGGAACCTCCCCACACATGTGAACAATACTCAATACAAGGGCGCACTATGCCCCTGTACAGAGCAAGAAGCTGTGCAGGGGAAAAGAACCCTCTAAGGCGGTTGAGCACACCCAGCTTCTGGGAGGCTGCCTTAGCAAGACTGGTAATATGGTCCTTCCAAATGAGAGCAGAAGAAAAAGAGACACCAAGAATATTGAGAGAAGATGAAGGGTTGATTTTTGTATTGTTGAAGAATAAGGGATAGTCCGCTGGGAGATCCTGACGGGTAGATAGATGGAGAAATTGGGTTTTGGAAGCATTAAAGTTAACAAGATTTTCTCTGCCCCAATTGGAAATAGTATGTAGATCAGAATTTAAGAGTTCTATGGCTTCATTACGTTTGTCGTTGAGGGATTGCTGGCTGGGGCGTTCTGAAAAACTAATGGAGTAGTGTAAGGTTGAGTCGTCTGCGTATGAATGGATGGGAATTAAGGTACAGTTAAGGAGATCATTTATAAAAATTAGAAAGAGAATAGGAGATAGGACAGAGCCCTGAGGAACACCGGAGTTTATAGGGTGAGGAAGTGAACAATGGCCGTCCACAACCGCGGCTATGGAACGGCCGGAAAGGAAATTAGAGACAAAGGCACAGATGGAGGGATAGAAACCGAAGGAGGGTAGTTTAGAAATTAAAGATTTATGCCAGACTCTATCGAAGGCTTTCGATATGTCTAGTGCAATAGAAAAAGTCTCATCGAAGTCCCGAAAGGAGGATGACCAAGAGTTAGTAAGATATGAAAGAAGATCACCAGTAGAGCGACCCTTAAGGAAGCCATACTGGCGATCTGAGAGCAGATTATGAGAAGAGAAATGCTTAAGAAATTTGGAAGCAAGAATAGTTTCAAAAACTTTAGAAAGACAAGAGATAGAGCAATTGGACGATAGTTGGAGGGTTGAGAGCGGTCACCCTTCTTTGGGACAGGTTGAATGTGAGCAAACTTCCAGCATGAAGGGAAGACGTTAGAGGATAGACAGAGACGAAAGAGTTTGCCTAGGCAGGGAGTCAGCACGGAAGCACAGTTTTTGAGAACAACAGGAGGAACACCGTCCGGACCGTACGCCTTATTAGTGTTAAGCCCAGACAGGGTAGAAAGTACATCTTTAGAAGTGATTAGGATATTAGGCATAAGTAAGAGAGAGGAGGGCGGAGAAGGAGGAATAGCACCGGAATCATCCAAGGTGGAGTTTCTAGCAAAAGTTTGAGCGAAGAGTTTTAGCTTTGTCAGAGGAAGAAGTGATGGTTGTGCCATCAGAGTGGGAAAGGGGAGGGAAAGACGAGGAAGAGAAATTGTTGGAAAGGTTTTTGGCTAGATGCCAGAAAGCTTGGGAAGAGCTAGAGTTGGATAGTTCAGTGCATTTATTATTGATGAAAGAGTGTTTGGCAAGTCGAAGAACAGATTTGGCTTGATTCCGGGCAGAAACATATGAAGAATGAGAGTCTTGAGTTTTAAGGCGTCGGTACCGTTTGAATGCTTCCTCCTTATTGCGGACAGCAGTAGAACAGGTGTGAGTAAACCAAGATTTTTTAGCATTAGTCTGGGAGAAAGAGAATGGAATGTATGCTTCCATGCCCGATAGGATTACCTCGGTAATGCGTTCAGCACTCTCCGAGGGTCCTCGGCCACGGAAGCAGAAATCATTCCATGGGAAATCAAAGGAGTACTGCCGAAGAGCCTCCCAGTCGGCAGCGCCAAAGTGCCACAAGCGCCGCCGGCTAGGAGGATCGGGTGGCCGTACTGGAGAGATAGGACAGGTGACAGAGATAAGTTTATGGTCGGAGGAGCCCAAAGGAGAGAAAATATCGACAGTATAAGAAGAAGGGTTAGAAGTTAGAAACAGGTCAAGAATGTTGGGCCGATCTCCGATGCGATCCGGGATACGGGGTGGTTGCTGAACTAACTGCTCTAGGTCATTTAGGATAGAAAAGACTTAGGCTTGTTCACCAGGTGGATCAGTAGTGTGAGAGGAGAGCCATTGGCGGTGGTGAACGTTGAAATCTCCTAAGATGGAGATTTCTGAGAAAGGAGAAATGGATAGAATGTGTTCCACTGTAGAGTTTAGATAGTCAAAGAATTTGGGAAAGTTGGTAGAGTTAGGGGAAAGATAGACAGCACAGAAATATTTAGTAAGAGAATGACAGGAAAGTTTGAGCCATAAGTTGAGAATTCAGAGGAGTCGAAATCGGGAACACGAGAGCAAGTGAGTTTGTTGTGCACATATGCACAACATCCGCCTTTGGCTTTGAAACTAGGATAGAGAAAGTAGGAGGATACAGAGAAGGGGCTGCTGGATGTTGCTACAGACACCTGAGTTTCGGTGAGGAAGAGAAGATCAGGTTTGTATTTGCACCTCTGGGGACTGTGGACCCCTATCCTATGTTGGAATGACACAGACTCGCCTTTCCCGTCGACTAACCCTCCACCTTCAATCTGGCGCTATAAAAGATCACTATCAAGCCCCCCACCATCTTGCCCTAACTCGCGTCGACCTAGACAAACAAACCACCATACTCGACAAAGAATCAGACCCCAGAAGACTAGCTATTTTAGAAGGTCTATACATCCAAACACTCAACCCCAGCATCAACAACCAAACACAAGACCTTCAAATTCTTCCTTCAGGCAAGCGCTACAGGCATGCTGCCCCCCCTCCTCTCGCCCCACGCCCCCCTCCCTTACGCTTCCACTCTCAGCACACAACTGACAACACCAACCAATCACAGCCACCCACAGCCAACAACCAACCATCAATAAGATTTAGTGCCCATCTCGCGAATAGACTGCATTCCACCAATGAACAGCCACCACACACCCAGTAGCTCCGCCCACCTCCCTCTACTTGATCCTCGAATTTTGTATAAATAAGATGCATTGTCCCTATTATAATCATTACCTCTCCATTCCCTGAAGATGCAAGATGTTTACTTGTGAAACGTTGGATCCACCATGAATTTTGCTAACCTTTTGTACCTCATCTCTGAACCCCAGAGGAAAATTGTTAGAACTATTGAAAGCTGCACCAATAAATTCCTGAATGCTGAAACTGCTATTGCTTTTAACCTCGTCTGTTTAAAAGAGAATATATATATATATATATATATATATATATGCACAAACTGGGCACCTACCCGGCGACCCCTCAAAGTCTCTCGGACCTCAGCTTGACACTCTCACTATCAACTTCTGCTACATTCGAGGCCTTTCCTCTAACTTATACTCTGTTGAACAACACCTCTCCTCCAAAAAACCTGATATTCTTTTCCTCACCAAAACCAAGTTTTCTGAGGCAATAGACAGTAGAACCCTACTCTGTATTGTCCTACTATCTCTCTCCTCAGTTTCAAGCTAAAGGTGGATGTTATGTGTACGGTATGTGCATAACAATCTTACTTGCTCTCGTGTTCCCAACTTTGAATTTTCAAGTCTCTGGCTCAACCTACTGTATCTTGTCACTCTAAACTAAATAAAATCTGTATTGCTTATCTCTCCCCTAATTCTACTGAGTATCCAAAATTCTTTGACTATCTTACCTTTAAAGTGGAGCACATTCTATCCATCTCTCCCTTCTCTGAGATCTCCATTTTGGGCGATTTCAATGTTCACCACTGCCAATGGCTCTGCTCTCATTTCACTGACCATCTTGGTTAACAAGGTTACATCTTTTCTATCCTTAATGACCTACACCAGTTAGTCAAGCACCCTTCTCGTGTCCCTGACCACCTTGGAGATTGACCCAACATTCTCTAACTGTTTTTAAACCTCTAATGCTTCTGCTTACTCCATAAATTTTTTCTCTCCATTGGGCTTTTCCAATCAAAACCTTATCTCTCTTACTTCTCCTATCTCTCTCGTGGGGCCATCTGAGCCTCCCAGCCAGTGGTGCTTATGGCGCTTTAGCGCTGTCAACTGGGAGGCTCTTCGGCTGCACTTCTTTGATTTCCCTTGGAATGATTTATGCTTCCGTTGCAGGGGACTCTCGGAGTGTGCCGAGGAAATGATTTTGGGCATGAAGGCATACATTCCATTTTTTCTCTCGATCTAATGCAAAAAAATATTGGTTTACTCATGCTTGTTCTACTGCTGCTTACAATAAGGATGAAGTATACAAACAATACCGTAGCCTTCAAACTCACGAATCTCATAATCTTTATGTTTCTGCCCAGAATTGTGCCAGATCAGTTCATCGATTTGCCAAACACTCTTTCATCAATAGAAAATGTAATGAACCTTCAAATTCTAGCTCTTCCCAAGTTTTCTGGTATCTAGCCAGTAACCTCTCCAATTTTTCTTCCTCGTCTTTCTCTCTTCGCTTCCACTCTGATGGCACCACCATATCTTCTTCCTCTGACAAACCTGAACTCTTTGCTCAAACTTTCACTAAAAACTCTATCTTGGATTATTCCAGTGCTATTCCTCCCTCTCCACCCCCCTCTCACTTACTTATGCATATTATCTTGATCTCCTCAAAGGATGTACTTTCTGTCATCTCTGGACTTAATCTTATGAAGGTGTGTGGACCAGATGGTGTTCCTCCTGTTGTACTAAATAACTGTACTGATTCGTGGCCTAGGTAAACTCTTTTGCCTGTCTTTCTTCTAACATCTTCCTTTCTTGCTGGAAGTTTTCCCTCATTCAACCTGTCCCAAAGGAGAGTGAGCGCTCTTAACCCTCCAACTTTCATCCAATTGCTGTCATTTCTTGCATATCTAAAAAAAAAAAAATCTATTCTTAATTCAAAGTTTCTTAAGCATCTGTCTTACCATAATCTTCTTTCAGATTACCAGTATGGTTTCCTTAAAGGCCGCTCTACTCGTAATCTCTTTTCTTACCTTACTAACTTTTGGTCATCCGCCTTTCGTGACTTCGGTGAGTCCTTTTCTTTTGCGCTAGACATATTGAGTCCTTTTCTTTTGCGCTAGACATATTGAAGCCTTCGATAGAGTGTTGCAAAAATAACTTATTTCAAAGCAATCTTCCTTCGGCTTCTATTCCTTCAACTATGCCTTTATCTCTAATTTCCTTTCTGACCTTTCCGTAGCTGCAGTTGTGGATGCTTATCTTTCACTTCCTCAACCTATCAAATCTGGTGTCCCTCAAGGCTCTATCCTATCTCCAGTTCTATTTCTAATATCCGTTACTGAACTTCTCCACTGTACCTTTAGTCCTATGCACACTTATGCTAATGACTCTCCCTTACACTACTCAACTAGTTTTCTATAACATCCCAACATGCAATCGCTCCAAACTCAATTGATGAGGCTACAGCCCACCTATCTGATCTATCAACCATTTCAGATTGGGGCAGAGAAGATCTTGTCACTTTCAATGCCTCCAAAACCCAATCTCTCCACCTATCTTGTCGTCACAATCAACCAAACAACTATACAATACTTTTCAACAACACACAAATCAATCCTTCGTCTTCTCTTAATATTCTTGCTAAAACAGCTTCCCAGTAGTTATGTGTGCTCATCCGACTTTGTGGGTTCTTGACCCCGACTTCTTGCTCTATACAGGGATACAGTGCGCCCATCTAATCGAGCACTGTTCGCATGTGTGGGGAGGTTCAACCCATACCGCACTTCGAGAAAGGGTACATTCAAAAGCATTTTGTCTCATAAACTAACCTCCTCTTACTATTTCCCTACAATCTCTCAGTACACGCCGCATTGTTGCAGATCTCTCACTCTTCTAACGCTATTACAATATTCAGTGTTCTTCAGAGCTCTCTCAGTGTATACCTCCTCCCTTACAGAGAGTAGATGGCGCCTGCCTTTCAACACATTCCCACCCCTATCCGGTTCAACTCTTTAAACAAAGAGTGAATCGAATTTCCCAGTCTTTCTTCTACTCAACAAGTAATCTCTGGAACTCTGTCCAACAGTCAATTTTTCCCTTATCCTATGACTTAAACTGCCACAAGCTCCGTACGTCAAGATATTTTAACTCTAACATACCTCGAATTTAGCTCCCTATCTATCTTTCAAATTTGGGCTGGACACTTGTTAAAGACAGCATTGCCTTTTGTCTCCTTCATAGATATAAAAAAAGTAATAAACAAAAACAAATATATCTATCTATCTATATACACTATACAGTATATATATATATATATATATATATATATATATATATATATATATATATATATATATATATATATATATACTGTACATACAGTATATATATATATATATATATATATATATATATATATATATATATATATATGTATAATTATATCCCTGCTCAAGATATGATTATATATTACTTATCGCGTTGCATTGTTAGAGAGTAGGTAGAGATAGGTCCCTGAGGTAGGCAGATCCATCAGGATGACAGACTACCTAGTAAGCTTGTCTTTGTTGCAATATCAGGTATCATGCTTATGGTCACCTCTATATTAAGTGATCAAGCTTTTGTGCATTATTATACATCCCCGTTTTATATATTTTTTGTTTGAGAGAGGGGGTCAGGCTCCAGTTGGACTAGATAATAGTCCGTCAGGCACCTGGCCCGGGGAGCCGGTATATATAAAGTGTACACCTGGATGCAAGGTGGGCGGGCACTGTGGTGTGCTCCGCTGCATGCCTGCCTGCTGAGACCGAAACTTCTCCGTGAGGTCGGTGCCATGGGGAATGCTGGAGTGCTCTTAGTGATCCCTGGTCTCTGGGTCTTCTCCTCAGCGACCTAAATATGTGTGAATTTGTGTATTTTCGTTGTGTTGTCCCTGTTCAGGCCACCACCAGCTAAAAAAAATTTTTAATAATAATAAATGTGCCTGAGGATATAGATAGATAGATTTTATTTTGTTTTACATTCATTTATTTTACTACGTTTGCAATTATTTTTTAAGTTTTTATAGTACAATATTTCTAAAGTACGTCATTCATTATTATATAGCATTACCCAGATTTTATGGATTTTGAAAAACGTATGATCATGTGGATATAGAAGCAATGTGGAAGGTGCTAAGGATTTACGAAATTGCATGAATTGTGTTAAGAGCAGTCAAGCGTTTTTCTGAAGAGAGCAGAGCGTGTGTTAGAGTAGGGAATGAGTTGAGTGAATGGTTTGAGGTAAATGTAGGTCTGCGACAGACGGTCATGTAATGTCACCGTGGTTGCTTACTGTATTATTATGTTCCTTCCAACAACCAACCATACTCCTAAAATCGATTAATGAAATTTACAAACACATGTGGCAGTCCGTGGACTCGAACCCAGGATGCTCACACCGAAAATCAACACCTTATACATCGCACCACGAAGACAGTTAAAGGTTGGTGGACACTGCCTTCGATTTATTATGCAACTTCGAATCCTGCATTTCAATCTAAGCATGTACACACATCCCAACTGCAACTCACGTAGGCTATGCATATGTGAATGGAAAGAGTAATTAATGGGGCCTTAACCACTTAGGGAAGTCCTCTCGATAAATTACTCCTGAACCAATATCAATTATTATGTTCCTTCCAACAACCAACCATACTCCTAAAATCGATTAATGAAATTTACAAACACATGTGGCAGTCCGTGGACTCGAACCCAGGATGCTCACACCGAAAATCAACACCTTATACATCGCACCACGAAGACAGTTAAAGGTTGGTGGACACTGCCTACGATTTATTATGCAACTTCGAATCCTGCATATTAATCTAAGCATGTACACACATCCCAACTGCAACTCACGTAGGCTATGCATATGTGAATGGAAAGAGCAATTAATGGGCCTTAACCACTTAGGGAAGTCCTCTCGATAAATTACTCCTGAACCAATATCAATTATTATGTTCCTTCCAACAACCAACCATACTCCTAAAATCGATTAATGAAATTTACAAACACATGTGGCAGTCCGTGGACTCGAACCCAGGATGCTCACACCGAAAATCAACACCTTATACATCGCACCACGAAGACAGTTAAAGGTTGGTGGACACTGCCTACGATTTATTATGCAACTTCGAATCCTGCATATCAATCTAAGCATGTACACACATCCCAACTGCAACTCACGTAGGCTATGCATATGTGAATGGAAAGAGCAATTAATGGGGCCTTAACCACTTAGGGAAGTCCTCTCGATAAATTACTCCTGAACCAATATCAATTATTATATTCCTTCCAACAACCAACCATACTCCTAAAATCGATTAATGAAATTTACAAACACATGTGGCAGTCCGTGGACTCGAACCCAGGATGCTCACACCGAAAATCAACACCTTATACATCGCACCACGAAGACAGTTAAAGGTTGGTGGACACTGCCTACGATTTATTATGCAACTTCGAATCCTGCATATCAATCTAAGCATGTACACACATCCCAACTGCAACTCACGTAGGCTATGCATATGTGAATGGAAAGAGCAATTAATGGGGCCTTAACCACTTAGGGAAGTCCTCTCGATAAATTCCTCCTGAACCAATATCAATTATTATGTTCCTTCCAACAACCAACCATACTCCTAAAATCGATTAATGAAATTTACAAACACATGTGGCAGTCCGTGGACTCGAACCCAGGATGTTCACACCGAAAATCAACACCTTATACATCACACCACGAAGACAGTTAAAGGTTGGTGGACACTGCCTACGATTTATTATGCAACTTCGAATCCTGCATATCAATCTAAGCATGTACACACATCCCAACTGCAACTCACGTAGGCTATGCATATGTGAATGGAAAGAGCAATTAATGGGGCCTTAACCACTTAGGGAAGTCCTCTCGATAAATTACTCCTGAACCAATATCAATTATTATGTTCCTTCCAACAACCAACCATACTCCTAAAATCGATTAATGAAATTTACAAACACATGTGGCAGTCCGTGGACTCGAACCCAGGATGCTCACACCGAAAATCAACACCTTATACATCGCACCACGAAGACAGTTAAAGGTTGGTGGACACTGCCTAGGATGATGTGGTGAGGGAGGTGAATATTAGATCTATGGGTAAAGGATTGAGTTTAGTAGGAAAGAATGGTGGTGATTGGGAGTTGAAACAGTTGCTGTTTGTTGATGACTCAACAATGGTGCACAGAGTAGGGGTGGGATTGTGTTGCAAGACGGGTGCTATGAGCTCTATGGAGAATGGGTGGTATACACCGAGAGAGCTCTGAGGAACACTGATTATTGTAATAACGGTAGAATAGTGAGAGTGATGCAACATTGCGGCGAAGAGAGAGACTTCAGAAAATTGGTTAGTGGACGTGAGTTAATGAGACCGAAGGCTTTCTTTTCTACTTTTTCTAGAAGTGCTTAGTGAGCGACTCCTCCCCACACGTGTGAACAATACTCAATACATGGACGCACTGTGCCCCTGTACAGAGCAAGAAGCTGCGCAGGGGTAAAGAACCCCTGGAGGCAGTTGATCACAACCAGCTTCTGGGAAGCTGTTTTAGCAAGAGTGGTAATATGATCTTTCCAGTAGATATCTGAAGAAAAAGAGACACAAAGAATATTTAGAGAAGATGAAGGGTTAATATGTAAGTTGTTGAAGAGTAGGTCATAGTTTTGTGGAAGGGGGCGACGAGTAGACATATGGAGAAATTGAGTTTTGGAAGCATTGAAAGTAACAAGGTTTTTCTGCCCCAATTAGAGATACTGGAGATATCAGAAGATAGGTGTTGGATGGCCTCCTTACGTGAGTTTTGGAGTTCCTGCAATTTTGTGGAAGGCTAGTTGAGTAGTGTAATGTAGAGTCTTCAGCATATTCAAATAAGAGACCTGTGTAGTCCGTGATTACCTGGTCCTCCGCTTTCTCCTAAAAAAATACTTATTTGTTGTTGTCCTTCGACCTTGGGCATGGAATCGTCATTTCCCTATCACACTTACTTAACGCATGACCGTCGTCATCTACCAATATGGGATGAAGTCGCTCCTCGGCTATATTTACTCCAATTTTGGCCTGAATAGATTCTCTCTATACCATTAATGTATTGCAATCGCTAATATATTAAAAAGTCGAGTGTCTACTATATTATCGCAATTATGATAATTTTGACTGATATTACAATGAACAAAGTCGACACGAATTGAAGATAGCAACTCACGTGTAAGATAATTATGAACGCGAATACACCGATGAGTGTCCGTTTATTATTTAGCACAGTGGTAACCATAATAGGCATACATTTATTATGTTCTAAGTGTAGGATTTCGAGGCCCTCGGACGACGATTTTTTTTTTAATAAATGTAATTCGGATAGTTTTAAACGACTGTATGGTAGCCTATCATGTTTAAACTACAGTATTAGTGCCCAAGACAATAAACACGTAATTTATTTAAAATTGAGAAAATATCTGCAAATTATTTTGTTTCACTGCGTATAATGCCATTCGAAGTAAAAACTAAAACAACTACAAATAATATAATAAATAAAATAATATCGCTGCCACGGGAGATTCGATCACCGGTTATTTATATTACAGCCTGTGCCTCCCGTAATAAGCCTCTAAATATGATTATTGAAGATAAATGCAATCAAATCAGAGTATTGCTGCTTAATTGCATGACCATGTAAACGTTTTTGAGTTGGTAACAAATACATTCCGTCTTTATATCACTAATTTGGAATTTAGTTGTGATGAAGGACCACGCATATCGTGGATTCGATGAAGGACGACGGAAAGTAGGCCAGTGTGATAGCCCAACTATTTCGCTCGCTGCAGGACACGATTGCGTCCTTACAGGGATACTTTAAACCTATGTGACCATCAGGGTTGTTTAGAAACCTTGAGTTTAATTACTTCAACCTCTGCAGTTATCTTTGAGCGAGTTGTGGGCAGAAAACTAATTTTGGAGAGGTAATAATGAGATTAAGAAAATACCATATATGAATACTAAATGGCAACCCCCGGACCTGAAAGGGTTAATTCCTAAGGAACAAGCCTGTTTTTCAGGTAATATGTTCACTTTTAATGAAGACATGTCAGAGCATATCTCAGGTTGCAAACATTTCCGAAGTTAATTAGAACAACTTGAATTGTTGAAGGCTCCTATTACGAAATTACCAAATACTACTGTTTGAGCTTGAATGATATATTATGACAAATGACAATTAATTATGGATGGGTATATTATAGCACTCATATATTCAAACAATATTCAAACATACCGAAATACACACCCTTACAGATATAAAGTAACCCCGAACATTTTGTGGCATTAAAATATATATACATATTTTGCTATATCTGGGTGCAATTTATCTTATTGTCGGTTTTATTTCGGATGGCGGTAAATTGAATCCCTTAACAACTGATTCCTCAATACTTAATGAAAATATTTGAAACTACTACACATATTTGCCATAATAATGCCAAGTCCTCACAAATAACAACCTATTTCGCTATAAAATGTTCGTAACAGTTGAAATGAGGACATGACAAATTAAGCTTACTGTCAGCTGAAAATATACAATTAAATCACGGTAATATACATATCAACACAACTGTCTGACGATTTTCTAATAATTGCCACATACTAGCAAAGCATAAATCATGGGCAAATAATTACTGTTTATCAAATCCCATTACGTAATTAATCGGATATTTGCCACTTATCAACGAATTCGAATACTTCCCTGCTCTCACCTTAACTTACCACACCCTCCTTCCCCACCTCCCTAACTCTTCTACCCCAACTCCGCAAACCATCTCCCTCCCACCCATTGAGTACAGAAGGATAGAGAGGAAAGAAGGACGCTACAAATCTGAAAATAGCGTGCCGCGCGTTCGAGAGATGGCAGCACGGTTGCAAAGGAAAATGGGAGGGTCCCCATTAATTCGTAATAATCCCTACCTTGTACTAATAACGCTATTAATAATCAATTCTACGCTATCCAGAGACTCTATAGATATGACAGAGTTAAATAGACATAAGTAGAGGCTACTGTAAAGGCCAGATCATCGTGAATTTGTCGTCATTATGCGGAGGTTCACAGTACCTTCTCTTCTACCCCCACCATTGTTGTTGTTAGAGTGGGGAGTTGCCAACGTCAAACATGCTGGGCCAAAATATCTCTAGGTGTCATATTATGTATAACATATGAATGTATTTCGTGAAATGTCTTGTTTTAGTGCAACTTTATAAATTAACATCTACATAACATGTAACTAATAATATATATTAAAAAAAATATTGTAATTCTTGTTGTGTTGCTTGTCGTCATACAGCTTACATCATATAAAAACATATTTTATATTGTATATTTATTCCTAATATTTGCCCCTTTTTTTTATATATCTAATTCTTTAAAAAAAAAATTGCAAGTGTTTTTACCAACAATAAAGCACTCTTAACCTAACAAGTGCGCATGGGGGTAATTAGACACCTCTCCCTGTGCGCATGTATTTGAGGTGTTTCCGTCACTAAAATATTCATTGTACCATTAATAGCATTAATACTTATCCATATGCGCCTATTATGGGTTGATTATAAAGGTATTAACCTGAAACAACAATAAAACGAGTGAAAACATCGTTTGGATGGTCAAAATCGGAGATATAGCCCGCGAGTTGTATAATGTATGGGTGAGGCAAGCTGCTTTCCCGCCAATTTCCCCCAAGGCCACTGAGACACAGTCGATCGATACTCTCTCTCTCTCTCTCTTGCATTCGCTTGCTATCAGTGATGACCACAGCCTGCAACCGGATTTCTAATGTTAGCACGAAAATATACCTCAGAATAAGGGAATAACAGGGAAAATAGGTGATAACTGAAGGAGAGGAGGAAAGTGGGGAAGGAGGGGAGGTAGAGGACTGAGATTTTGCATGGCCCAGGGGCCAAAAAAATAAAAAAAAAATAAAAAAATAAAATATATTTTTTTTTCGATGTCAAAAGTTGATTTTTTTTTCTCTGACTCTTAAGAGTCTCCCCGCAGTCCGCCGGGGGAACTCTTAAGAGTCTCCCAGCAGTTCCCGGGTTAAAGACGTTCCCTCTTTAATCTATTGCCCCCTCATTTTGCGGTATTTCCCTTAACTTTGGCAATACTGCAGACAAGCCAAGCGCACAGATAACAAGGAGTATTTAATAAGGAAAAATTACTGAGGTGTTTTGGTTGTATGCCCTACAACAGTCCTGCCACCAAATCCCTAGGACATGCGGCAAAATAACCGTGTGACGTCACGCTTTCAGCTCTATCCTTCTGTACTCTATGCTCCCACCATCGCCTACTTTCACTCCCCCCACCCCCCCACCATAACTCTTCTGCCAGAAAGGACACACCAGAGGTTCTCCGTGACTGAGTAGACGGGCTGACGTGGCGTCTCTGTTTCATATGCTCGGAACTTTACGTAGGAGAGTGGGACAACAGCAACCCCTATCGGCCATGGTGGAAAGAAGAGTGCTATGCTGGTATGGACTTGTTGAACAAATGGGAGATGAAAGTCTTACAAAGAGAATATATGAGTCAGAAAAAGGGGAAATAGATTTAGAGGAAGACCTGGGAGGAGATGGAGAGATGGTGTGACAATAGCATTGGAAGAGAAAGAGATGATTGAAGAACAGGCAAGAGAAGTGGTGATAAATAGGAATTTATGGAAAATTATGGTGAATAGATGAGTGATAATGCGGTCGTAGGGAGTGGGAGTCGGGTGCCAGTTGGATTAGATAATAGTCCATCATGAAGGGCCATGCCTAGAAGGGATGTGAGCAGGCATTGTGGTGCACTCCGCTGCGTGTCTGCTTGCTGAGACTGGAACCTCTCTGGGAGGTCTGGGACCTGGGAGTGTTCTGTTGGGGACCGCAAATGGGCCTTGGTCTCTAGGTCTTCCCCTGGACGACCTAGATGTGTGTGATTTTGTTTGTTTTGTTTTTTGTTTTCTGTTCGAGCTCTATCTCGAGTCGGCAACCCCCAGTGATGGGGTATGTGCCTGAGTATAACATACATACATACTCAGATTCACAAGATTCATGTAAATATATGCCAACAATAATAATTGCAACATCTCCTAAACATTTAAACACTCATAACATTCTTTGCTTCAATTTATTTTATATTCAAATTAATTTCCTGAAGAAATAAAAGATTATTGGTAGGCCAACGTACTCCTTCAGGTGTAAAGTAAGAGTCTGTTCCCATTTAAACATATGCATTGACTGGTCACTTGGTCGGACAGCTAAGAAGAATTGCTGTGGAGCATATTATATTTCTTTATTTCCCCCAACCCGCACTCTTCTTCACCCATTTTATAATATAGAATGCATGGCTACATATCTTCCATACTAGCAATCTTCCTTCTCTCCTGACAATTATGTATTCAACCTTCAATGCATCTCGTTTCTAGCACATTCACATACAACACTGTCTAGCTTTTACACTAATTATTGTGTTTTAATTAAGATTTTATCTTTCATATACACTATATCTCATATACTGTATTGTACCTCTACTTTCCTTTTACAAATCATGATCTAGTGACTGTAGCTCCTTCTAGAGGTGTGCAATGTCCTCTTAAGATATCTTTCACTGCAAAAACGACTATATATCGTTAATATCATATTTTGTATTATGCCAGAAACCAACATCTTACTTTATTTTTAACCACGAAGGTAGTATCTAAAATGTTGTTCAGGTATGTTATATGAAATAGTGAGGGATTTCATCACATATAATAGTTGATGTAAAAGCTTATAAGTGTTTTGGAGGAAATCTCTGAGAGTTGTTGGAGGCTTACCTTACATGACAATTCCAATGCATTGATACATGTATATATTTTACAGGCACACACCATACATGTATATACTTTACAGGCACACACCATAGGAAATACTGTTTCAATATAATGTTCTTAATGACGGTATTCCAGGCAGTTATGTTCTGGGACCCCTTATTATCAAGATATACAGTACAAGAAAATTAGATCAGATCAAGGTATAGTCAGGAGCAAATAATGTCTTTGAACCTTTAAAGGCCAAGCTGTAAATAATTTGGACTATAATAAAGCAGTGCATGGTCTTGTTTGCTTTTGATACTGATTCAAATAAGTGTGTCGCCCTATATGCTTGTGACTGCACCTGACCCCACGTTATTCAAATAAGTGTGTCGCCCTATATGCTTGTGACTGCACCTGACCCCACGTTATTCAAATAAGTGTGTCGCCCTATATGCTTGTGACTGCACCTGACCCCACGTTATTCAAATAAGTGTGTCGCCCTATATGCTTGTGACTGCACCTGACCCCACGTGATTCAAATAAGTGTGTCGCCCTATATGCTTGTGACTGCACCTGACCCCCCGTTATTCAAATAAGTGTGTCGCCCTATATGCTTGTGACTGCACCTGACCCCACGTTATTCAAATAAGTGTGTCGCCCTATATGCTTGTGACTGCACCTGACCCCACGTGATTCAAATAAGTGTGTCGCCCTATATGCTTGTGACTGCACCTGACCCCCCGTTATTCAAATAAGTGTGTCGCCCTATATGCTTGTGACTGCACCTGACCCCACGTTATTCTAGGTATACCTTGCAAATTATGCAATATTAATATTGTATACTATCAATTTCAGTAATTCAAGGTAAATCAATCTAATGTTATATAGAAACAAATATTCTTAACAATAGATTCGGTAACAAACTTGAAAAAGGATTGAAATAACCTGCAATAGTTAGTTATTGCAGATAGATAACAAATGATGTACTTTAGCATTGGAGGAACTTTTCGAATTGTCTAATATTTAAATGTCATTGAATAATTCTATCAGTTAATTACAATTACTGTTCTTCATATACATTCACTACAGCTTAGATCAATTTGCATTCGATAACATGATGTTTAAGAGCGTGCTCATTTTGTATATACACATTTAAAAAAGAGTTTGTTAATTTACATATATTCAGAGAGAGAGAGAGAGAGAGAGAGAGAGAGAGAGAGAGAGAGAGAGAGAGAGAGAGAGAGAGAGAGAGTCTAATGCCTTAATGTAGCAAGAGCAGAAAGAACGGTTAGCACCATCATAATTAAGAGCTGAATTGAACGAGTTCATAATACCTTGCTTCAATTTTTTGTTGAGTCAGATCAAAATATATAGTGTACTCATGTTTCATCCGGATATTACAACTTAACTTCTGGAAGGTCAGACAGTAAAATATTCCCTTTTACAGCCATCATTTTCAGTTAGTTCACAGTACTTTCGGTATCGGGTATTATCGGGTGATTATTCTCTATCTTTATAGATTGATAGCTCAATCACAAACTTTATTAAAAACATAAATGCCAACAGAAAAGTTACTTCAATCACTTTGGATCATTCTTGAATATGGTATCATGTTCTCTGGCTTCGCAAGGGATTATACTGTTTGATCAGCTTCTCATGGGTAGTTGTTGTTGTTGTTGTTGTTCCCCAAGCTGCCTGGCCGAACAGCCCCAAGGCCCCGAGCAAGGCCAAGGTCATAACCGAGCGCCCCCACAGAACCCTCCCCGCCGACCACAATACAGCCTGGGTGACCGAAGCCACTCCATGGCGGGGAGCTGAGGAGGGTGCGGAAATGCCCGGGAAACCATAGCCCCACCCAGGGCCCTGTGTCCCTCAGCAATTATGAAGAGAAAGTTGAGGGGCAAGGGAAAAATGTGACGCTTTGGCTTCCAATCTTGGTAGATTGGGAGGTCAATCCACGTTAGAGACGCCGTCACTTGAGATCTAGAAAATATATAAGTAAAAGGAACAGTCAGAGTAAGCCGACAGACGACGACAACAGACAAGCTGATTGGTGGTGCACAGTATACGGGTGGGATCTGTGTACAAAAAAAAAGTTGTAGAGTGAACACCAGCGGAGGAGGTGAAGACTGTTAACATAATGTGCAAAACTACAGTACATAGCTAAAATATATAACAATCTAGAGTTTTTCAAGTAGTATTTGGATGTTTACATCGTATTCACTCACCTACTGGGGGCTTGTGAGGCGGCGGCACGTAGTCAAACTTGGTCGAATCCGCCCTCCGACTCCATTCCCGGAGTTCTCTCCACGCCAGTTTACAGGCCGTGCCTCAGTCCACTTCAAGTTATTCCCGCCATGAATGGTTGATTGATCGGCTTTCCTCATGTATGAGTCACATGGTATTCCCTGAGGTCTCCTCCAATCACAATTGTCACCTACCAAACCACTGCATGAACAGGAAGGTGGGCCACGTGCCCATATATCCAGAAGCTGACGCTCACAGACTATGCACCAAATATGGTTCAAATCAGTATCAAAGAGTAGACACTGGCTTGATATGTGGTAATACCAGCGGTACCCCATGAACATTCATATACATTTTGGTATACCAAAGAAGTTGATGACTCTTTCCAAATTACCATTGAGTGTCTATAACTCGCAATCATATAAGAAGACAGGGAGCATCAGAGTTATGAAGATCTGCAACTTCGACATCAACATCGCCATACACTCTTTTTGAAAGAATCCATAACCTTATATGCTAGGCCGAAACGATGAACAACCTCATGGCCTGTCCTATCACCGTAATGGATTTCACAACCAAGATAAGTTAATTTAACCTTGACCTCTATGTTCTTGCCACATGCTTGTACACTGTGATAAGGAGTTGCTGGAACTCCTGTTCCATCTGTTTAGCTTCTCTCACTGTTTCTGTTTGTGTCTCATCTACAAAGAGAGTAATCCAGCTAGCTCTCACAAACATCTTTCATTTATTTCACTACACATAACAAGCACACCGCACTTCTTTCCAATACACCAAATTTGTATTTTTAATTTAGCTTTCTGTCACTCTTTCAACTTTGGGGGAAATGCTTGTTACAGGCACCTTTGCCTTTTGTCTCCTTCATACACATAAAATATAGACAAATACAAAAAAGACTGCACTGCTTCGCCAAACAAGTCACCAAAAGTTAGAAATGTAATCATAATCAAAGAGACCTTAATCCGACTCCTCATGTAGTGCCTCGAGAGCTAGTGTGAGAGTCTCTAGCGACTCTGAAACGATCATTGCATCATCAGAAAAGTCAAGGTCAGTGATCTTGATATTGCCAACTGATGCTTCACAGTAACTACGACTGACTGTCCAGTGCAGTATCCAGTCCATGCAAATGCTAAACAGGCAGGTGCCAGGACACATCCATGTCTCACTCCTGAGTTCACAGTGGAGAAGTGGGAGGCCAGCCCACCACATTAGACAGCACTCTCTGTTTTATAATACATTGTATTCAATATATTTGTTTAATCTGTTAACAAATATAAGTTGTTTAAATCTATCTATCTATCTATTTATATGCTCAGGCCCAATCCCAAACTTTTCCTATGTTGTGTTTGTATTTTCAATTTAATTTGATTTTACTATTTTTTTTTCTTGGGGGTGGCCGCCTCAAGACAGAGCAAGAACAGGTAAAACACAAAACACAACATAAAACAACGAACAATTACAGACAAAACACAAATTCACACACATCTAGGTCACCCAGGAGAAGACCCAGAGACTAGGGTCACCAAGGTCGCTCCAGCACTCCCCTGGCTTTCGACCGCCCGGAGAGGTTCTGATCTCGGCAGGCAGACATGCAGCGGAGCCAAAGCCACAAGCCCGCCCACCACACTTCCAGGCGCACCCTTCATATTAATCGTCTCCCCGGGCCAGGCGCCTGATGGACTATTATCTAGTCCAACTTGCGCCCGACCCCTTCCCCCAAATCACCATGTGTTCACTCAACTATTCACAAGCATTCTCCATTCATTCCTGTTTATTACCACTTCCTTTGCCTGATCTATAGTCATTCCTCTATCATCCAAAGCTTGTCTTACACAGTCTCTCCATCTCAATGGGGGTCTTCCTGTCCTTCTATCTCCCCTTGTATCTGACTCACATATTCTCTTTGTAAGCCTTTCATCTCCTATTCGTTCAACATGACCATACCAGCTCAGTACTCCTCTGTCCACTCTGGCTGACAAATGTTCCTGCTGTCCCACTTTCCTACGTATCTCTTGATTCCTCAATCCGTCTCTATGAGTAACTCCACACATACTCCTCAAGCAGCTCATATCCATCACATCCAGCTTTCTTCTCTCCTTTTTCTCAGAACCCATGTCTCAGCCCCATACATCACTGTTGGCACAACAATTCCTTGATACATTGCACTTTTTACTTTCATTCCGAGATTTCTCGTCTTCCACAAACTTCCCATTGCTCCGAAAACCTTCCTTCCTTCACACACTCTCTGTTTTATCTCCATTTCTATACCTCCACGCCTGCTTATCATTCCCCCTAGATACTCAAAACACTCTACTTGTTCCAATATTTCCCCATCCAACCTCACATCTAGTTTCACCCTACGATCACCCCTATTACACACCATTACTTTTCTTTTATTGATGTTCACCTTCAGTTTCCTTCCCCCACAAACCACTCAAAACTCTTTGACTACCCGCTGCAATTTCTCCTCAGAATCTGTCACCAACGCTGTGTCATCAGCGAACAGCAACTGATTCAACTCCCAATCTCTACCATTCTTTCCTACTAAACCCAATCCTCTTCCCATAGTTCTCATTTTCACCTCCCTCACCACACCATCCATAAACATATTAAACAGCCAAGGTGACAATACGTTTTAATACGTTGAGGTATATTGAAGGATAAGTGTTTGTGTACTGGTCTATGGTCTATATACATTTGTACACATATATTACTTTTGTATATGTTAGATGTTCTTAAATATGACTTGCTAAATGCATGACTATAAGAACGTTATTTCCATAGTTACTTTATATTGACAGATGTGTCATTGAGGAGTGTTCAGTCATCACACGCTATCTGGATCACAAATACAGTCGAATAATACTACGAAAGAATGTGTTCCAACATCGGACAATCAATTGTAGCATTAGTAACCCAAGTTAATTTCAGTATGCAGTAATATTGGTCTCCGTATCACAATTTCAGTATTCATATATTCAAGTACAACACAAAATATAGTAATAAATCATCTCTGCTCACAGAAAATGTCTTGAAGTTTGGTTTAGTCACACAAGTAACGGAAAGGTATAACAGAGGCAAGAATCCTGGCCAAGCCACAGAAATGTTTTATAAGCCGACAGTTATTTATAATTATGATAATGAGTTTCCTCCCTCTCCCTCCCACCCCCTAACAAAAAGAAGGAATTGCTGCTCCCCCCAGTTCTCCAGTCCTGAATCTATTCTTGACTTAGTGTGCTGGCTTAATAATCCAATAAGGTTGATAGCCTCTGAAGTCCTATTTTAACTAAATCAACATTCCTCATTCTAATTCATCACCCAACGTAGGCTAGTCTATATAACATGTTTTTGTTTTTACCACAGAGATATGCTAATCAGGCAATATTTCTACTACACTGACAAACATACTGTATACATATTATGATTATAAATCTTTGAAACATCTTGCTCCTCTGTGGCACAGTATCTTAACTGAGTTGCATAAACGTTGACAAACATATTTCAAAGGATTCATGAGTTTGCACTCACGATACTCGCATATAATCAAATCAGGTACTGGTTACGTAATAATCGTATTGTACACTTAACACATTGCTCGCTGTGAATGGGACATGTGTAATAAACTAGTGTATCGTGTTTGTCCAGGTTCCATTTGGTTAATAATATGTAATTATTCAGTAACTATAACAGTGCACGTCCTCTTTGAATATGGAATCAATACTTGCTTATGTTTTCAGTGGGTTCCACAATAAACACTTATGGCATCTGTTCATACAGTAATAAGTTTGAAACAACAATATTAATGTACCAAAAGGTGGTTTAATCGTAATCTCAAGAATGGTGCTCGAGGTGACAGGTAAAATAATGTCTTGTTAATAATGTCTGGTACTATTAGACTGTTGGCGCGTTAAACCCTTCACTTAGTCTTCACGGTGGTAATAGAACGGTCAATTTAGGAGGCCACCTCACGAAATCCGGCCACAAACGAATGCTCCAACTCAATTTAAGCTGTCATGATAAATACAGCTTAGGATAGCATAGAACATTTTAATGTTTCTTAATCATGGATGATTTATTTCAACTACTCTTTATAAGCAATACAGAAAGATCGGAGTCACAATTAATTTAGCAAATTTATAGAGCTTCAAAGCAAAAATGTGCTTTCATATAATATATACACATATATATAAATATATATATATATATATATATATATATATATATAATATACATATATATATATATATATATATATACTGTATATATATATATATATATATATATATATATATATATATAAATATATATATATATATATATTTATATATAGAGAGAGAGATAGAGAGATTTTTTTTTTTTTTTTTTTTGCTAGAAAAGGTGTATACTGTATATAGATAAACCTATACAGACAGGTTATGGTTGCTTGTGTATGTGGGAGTGGTGATGATATATATATAATTAACTTAGTTCATAGCTCATTTACCACGATGCTTCATTTCTCGTCCTACTCCTCAATCAGATGAATTACCTCTATATTTTTAGATTGTTACGAAAAGGTTTATGAAAGCAACATATCGACTACATTCTTTGTCCTACAGCCATCAAAACATTTTATGAATCAAATCATCCTATTTAGTGCATCGCCTATTTCCAACCTGACATTGGAGAGCAGACACAATGATTATTTCCCCAGGATCTCCAGACTCATCCAACAAGGAACAAATGTTATTGATTTAGAGTGTATGTGCTGAACTGTAAAAGGTCTGCGTGGCCGAGGACGTTGTGTGTACATCTGATGACTTCCTTGCCCGTGGGTATGGGAGGTCATATGGGGTGAAGATATAGGAAGGTTATGCAGGGTGAGCGAGTGGGGTTGTGTTGGAGGTTTGGAGTGGTGGGATAGAGGGAATACAGATAGGTCAAGGGGAGGGGTGGGGGGAGGGGAGAGTGTGGCTGTATGGTAGGTCGGGTGGGGTTGGAGAGTGGGGCTGTATGGTAGGTCAGGTGAGGTGGGAGAGTGGAACTGTATGGTAGGTCAGGTGGGGTGGGAGAGTGGGGCTGTATGGTAGGTCAGGTGGGATGGGAGAGTGGGACTGTATGGTAGGTCAGGTGGGATGAGAGAGTGGGGCTGCATGGTAGGTTGGGTGGGGTGAGAGAGTGGGGCTGTATGGTAGGTTAGGTGGGGTGGGAGAGTGGAATTGTATGGTAGATCAGGTGGGGTGGGAGAGTGGGGCTGTATGGTAGGTCAGGTGGGGTGGGAGAGTGGGACTGTATGGTAGGTCGGGTGGAGTGGGAGACTGGGGCTGTATGGTAGGTCAGGTGGGGTGGGAGAGTGGGGCTGTATGGTAGGTCATGTGGGGTGAGAGAGTGGGGCTGTATGGTAGGTCAGGTGGGGTGGGTGAGTGGATCCACTGTATGGTAGGTCAAGTGGGGTGGGAGAGTGGGGCTGTATGGTAGGTCAGGTTGGGTGGGAGAGTGGGACTGTATGGTAGGTCAGGTGGGGTGGGAGAGTGGTGCTGTATGGTAGGTCAGGTGGGGTGGGAGATTGGGGCTATATGGTAGGCCGGGTGGGGTGGGAGAGTGGGGCTGTATGATAGATCAGGTGGGGTGGAAGAATGGGACTGTATGGTAGGTCGGGTGGGGTGGGAGTGTGGGGCTGTATGGTAGGTTGGTGGGAGTGTGGGGCTGTATGGTAGGTCAGATGGGGTGGGAGAGTGTGGCTGTATGGTAGGTCAGGTGGGGTGGGAGAGTGGGGTTGTATGGTAGGTCGGGTTGGTTGGGAGAGTGGGGTTGTATGGTAGGTCAGGTGGGGTGGGAGAGTGGGGCTGTATGGTAGGTCAGGTGGGGTGGGAGAGTGTGGCTGTATGGTAGGTCAGGTGGGGAGGGAGAGTGGGGTTGTATGGTAGGTCAGGTGGGGTGGGAGAGTGGGACTGTATGGTAGGTTGGGTGGGGTGCGAGAGTGTTGCTGTATTGAAGGTCAGGTGGGGTGGGAGAGTGGAGCTGTTTGGTAGATCAGGTGGGGTGGGAGAGTGGGGCTGTATAGTAGGTCGGGTGGGGTGGGAGAGTGGGACTGTATGGTAGGTCGGGTGGGGTGGGAGCGTGGGGCTGTATGGTAGGTCAGGTGGGGTGGGAGAGTGGGGCTGTATGATAGGTCAGGTGGGGTGGGAGAGTGGGACTGTATGGTAGGTTGGGTGGGGTGGGAGAGTGTTGCTGTATTGTAGGTCAGGTGGGGTGGGAGAGTGGGGCTGTATGGTAGGTCAGGTGGGGTGGGAGAGTGGGGCTGTATGATAGGTCAGGTGGGGTGGGAGAGTGGCGCTGTACAGTAGGTCGGGAGGGGTGGGAGAGTGGGACTGTATGGTAGGTCAGGTGGGGTGGGAGAGTGGGGCTGTATGATAGGTCGGGTGGGGTGGGAGAGTGGGGCTGTATGGTAGGTCAGGTGGGGTGGGAGAGTGCAGCTGTATGGTAGGTCAGGTGGGGTGGGAGTGTGGGGCTGTATGGTAGGTCAGGTGGTATGGGAGAGTGGGGCTGTATGGTAGGTAAAAAAGGAGTACAAAGGAAATCAAGCAACAACAGATCTAGTGACCCTTCTAGGTTGCTTGTCCTCCAAAACACTGAGGATCAAGTGTCCAAACAGTGGTTTAGAGTGGGTAAGGGAACATTGGAAAGGGAATTACTGCCCTGGAACAAATGTCCGTGGCAGGATTAGGAAGTTAGTAGGGGACAGATGGGTTAGTAACTGAGGGGGGGATAAAATATAGTTATTCATTTACAAACGCAGTCAGTCGCGGGTTTGAAGCGCGATATTTGTCTAGGCGGAGTTTAAATGAATCAACGGTGATGCAGTCTATATCGTTTCGGGGAAGCCCATTCCACAAGTTGACAACTCGATTGAAGAAGAAATTCTTAGATTCGTGTGAGTTAAAAGATTTACCAATAATTTTGCAACCGTTTCCCCGCGTGTAATTAGATTGGTCGATAGTGAAGTACTTACTACAGTTCATATTGTCGATGCCTTTGATGATTTTGAACACTTGAATTAAGTCACCTCTTAATCTGAGCTGGGTTAAAGGAAATAGATTTAATTCTCTAAGACGCTCTTCATATGGTTTGTTCTTTAGGCTAGGTATCATTTTGGTAACTCTACATTGAACTCGTTCTAGCTTGTTTATATCTTTTTGGTAATAAGGGCACCAGCATTGAACGCAGTATTCCAGAAGAGGGCGGACTAAGGAATTGTAAAGGGTTAGGATAACTTCTTTGGATTTATGCTCAAATGACCTGCATATAAAGCCAATTATTTTGTTTGCCTTCTTAACAACTTCTGAACATTGTTGACTCGGTTTTAGGTTACTCGATATTGTTACTCCCAGATCGGTTTCTCTGTTTACATTCTTAAACTGAGTGCCATTCATCGAATAGTTTGCGTTCTCATTTAGGTATCCGATATGTAGTACTTTACATTTATCCGCATTGAAACTCATTTGCCAAATTTGGGCCCAACATGACAATTTATCTAGATTGTGTTGCATATCGTCAACTTGTTCTTTTGAGAGTACGCTATTTGCAATTTTTGTATCGTCAGCAAATTTTGAGATTGTACAGGTGAGGCCCTCATCTATGTCGTTGATGTAAATTAGAAAGAGAATTGGTCCTAGTACTGATCCCTGGGGTACCCCGCTACTTACATTGGTCCATTTAGATGCCTTACCGTTTATGACTACTCTTTGCTTTCTGTCGCTGAGCCAATTTTCTATCCATTTCAACACACCGTCTTGTATTCCATGCGCTTTTAGTTTTACCAGTAAACGTTTGTGGGGAACTTTGTCAAAGGCCTTTTGAAAATCAAGGTATATAATATCTACAGCTTTACTCTCATCGTAGAGGTTGAGGATATCGTGGAAGAAGTCTAAGAGGTTTGTTAAACAGGAACGTTTTTTACGAAAGCCATGTTGAGTATCTTTAAGTATGTAATTTTCCTCTAAGTGATTTACGAGTCTGTCTCGTATGACCGTTTCTAGCATTTTACATACAACTGAGGTTAAGCTAATTGGACGATAGTTACAGGGTAGGGATTTGCTGCCTTTTTTGAATATCAGTGTTACGTTGGCTAGCTTCCACTGATCAGGCATAGTTCCAGACTGCAAGGATTTATTGAACAGTAATGTCAGTGGTTTGGAGAGCTCATCCTTAGCTTCCTTCAGAACTCTAGGCGAGATTGTATCAGGTCCAGGCATTTTATTTACCTTGAGTTTATCTAAACAATTCAATACTTCTCTCTCTGTAACGGTGATATTGCTTAGAACATCTGAATTATCAATCTGAATCGGCGATGGTGTAGGGATATCACTGAGGTCTTCTGTTGTAAAAACTGATGCAAAGAAGGTATTGAGGGCATTACTCATTTGTACTTCGTCTTGGGTGTATTCTCCATTTTCATCGACTAACGGTCCAACAGTTGAAGTAACTACTTTTATCTTTCTGATATAACTATAGAATTCTTTCTGGTTTGTTTTACTTTGATTCGCAATATGTAACTCTAAGGTCTTTTTACTTTGCTTAATTAACTTTTTGGCTTTGTGTCGTAGCTCTACAAATTTCACCCGTTCTTCGTCATTTTGTGAGGATTTTAATCTATCATTAGCAAATTTTTTAGCAAGCAGGCAGTTTGAAATATCTTTATTCCACCATTTGGGCTTATTATTATGGCCTGGACGCCGTATTTTCGATGGTATGCAGTCTTGCACTGCTTTTAGGCAAGTGGTTTCGAATAACTTCCAAGATGTATTTATGTCGTTATTGTTAATTAAAAAGCTCCAGTCAGTTTCTTTAAACATAGCTCTAAGTTTATGGAAGTTTGATTCTTGAAATTAGGGACTTTTTCGATGCTACTATTTGGTTCGTTACTAGTAAACTTTAAAGTGAAATTTATCGTACGATGGTCGCTGTTACTGAATTCATCACAAACATTCAAATTCTCTATTAATTCTTCTTTTGTTGCAAGTACAATGTCAAGAACGTTATTACCACGGGTCGGCGTTCGAACAAATTGATAAAGCGAACTCTCTTGCAAGTTCGTATACAAGTCATGTCCGGAGTGTGAAGTAAGAGTATCGCCCCACTTGGTCACAGGTAAATTAAAGTCGCCAAAAATTACGGTATCTTGTGAGTTACTTACATCTGCAATTTGTTCGTAAATTTCTCGGTCAGTTTGCACTGATTGAGCTGGAGGTCTGTATATTAATGCAAGTATTATTTTTGTACCTTCATTATTCTTTATTAGCACAAAAGATGCGTCGACGTTCACAATTTGAGGTTATGACAAGAGGGTAGGGTTAAGACTTTCTTTGATATAAAGTAAAACGCCACCTCCATTTCGATTGATTCGGCTTTTCTCAAACATTACATAACCGGGAAGTGAATACTCTGCTAAAAAGTCTCTATCTTCTGTATTAAGCCAAGATTCTGTTATGCCAATCACATCATAATTTTCTGTAAACACTAGCTCCTCTAAATCTGAAAATGTATTGCGTATGCTACGAGCGTTTGCATAGAAAACCTTTAAATTTGTTATTTTAGAACTCACGGAACGCTCTTTAATAATATTTTTGGTTCTTGTCGGATCTACATTTATGTTCATGGCTGTCCTCGGTCCTCGCTGTCTTCGGTCCTTATCGCTGGTGGTCCTCGGTTGCCTCTGTTTTTTTCTTGGCGTTGGATGATTTATGTCACTGCTGCTTCTTCTCTGATGGCGTTGTTTTATCCATGGCTGCGGACTGCTTCGTGTAGGAGATGACCCATGCGTGCTGAACCCACAGGGTTTAGATGAGTGCCATCCTTGCGGAACAGAGTAGGCTGGTTGTAGAAGTTGTCCCAGAGGTTGATGAATTCAACTTCTTCCCTCAGACACAAATATTTTAGTCGGCTATTTGTGCTGAAGGCCTTGTCGTAGAATTTATCAGGTGCGTCGATCTTGGGGAGAATGCCTGAGATGATGATATTCATTGACTTGTTTTTGTAGTGCTGGATCATCTTGCGATATTTCTCCATCAACTCTTCGGATCTGGTGCGCATGACGTCATTTGAACCAGCATGGATGACAAAAAGGGTATTTTCATTTGCGTCCTTTGTGGTATCTTCGAAGGCTTCCACAATATCGTCCAGTCCAGCTCCTGGGATGCAAAATCTTTTTCGTTGATTTGGGACTCTGTCGCAGAACTCTTCGACCTGTCCTCATAGGATGGAATCCCCAACGAGCCTGGTCTCTTCTGGTTCGTCTTCCATCTCTACCAATATCTCAAATCTGTTTGACATTGTGACTGGTAGATGAGACCTTTTCTGCGTTGGCCGTGCACCGTTCCTCACTGGTGTAAATCCGGAAACCTGTGGTGGCGGGACTCTACGTACAGGTCGGGGAGAGGAGTGGTTAGAACGGGGGCGAGGGGTTGGTACTGTTCGTGCTAGCAGGCTTCTGGCACGAGGAGTGGGGGAGAGACTAAGGTGAACAGGGCGGCTGTCCTGGTTTGATGTCGGCTCAGGTTCGTCAGAAGCATCTGCTGCAGTGTCTACTGCAGGTGTTGGATTGTTGGCAGATGACGTTGGGGCGGTGGTGGATGCTGGAATTGAAACAATTGGAGTTAGTGATACTCCAACGTTGAGTGTTACAAACTCTTGGAGTGATTCCAGCTTCCTGGTGAGGGCGTTGATCTTGTTGTGGGCTTCATCCAATTTTGCTGTCAAATCCTATCGTTGCTGGCAGAGTCGGCAGACTTGTGGATCGGCAGGAGCAAACATGGAAGCACCAAACCTACCGGCGCAGTTCGTACAGGCACGAGGCATGGTGACTATCACTTTCTCCAGATGACTTCACTCACTTAAAAACACTTAACTCACTTTAAAAACACTAAACTCACTTTAAAAACACTTCACTCCCTTCAGGTCGCTTCACTTACTTAAATAGGCCTAACCGAAAACAAAAATGTTGAAATACACACAAATAGGTTTTCAGCGATGATAGCCTAACCGAAAATTAAAACAAAACAAAATTAAATTTGAATACGCAGTGATAGCCGAACAGAAAACAATTTTATGTTTATTTAAACAGAAATAGGCCACCAGGGGTTATAGCCTATCCTAACCGAAAACAAAAATTATATATAGGTCAGGTGGGGTGGGAGAGTGGGGCTGTATGGTAGGTCAGGTGGGGTGGGAGAGTGGGGCTGTATGGTAAGTCAGGTGGTATGGGAGAGTGGGGCTGTATGGTAGGTCAGGTGGGGTGGGAGAGTGGGGTTGTATGGTAGGTCAAATGGTATGGGAGAGTGGGGCTGTATGGTAGGTCAGTTGGGGTGGGAGAGTGGGGCTGTATGGTAGGTCAGGTGGGGTGGGAGAGTGGGGCTGTATGGTAGGTCAGGTGGGGTGGTAGAGTGGGGCTGTATGGTAGGTCAGGTGGTATGGGAGAGTGGGGCTGTATGGTAGGTAGGGTGTGGTGGGAGAGTGGGGCTGTATGGTAGGTCAGGTGGGATAGGAGAGTGGGACTGTAAGGTAGGTCGGGTGGGGTGGGAGAGTGGGGCTGTATGGTAGGTCAGGTGGGGTGGGAGAGTGGGGCTGTATGATAGGTCAGGTGGGGTGGGAGAGTGGGGTTGTATAGTAGGTCGGGTTGGTTGGAAGAGTGGGGCTGTGGGGTGGGAGAGTGGGGCTGTATGATAGGTCAGGTGGGGTGGGAGAGTGGGGTTGTATGGTAGGTCGGGTTGGTTGGAAGAGTGGGGCTGTATGGTAGGTCAGGTGGGGTGGGAAAGTGGGGCTGTATGGTAGGTCAGGTGGGGTGGGAGAGTGGGACTGTATGGTAGGTCGGGTGGGGTGGGATAGTGGGGCTGTATGGTAGGTCAGGTGGGGTGGGAGTGTTGGGCTGTATGGTAGGTCTGGTGGTATGGGAGAGTGGGGCTGTATGGTAGGTCAGGTGGGGTGGGACAGTGGGGCTGTATGGTAGGTCAGGTGGGGTGGGAGAGTAGGACTGTATGGTAGGTCAGGTGGGGTGGGGTGGGAGAGTGGGGCTGCATGGTAGGTCAGTTGGGGTGGGAGAGTGGTGCTGTATGGTAGGTCAGGTGGGGTGGGAGAGTGGGGCTATATGGAAGGTCGGATGGGGTGGGAGAGTGGAACTGTATGGTAGGTCAGGTGGGGTGGGAGAGTGGAACTGTACGGCAGGTCAGGTGGGGTGGGGTGGGAGAGTGGGGCTGTATGGTAGGTCAGGTGGGGTGGGAGAGTGAAACTGTATGGTAGGTCGGTTGGGGTGGGAGAGTGGAACTGTATGGTAGGTCAGGTGGGGTGGGAGAGTGGAACTGTATTGTAGGTGAGGTGGGGTGGGAGAGTGGAACTGTATTGTAGGTCAGGTGGGGTGGGAGAGTGGAACTGAATGGTAGGTCAGGTGGGGTGGGAGAGTGGAGCTGTATGGTAGGTTAGGTGGGGTGGGAGAGTGGAACTGTATGGTAGGTCGGGTGAGGTGGGAGAGTGGGGCTGTATGGTAGGTTAGGTGGGGTGGTAGAGTGGTGCTGTATGGTAGGTCAGGTGGTATGGGAGAGTGGGGCTGTATGGTAGGTAGGGTGTGGTGGGAGAGTGGGGCTGTATGGTAGGTCAGGTGGGATGGGAGAGTGGGACTGTATGGTAGGTCAGGGGGGTTGGGAGAGTGGGGCTGTACGGTAGGTCAGGTGGGGTGGGAGAGTGGGGCTGTATGATAGGTCAGGTGGGGTGGGAGAGTGGGGTTGTATGGTAGGTCGGGTTGGTTGGAAGAATGGGGCTGTATGGTAGATCAGGTGGGGTGGGAGAGTGGGGCTGTATGGTAGGTCAGGTGGGGTGGGAGACTGGGACTGTATGATAGGTCGGATGGGGTGGGAGAGTGGGGCTGTATGGTAGGTCAGGTGGGGTGGGAGAGTGCGGCTGTATGGTAGGTCAGGTTGGGTTTGAATGTGGGGCTGTATGGTAGGTCAGGTGGTATGGGAGAGTGGTGCTGTATGGTAGGTCAGGTGGGGTGGGAGAGTGCGGCTGTATGGTAGGTCAGGTGGGGTGGGAGAGTGGGGCTGTAAGGTAGGTCAGGTGGTATGGGAGAGTGGGGCTGTATGGTAGGTCAGGTGGGGTGGGAGAGTGGGGCTGTATGGTAGGTAAGGTGGGGTGGGAGAGTGGGACTGTATGGTAGGTCAAATGGTATGGGAGAGTGGGGCTGTATGGTAGGTCAGGTGGGGTGGGAGAGTGGGGCTGTATGGTACGTCAGGTGGGGTGGGAGAGTGGGGCTGTATGGTAGGTCAGGTGGTATGGGATAGTGGGGCTGTATGGTAGGTAGGGTGTGGTGGGAGAGTGGGGCTGTATGGTAGGTCAGGTGGGATGGGAGAGTGTGACTGTATGGTAGGTCGGGTGGGGTGGGAGAGTGGGGCTGTATGGTAGGTCAGGTGGTGTGGGAGAGTTGGGCTGTATGATAGGTCAGGTGGGGTGGGAGAGTGGGGTTGTATGGTAGGTCGGGTTGGTTGGGAGAGTGGGGCTGTATGGCAGGTTAGGTGGGGTGGGAGAGTTGGGCTGTTTGGTAGGTCAGGTGGGGTGGGAGAGTGGGAATGTATGGTAGGTCGGGTGGTGTGGGAGAGTGGGGCTATATGGAAGGTCGGGTGGGGTGGGAGAGTGGGACTGTATGGTAGGTCAGGTTGGGTGGGAGAGTGGGGCTGTATGGTAGGTCAGGTAGGGTGGGAGAGCGGGACTGTATGGTAGGTCGGGTTGGGTGGGAGAGTGGGGCTGTATGGTAGGTCGGGTGGGGTGGGAAAGTGTGGCTGTATGGTAGGTCAGGTGGGGTGGGAAAGTGTGGCTGTATGGTAGGTCAGGTGGGGTGGGAGAGTGGGGCTGTATGGTAGATCAGGTGGTATGGGAGAGCGGGGCTGTATGGTAGGTCAGGTGTGGTAGGAGAGGGGGGCTGTATTGTAGGTCAGGTGGGGTGGGAAAGTGGGGCTTCATGAAAGGTCAGGTGGTATGGGAGAGTGGGGCTGTATGGTAGGTCAGGTAGGGTGGGAGAGTGGGACTGTATGGTAGGTCAGGTGGGGTGGGAGAGTGGGTCTATATCGTTGGTCGGGTGGGTGGGAGAGTTGGGCTATATGGGAGGTCGGATGGGGTGGTAGAGTGAAACTGTATGGTAGGTCAGGTGGGGTGGGAGAGTGTAACTGTATGGCAGGTCAGGTGGGGTGGGGTGGGAGAGTGGGGCTGTAAGGTAGGTCAGGTGGGGTGGGAGAGTGGAACTGTATGGTAGGTCAGAGGGGGTGGGAGAGTGGAACTGTATGGTAGGCTAGGTTGGGTGGGAGAGTGGGGCTGTATGGTAGGTCGGGTGAGGTGGGAGAGTGGGGCTATATGGGAGGTCGGATGGGGTGGGAGACTTAAACTGTATGCTAGGTCAGGTGGGGTGGGAGAGTGGAACTGTATGGCAGGCTAGGGGGGGTGGTGTGGGAGAGTGGGCCTGCATGGTAGGTCAGGTTGGGTGGGAGAGTGGGGCTATATGGGAGGTCGGATGGGGTGGGAGAGTGGAACTGTATGGTAGGTCAGGTGGGGTGGGAGAGTGGAACTGTATGGCAGGTCAGGTGAGGTGGGGTGGGAGAGTGGGGCTGTATGGGAGGTCGGGTGGGGTGGGAAAGTGGGACTGTATCGTAGGTCAGGTGGGGTGGGAGAGTGGGGCTGTATGGTAGGTTAGGTGGGGTGGGAGAGTGGGGCTGTATGGTAGGTCGGTTGGGGTGAGAGAGTGGGACTGTATGGTAGGTCAGGTGGGATGGGAGAGTGGGGCTTTATGGTAGGTCCGGTAGGATGGGAGAGTGGGACTGTATGGTAGGTAGGGTGGGGTGGGAGAGTTGGGCTGTATGGTAGGTCAGGTGGGGTGGGACAGTGGGGCTGTATGATAGGTCAGGTGGGGTGGGAGAGTGGGGCTGTATGGTAAGTAAGGTGGTATGGGAGAGTGGGGCTGTATGGTAGGTCAGGTGGGGTGGGAGAGTGGGGTTGTATGGTAGGTCAAATGGTATGGGAGAGTGGGGCTGTATGGTAGGTCAGTTGGGGTGGGAGAGTGGGGCTGTATGGTAGGTCAGGTGGGGTGGGAGAGTGGGGCTGTATGGTAGGTCAGGTTGGGTGGTACAGTGGGGCTGTATGGTAGGTCAGGTGGTATGGGAGAGTGGGGCTGTATGGTAGGTAGGGTGTGGTGGGAGAGTGGGGCTGTATGGTAGGTCAGGTGGGATAGGAGAGTGGGACTGTAAGGTAGGTCGGGTGGGGTGGGAGAGTGGGGCTGTATGGTAGGTCAGGTGGGGTGGGAGAGTGGGGCTGTATGATAGGTGAAGTGGGGTGGGAGAGTGGGGTTGTACGGTAGGTCGGGTTGGTTGGAAGAGTGGGGCTGTGGGGTGGGAGAGTGGGGCTGTATGATAGGTCAGGTGGGGTGGGAGAGTGGGGTTGTATGGTAGGTCGGGTTGGTTGGAAGAGTGGGGCTGTATGGTAGGTCAGGTGGGGTGGGAGAGTGGGGCTGTATGATAGGTCAGGTGGGGTGGGAGAGAGGGGTTGTATGGTAGGTCGGGTTGGTTGGAAGAGTGGGGCTGTATGGTAGGTCAGGTGGGGTGGGAGAGTGAGGTTGTATGGTAGGTCGGGTTGGTTGGAAGAGTGGGGCTGTATGGTAGGTCAGGTGGGGTGGGAGAGTGGGGCTGTATGGTAGGTCAGGTGGGGTGGGAGAGTGGGACTGTATGGTAGGTCGGGATGGGTAGGATAGTGGGGTTGTATGGTAGGTCAGGGGGGGTGGGAGTGTGGGGCTGTATGATAGGTCGGGTGGGGTGGGAGAGTGCGGCTGTATGGTAGGTCAGGTGGGGTGGGAGTGTGGGGCTGTATGGTAGGTCAGGTGGTATGGGAGAGTGGGGCTTTATGGCAGGTCCGGTTGGATGGGAGAGTGGGACTGTATGGTAGGTAGGGGGGGGTGGGAGAGTGGGGCTATATGGTAGGTCGGGTGGGGTTGGGTGGGAGGGTGGGGCTGCATTGTTGGTCAGGTGGTGTGGGAGAGTGGGGCTGCATTGTAGGTCAGGTGGGGTGGGAGAGTTGGGCTATATGGAAGGTCGGATGGGGTGGGAGAGTGGAACTGTACGGCAGGTCAGGTGGGGTGGGGTGGGAGAGTGGGGCTGTATGGCAGGTCGGGTGGGGTGGGGTGGGAGAGTGGGGCTGTATGGTAGGTCAGGTGGGGTGGGAGAGTGGGACTGTATGGTAGGTCAGGTGGGGTGGGAGCACTGAACTGTATGGTAGGTCAGGTGGGGTGGGAGAGTGGGGCTGTATGGTAGGTCGGGTTGGGTGGGAGAGTGGGGCTATATGGGAGGTCAGGTAGGATGGGAGAGTGGGACTGTATGGTAGGTAGGGTGGGGTGGGAGAGTGGGGCTGTATGGTAGGTCAGGTGGGGTGGGAGAGTGGGGCTGTATGGTAGGTCGGGTGGGGTGGGAAAGTGTGGCTGTATGGTAGGTCAGGTGGGGTGGGAGATTGGGGCTGTATGGTTGGTCAGGTGGGGTGGGAGAGTGGGGCTGTATGGTAGGTCAGGTGGGAGTACAAAGAAGTACAAAGGAAATCAAGCAACAACAGGTCTAGTGACCCTTCTAGGCTGCTTACCCTCCAAAACACTGAGGATCAAGTGTCCAAACAGTGGTTTAGAGTGGGTAAGGGAACATTGGAAAGGGAACTACTGCCCTGGAACTAATGTCCGTGGCAGGACTAGGAAGTTAGTAGGGGACATATGGGATAGTAACTGAGGGGAGGATAAAATAAAGTTATTCATTTACAAACGCAGTCAGTCGCGGGTTTGATGCGAGATATTTGTCTAGACGGAGTTTAAATGAATCAACGGTGCTGCAGTCTATAACTCTCGGGGAAGCCCATTCCACAAGTTGACAACTCGATTGAAGAAGAAATTCTTAGATTCGTGTGAGTTAAAAGATTTACCAATAATTTTGCAACCGTTTCCCCGCGTGTAATTAGATTGGTCGATAGTGAAGTACTTACTACAGTTCATATTGTCGATGCCTTTGATGATTTTGAACACTTGAATTAAGTCACCTCTTAATCTGCGCTGGGTTAAAGGAAATAGATTTAATTCTCTAAGACGCTCTTCGTATGGTTTGTTCTTAGGCTAGGTATCATTTTGGTAACTTTACGTTGAACTCGTTCTAGCTTGTTTATGTCTTTTTGGTAATAAGGGCACCAGCATTGAACGCAGTATTCCAGAAGAGGGCGGACTAAGGAATTGTAAAGGGTTAGGATAACGTCTTTGGATTTATGCTCAAATGACCTGCCTATAATGCCAATTATTTTGTTTGCCTTCTTAACAACTTCTGAACATTGTTGACTCGGTTTTAGGTTACTCGATATTGTTACTCCCAGATCGGTTTCTCTGTTTACATTCTTAAGCTGAGTGCCATTCATTGAATAGTTTGCTTTCTCATTTAGGTATCCGATATGTAGTACTTTACATTTATCCGCATTGAAACTTATTTGCCAAATTTTGGCCCAATGTGACAATTTATCTAGATTGTGTTGCATATCGTCAACTTGATCTTTTGAGAGTACGCTATTTGCAATTTTTGTATCGTCAGCAAATTTTGAGATTGTACAGGTGAGACCCTCATCTATGTCGTTGATGTAAATTAGAAAGAGAATTGGTCCTAGTACCGATCCCTGGGGTACCCCGCTACTTACATTGGTCCATTTAGATGCCTTACCGTTTATGACTACTCTTTGCTTTCTGTCGCTGAGACAATTTTCTATCCATTTCAACACACCGTCTTGTATTCCATGCGCTTTTAGTTTTAGCAGTAAACGTTTGTGGGGAACTTTGTCAAAGGCCTTTTGAAAATCAAGGTATATAATATCTACAGCTTTACTCTCATCGTAGAGGTTGAGGATATCGTGGAAGAAGTCTAAGAGGTTTGTTAAACAGGAACGTTTTTTACGAAAGCTGTGTTGAGTATCTTTAAGTATGTTATTTTCCTCTAAGTGATTTACGAGTCTGTCTCTTATGACCGTTTCTAGCATTTTACATACAACTGAGGTTAAGCTAATTGGACGATAGTTACTGGGTAGGGATTTGCTGCATTATTTAAATATCGGTGTTACGTTGGCTATCTTCCACTGATCAGGCATAGTTCCAGACTGCAAGGAGTTATTGAATAGTAATGTCAGTGGTTTGGAGAGCTCATCTTTAGCTTCCTTTAGAACTCTAGGCGAGATTGTATCAGGTCCAGGCGTTTTATTTACCTTGAGTTTATCTAAACAATTCAATACTTCTCTCTCTGTAACGGTGATATTGCTTAGAACATCTGAATTATCAATCTGAATCGGCGATGGTGTAGGGATATCACTGAGGTCTTCTGTTGTAAAAACTGATGCAAAGAAGGTGTTGAGGGCATTAATCATTTGTACTTCGTCTTTGGTGTATTCTCCATTTTCATCGACTAACGGTCCAACAGTTGAAGTAACTACTTTTTTCTTTCTGATATAACTATAGAATTCTTTCGGGTTTGTTTTACTATGATTCGCAATATGTAACTCTAGGGTCCTTTTACTTTGCTTAATTAACTTTTTGGCTTTGCGTCGTAGCTCTACAAATTTCACCCGTTCTTCGTCATTTTGTGGGGATTTTAATCTATCATTAGCTATTTTTTTTAGCAAGCAGGCAGTTTGAAATATCTTCATTCCACCATTTGGGCTTATTATTATGGCCTGGACGCCGTATTTTCGATGGTATGCAGTCTTGCACTGCTTTTAGGTAAGTGGTTTCGAATAACTTCCAAGATGTATTTATGTCGTTATTGTTAATTAAAAAGCTCCAGTCAGTTTCTTTAAACATAGCTCTAAGTTTATGAAAGTTTTCTTTCTTGAAATTAGGGACTTTTTCGATGCTACTATTTGGTTCGTTACTAGTAAAGTTTAAAGTGAAAGTTATCGTACGATGGTCGCTGTTACTGAATTCATCACCAACATTCAAATTCTCTATTAATTCTTCTTTTGTTGCAAGTACAATGTCAAGAACGTTATTACCACGGGTCGGTGTTCGAACAAATTGATAAAGCGAACTCTCTTGCAAGTTCGTATACAAGTCATGTCCGGAGGGTGAAGTAAGAGTATCGCTCAACTTGGTCACAGGTAAATTAAAGTCGCCAATAAATACGGTATCTTGTGAGTTACTTACATCTGCAATTTGTTCATAAATTTCTCGGTCAGTTTGCACTGATTGATCTGGAGGTCTGTATAATATATGCAAGTATTATTTTTGTACCTTTATTATTCTTTATTATCACAAAAGATGTGTCGACGTTCACAATTTGAGGTTTTGACAAGAGGGTCGGGTTAAGACTTTCTTTGATATAAAATAAAACGCCACCTCCAATTTTATTTATTCGGCTTTTCTCAAACATTACATAACCGGGAAGTGAATACTCTTCTAAAAAGTCTCTATCTACTGTATTGAGCCAAGATTCTGTTATACCAATTACATCATAATTTTCAGTAAACACTAGTTCCTCTAAATCTGAAAATTTATTGCGTATGCTACGAGCGTTTGCATAGAAAACCTTTAAAGTTGCGGTTTTAGAACTCGCAGAACGTCTTGAATCAAATTTTTGGTTCTGGTCGGATCTACATTTACATTCATGGCTGACATCGGTCCTCGGTCGTTATCCCTGGCGGTTTTGAATTTGGGTCGTGTTGGTGGAGCTTTATCCTAATTCGCGGTTCGTGACAGATTAGCATTTAATTCCTTCGCAGGTTGCCGCCCTCGCTGTCTTCGGTCCTCCTTCCTGGTTGTCCTGTGCTGAGTCGATTTCTTCTCCGAAAATCCTTCACCGCATCGTTGAGAAGACGCCCAAAACGTGCTGCTCCCACCTGGTTCAGATGAACTCCATCGTCCGAAAACAAATAGTCATCGTAGTAGAAATTGTCCCAGGTGTCGACGAATCCCACGTTTCCTTCCTGCAGAGGTTTGCTAGACAACGATTTGTGCTGGTGGCTATGTTGTAAAATCGGCTCTCTACACCAAGCCGGGGGACGATTCCTGAGACGATGATCCTTGATGACTTCTCCTTAAACGACTTGATCAGCTGCTGGTACTTTAAAAGCAAATCTTCCGACCGGGTTCGCTGTACATCGTTGGATCCAACGTGGATGACGTACATTGTATTAGCAGGGGCCAGCTTAGATACTTCGTCAACTGCAGCAACTACGTCGTCCACACCACCACCAGGGATACAACAACGCTTCCTGGTCTTAGGTGCTCTGGCGCAAAACTCTGTGAGCTGACCACGTATCATCAAGTCTCCCACGAGCCGGACTTCTTCTATTTCCGCTTCGTCATCTGAGTCTGCGAGTATCTGGAAGCGGTTTTGACACTCGGTAATCGGTATGGGTTTCCTGGTCTTGGGGCAAACGTTGTTCCTCACGACACGGAAGTTGTCTTGAGGAGGAAGAGAGTTACTATTTGTTTCTTGAGTATCGGAACCATCAGATGAAATGGCTACTGCAGGCGTTGAATTGTTGGCAGTTGACGTTGGGGCGTTGGTGGCTGCTTGAGTTGCGGTGACAATTGAAGTTTGTGGTACTCCAACGTTGAGTGTTACAAACTCTTTGAGTGATTCCAGCTTCATGGTGAGGACGTTGATCTTGTTGTAGGCTTCATCTAATTTCACTGTCAAATTCTCTCGTTGCTGGCAGAGACGGCAGACTTGAAGATCGACAGTAACAAACATGGACTCACCAAACTTACCGGCGCAGTTCGTACAAGTGCGAGGCATGGTAATAGTCAGTTTCTTCAGATCACTTCACTCACTTTAAAACACTTAACTCACTTTAAAACACTTAACTCACTTTAGAAACACTTCACTCACTTTAGAAACACTTCACTCACTTTAGAAACACTTCAATCACTTCAACCGAAAACAAATATGTTGAAATACACAACAATAGGTTATCAGGGGTGATAGCCTAACCGAAAACAAAAAATTTGAGATACGCAGAATTAGGCTTCCAGGGGCGATAGCCTAACCAAAAGTTTAAACAAAATTGAAATACGCACCAATAGGCTACCAGCGTTGAATAGCGTAACCGAAAATAATATAATTTAAATACGCAGAAATAGGCTAGCAGGTGTGATAACCTAACCTTAAACAAATATATATATATAACAGAATATGTAACTAAATATACAATTCACCAAATAGAGATTATATAAAAATAAAGTGTGACTGCACACAAGGGGTTAATATACTGTATCAACAGATGGCCTTGCTGTCACTGTAGCCTAGTAAAGCAGTAGCCTACTCTTTTTAGATAAAACAAAAACAATTTATGTCAAAGGTTACTACAAGATCGTGCAAGCAACAACTAAAATGACAGATATATATAGCTACAGTAGGATACTAAATACAATATCTACTAGAGTTAATAAGAACAACAGATTGGCTGGCTATAGGCTAGGCTAGGTTTGGATTAGGTTAAAAGCTTGGCAGGTTGGGTTAGGCTAGGTTAGTTTGTACAAATACCACCCTTAGCTTAAAGTAAAATCACTCAGAGGAGAAAAAGTCAAGAATATATCTAGGGGGAAGAGATAAATGAATGCACTTAAATTTACTACAAAATTGGCTGGAATTTAATATGTATAATCCCCCAAAAAAGGTTTGTTTACAAAATGGCGTCGGCGTTCGTTCCTGTAGGCAGGTTAGTTAGTATACAATATTGTTTATTAGCAAATTAATATGCAAAGCTTTACTTACATACAAGGCAGTTAAACTGATACTTACTACAGTAGGTAATGGGTAAAATTAGGGGCTACGATTTTATATCAAATAAGAAGAGAGCGTTTGTTTACAAACAAAACAAAACAAAACACAGATGGCGCTAGTGGCGCCCTGTCCGAGCAGGAGTCTTGTGATAAACACAAAGTTTATCAGTCAATACACAGCGAAATATCGTGCAGTGTTACTTACTAAGCTACAGGATGGTTAAACGTGCTCTTAACCACCGTTCATGCACAAGAATGAAGAGGATGAGTAGTTAATACTCAAATTATGATCGATATCGTGAGAGTGTTGACAGAGCGTCTGCAGCGTCTGGCGGTAGCGAGGTGAGGTGGGGTGGGAGAGTGGGGCTGTATGGTAGGTCAGGTGGGGTGGTAGAGTGGGGCTGTATGGTAGGTCAGGTGGTATGGGAGAGTGGGGCTGTATGGTAGGTAGGGTGTGGTGGGAGAGTGGGGCTGTATGGTACATCAGATGGGATGGGAGAGTGGGACTGTATGGTAGGTCGGGTGGGGTGGGAGAGTTGGGCTGTATGATAGGTCAGGTGGGGTGGGAGAGTGGGGTTGTATGGTAGGTCGGGTTGGTTGGAAGAGTGGGGCTGTATGGTAGGTCAGGTGGGGTGGGAGAGTGGGGCTGTATGGTAGGTCGGGTGGGGTTGGAGAGTGGGGCTGTATGGGAGGTCGGATGGGGTGGGAGAGTGGGACTGTATGGTAGGTCAGGTGGGGTGGGAGAGTGGGGCTGTATGATAGGTCAGGTGGGGTGGAAGAGTGGGGCTGTATGGTAGGTCAGGTGGGGTGGGAGAGTGCGGCTGTATGGTAGGTCAGGTGGGGTGGGAGTGAGGGCTGTATGGTAGGTCAGGTGGTATGGGAGAGTGGGGCTGTATGGTAGGTCAGGTGGGGTGGGAGAGTGGGGCTGTATGGTAGGTCAGTTGGGGTGGGAGAGTGGGGCTGTATGGTAGGTCAGGTGGTATGGGAGAGTGGGGCTGTATGGTAGGTCGGGGGGGGTGGGAGAGTGGGGCTGTATGGTATGGGAGAGTGGGGCTGTATGGTAGGTCAGTTGGGGAGGGAGAGTGGGGCTGTATGGTAGGCCAGGGGGGTGGGAGAGTGGGGCTATATGGTAGGTCAGGTTGGGTGGTAGAGTGGGGCTGTATGGTAGGTCAGGTGGTATGGTGGGAGAGTGGGGCTGTATGGTAGGTAGGGTGTGGTGGGAGAGTGGGGCTGTATGGTAGGTCAGGGGGGATGGGAGAGTGGGATTGTAAGGTAGGGCGGGTGTGGTGGGAGAGTGGGACTGTATGGTCGGTCGGGTGGGTTGGGATAGTGGGGCTGTATGGTAGGTCAGGGGGGGTGGGAGTGTGGGGCTGTATGATAGGTCGGGTGAGGTGGGAGAGTGCGGCTGTATGGTAGGTCAGGTGGGGTGGGAGTGTGGGGCTGTATGGTAGGTCAGGTGGTATGGGAGAGTGGGGCTGTATGGTAGGTCAGGTGGGGTGGGAGAGTGGGGCTGTATGGTAGGTCAGGTTGGGTGGGAGAGTAGGACTGTATGGTAGGTCAGGTGGGGTGGGGTGGGAGAGTGGGGCTGCATGGTAGGTCAGGTGGTGTGGGAGAGTGGTGCTATATGGTAGGTCAGGTGGGGTGGGAGAGTGGGGCTATATGGAAGGTCGGATGGGGTGGGAGAGTGGAACTGTATGGTAGGTCAGGTAGGGTGGGAGAGTGGAACTGTACGGCAGGTCAGGTGGGGTGGGGTGGGAGAGTGGGGCTGTATGGTAGGTCAGGTGGGGTGGGAGAGTGAAACTGTATGGTAGGTCGGTTGGGGTGGGAGAGTGGGGCTGTATGGCAGGTCGGGTGGGGTGGGGTGGGAGAGTGGGGCTGTATGGTAGGTCAGGTGGGGTGGGAGAGTGGGACTGTATGGTAGGTCAGGTTGGGTGGGAGAGTGGAACTGTATGATAGGTCAGGTGGGGTGGGAGAGTGGGGCTGTATGGTAGGTCGGGTTGGGTGGGAGAGTGGGGCTATATGGGAGGTCAGATGGGGTGGGAGAGTGGGAATGAATGGTAGGTCAGGTGGGGTGGGAGAGTGGAACTGTATGGCAGGTCAGGTGGGGTGGGGTGGGAGAGTGGGGCTGTATGGTAGGTCAGGTGGAGTGGGAGAGTGGAACTGTATGGTAGGTCGGGTGGGATGGGAGAGTGGGACTTTATGGCAGGTCAGGTGGGGTGGGGTGGGAGAGTGAGGCTGTATGGTAGGTCAGGTGGTATGGGAGAGTGGGGCTGTATGGTAGGTCAGGTGGGGTGGGAGAGTGGGGCTGTATGGTAGGTCAGGTGGGGTGGGAGAGTAGGACTGTATGGTAGGTCAGGTGGGGTGGGGTGGGAGAGTGGGGCTGCATGGTAGGTCAGGTGGTGTGGGAGAGTGGTGCTATATGGTAGGTCAGGTGGGCTGGGAGAGTGGGGCTATATGGAAGGTCGGATTGGGTGGGAGAGTGGAACTGTATGGTAGGTCAGGTAGGGTGGGAGAGTGGAACTGTACGGCAGGTCAGGTGGGGTGGGGTGGGAGAGTGGGGCTGTATGGTAGGTCAGGTGGGGTGGGAGAGTGAAACTGTATGGTAGGTCGGTTGGGGTGGGAGAGGGGGGCTGTATGGCAGGTCAGGAGGGGTGGGAGAGTGGGACTGTATGGTAGGTCAGGTGGGGTGGGAGAGTGGAACTGTATGATAGGTCAGGTGGGGTGGGAGAGTGGGGCTGTATGGTAGGTCGGGTTGGGTGGGAGAGTGGGGCTATATGGGAGGTCAGAGGGGGTGGGAGAGTGGGAATGTATGGTAGGTCAGGTGGGGTGGGAGAGTGGAACTGTATGGCAGGTCAGGTGGGGTGGGGTGGGAGAGTGGGGCTGTATGGTAGGTCAGGTGGAGTGGGAGAGTGGAACTGTATGGTAGGTCGGGTGGGATGGGAGAGTGGGACTGTATGGCAGGTCAGGTGGGGTGGGGTGGGAGAGTGAGGCTGTATGGTAGGTCGGGTGGGGTGGGAGAGTGGGACTGTATGGGACGCCGGGTTGGGTTGGAGAGTGGGACTGTATGGTAGGTTGGGTGGGGTGGGAGAGTAGGGCTGTATGGTAGGTCAGGTGGGGTGGGTGAGTGGAACTGTATGGTAGGTCGGGTTGGGTGGGAGAGTGGAACTGTATGGTAGGTCAGGTGGGGTGGGAGAGTGGATCTGTATTGTAGGTGAGGTGGGGTGGGAGAGTGGAACTGTATTGTAGGTCAGGTGGGGTGGGAGAGTGGAACTGAATGGTAGGTCAGGTGGGGTGGGAGAGTGGAGCTGTATTGTAGGTCAGGTGGGGTGGGAGAGTGGAACTGTATGGTAGGTCGGGTGGGGTGGGAGAGTGGGGCTGTATGATAGGTTAGGTTGGGTGGTAGTGTGGTGCTGTATGGTAGGTCAGGTGGTATGGGAGAGTGGGGCTGTATGGTAGGTAGGGTGTGGTGGGAGAGTGGGGCTGTATGGTAGGTCAGGTGGGATGGGAGAGTGGGAGTGTATGGTAGGTCGGGTGGGGTGGGAGAGTTGGGCTGTACGGTAGGTCTGGTGGGGTGGGAGAGTGGGGCTGTACGGTAGGTCAGGTGGGGTGGGAGAGTGGGGCTGTATGATAGGTCAGGTGGGATGGGAGAGGGGGGTTGTATGGTAGGTCGGGTTGTTTGGAAGAGTGGGGCTGTATGGTAGGTCAGGTGGGGTGGGAGAGTGGGGCTGTATGGTATGTCAGGTGGGGTGGGAGACTGGGACTGTATGGAAGGTCGGGTAGGGTAGGAGAGTGGGGCTGTATGGGAGGTCTGGTGGGGTGGGAGAGTGGGACTGTAGGGTAGGTAATGTGGAGTGGGAGAGTGGAACTGTATGGTAGGTCGGATGTGGTTGGAGGGTGGGACTGTATGGCAAGTCAGGTGGGGTGGGAGAGTGGGGCTCTATGGTAGGTCAGGTGGGGTTGGGTGGGAGAGTGGAGCTGTATGGCAAGTCAGGTGGGGTGGTAGAGTGGGGTTGTATGGTAGGTCAGGTGGAGTGGGAGAGTGGAACTGTATGGTAGGTCAGATGGGGTGGGAGAGTGGAACTGTATGGCAGGTCAGGTTGGGTGGGAGAGTGGGGCTATATGGTAGGTCAGGTGGGGTGGGAGAGTGGGACTGTATGGTAGGTCAGGTGGGGTTGAAGAGTGGAACTGTATGGTAGGTCGGGTAGGGTGGGAGAGTGAGGCTGTATGGCAGGTCAGGTGGGGTGGGGTGGGAGAGTGGAGCTGTATGGTAGGTCGGGTGGGGTGGGAGAGTGGGACTGTATGGGACGCCGGGTTGGGTTGGAGAGTGGGACTGTATGGTAGGTCGGGTGGGGTGGGAGAGTGGGGCTGTATGGTAGGTCAGGTGGGGTGGGTGAATGGAACTGTATGGTAGGTCGGGTGGGGTGGGAGAGTGGAACTGTATGGTAGGTCAGGTGGGGTGGGAGAGTGGAACTGTATTGTAGGTCAGGTGGAGTGGGAGAGTGGAACTGAATGGTAGGTCAGGTGGGGTGGGAGAGTGGAGCTGTATGGTAGGTAAGGTGGTGTGGGAGAGTGGAACTGTATGGTAGGTCAGGTGGGGTGGGAGAGTGGGGCTGTATGGTAGGTCAGGTGGAGTGGGAGAGTGGAACTGTATGGTAGGTCGGGTGTGGTTGGAGAGTGGGACTGTATGGCAAGTCAGGTGGGGTGGGAGAGTGGGGCTCTATGGTAGGTCAGGTGGGGTGGGGTGGGAGAGTGGAGTTGTATGGCAGGTCAGGTGGGGTGGGAGAGTGGGGTTGTATGGTAGGTCAGGTGGAGTGGGAGAGTGGAACTGTATGGTAGGTCAGGTGGGGTGGGAGAGTGGAACTGTATGGTAGGTCAGGTGGAGTGGGAGAGTGAGGCTGTATGGTAGGTCGGGTGGGGTGGGAGAGTGGGGCTGTATGGTAGGTCAAAGGAGTACAAAGGAGTACAAAGGAGTACAAAGGAAATCAAGCAACAACAGGTCTAGTGACCCTTCTAGGTTGCTTGTCCTCCAAAACACTGAGGATCAAGTGTCCAAACAGTGGTTTAGAGTGGGTAAGGGAACATTGGAAAGGGAACTACTGCCCTGCCACTAACGTGGCAGGACTAGGAAGTTAGTAGGGGACATATGGGTTAGTAACTGAGGGGAGGATAAAGTTATTCATTTACAAACGCAGTCAGTCGCGGGTTTGATGCGAGATATTTGTCTAGGCGCAATTTAAATGAATCAACGGTGCTGCAGTCTATAACGTCTCGGGGAAGCCCATTCCACAAGTTGACAACTCGATTGAAGAAGAATTCTTAGATTCGTGCGAGTTAAAAGATTTACCAATAATTTTGCAACAGTTTCCCGTGTGTAATTAGATAGATCGATAGGAAAGTACTTACTACAGTTAATATTGTCGATGCCCTTGATGATTTTGAACACTTGAATTAAGTCGCCTCAATCTGCGCTGGGTTAAAGGAGATAGATTTAATTATCTAAGACGCTCCTCGTATGGTTCGTTCTTTAGGCTAGGTATCATATTGGTAACTCTACGTTGAACTCGTTCTAGCTTGTCTATATCTTTTTGGTAATAAGGGCACCAGGATTGAACGCAGTATTCCCGAAGAGGGCGGACTAAGGAATTGTAAAGGGTTAGGATAACTTCTTTGGATTTATGCTCAAATGACCTGCCTATAAAGCCAATTATTTGTTTGCCTTCTTAACAACTTCTGAACATTGTGACTCGGTTTTAGGTTACTCGATATGTTACTCCCAGATCAGTTTCTCTGTTTACATTCTTAAGCTGAGTGCCATTCATCGAATAGTTTGCTTTCTCATTTAGGTATCCGACATGTAGTACTTTACATTTATCCGCATTGAAACTCATTTGCCAAATTTGGGCCCAACATGACAATTTATCTAGATTGTGTTGCATATCGTCAACTTGTTCTTTTGAGAGTACGCTATTTGCAATTTTTGTATAGTCAGCAAATTTTGAGATTGTGCAGGTGAGACCCTCATCTATGTCGTTGATGTAAATTAGAAAGATAATTGGTCCTAGTACCGATCCCTGGGGTACCCCGCTACTTACATTGGTCCATTTTGATCCATTTAGGTCGGGTGGGGTGGGAGAGTGGGGCTATATGGGAGGTCGGGTGGGGTGGGAGAGTGGGACTGTATGGGACGTCGGGTGGGGTGGGAGAGTGTGACTGTATGGGACGTCGGGTGGGGTGGAAGAATAGGAGGTTTGGACAGATATTTGATTAAGGTGACGACTCTTCAAAATCTCCTGGGTCACTGTCTGGTACTCTCACTATCAACTTCTGCAACATTCGTGGCCTTTCTTTTAACTATCACTCTTTGGAACATTATCTCACCTCTTCCAAAACTGATATTCTTTTCCTCACCAAAACCCTTCTTTCTATCCTATACTATATCTAATCTTCAGTTTGAAGCCAAAGGTGGATTGTGTGGGTCTATGGGAAACAATCTTGCTTGCTATTGTATTCCTAACTTCACTCTAAGAAATTTTCATCTCTCTTGCTCCTAAGTTATCTTGTCACCCTCAAGCTAAATATATATGTGCTCTTTATCTTTCCCCTAATTCTACTGAATATCCAAAATTCTTTGACCATCTACCTCTAAAGTGGAACACATTCTATTCCTCTTTCCCTTCTCTTAAATCTCCATCGTAGGCTATTTCAATGATCACCACCAATGGTTCTCCTCTAATTTCACTGGCCAACCTAATGAAGAAATCTACATCTTTTCTATCGTAAATAACCTGGAGCAGTTAGTTCACCACGCTACTCGTATCCAGGTGGGGGTGGAGGGAAGTGGTTGACCAAATACTTTACTGTGAAAGAAAAATTATTTGTTTGTTTTGATCATTATGTGGTACTATGATTGCAAAATATTGGATTGCTGGTATTAATGAAGCATATAATACTGCTAAAGTTGTAGCAAATTGAAACAGAGACACCCTCCAATAAGAAACTGTGTGGTTCTACCTCGAGAATCATAGCTGGGGGAGGGGAGAAGGTATTATTATTATTATTATTATTATTATTATAATGACTAGCACCAAGCCCATGAAAACTATGTGCCTTGGAGGTTGGACCAACATTCTTGACTTGCTTCTAACCTTTAATCCTTTTGTTTATACTGTATATCTTTTCTCTCCATTGGGCTCCTCCGATTATAGCATTATCTCTGTTATCTGTCCTATCTCTCCAGTTAGTGAAGCAGGTAGGTGAAGGAATTGTGCGTTTTTTCATAAAAGTGTCAAAATTGGCATAGACAATAATAAACGCAGTATAATCAAAATTAGCTATAGGGGCATCACAGATTTAGTCTATGTTGGCTTTGGCAGCCCCTTTTCAATTAATCTCCATTAGAGTACTGAAACACAGATCTTTACCCCAAACTGTATACTGTGGTAGAGATTTCAAACTAGCCTCAAATGACTCGTCTGGGCAAGTGAAACAACCTATATTCAGAGAATGTTTGGCTAATGTTGACCGTTTAACTTGTACTGGTCCCAGTAGTTAATTATCATGCTACACATTGGTAAGAATTGTTGCCATTGCCACTAATTTGTTGAACTATAGGGACCAGTACAAGTCAAATGGTCAACTTTCTATAAACATTGTCTGCACATTTATTGTTTCCCTTGTCCAGGTGAGTCATTTGGTACTAGTTTGACATCTCTACCACAGTATACAGTTTGGGGTAAATATCTGTGTTTCATTACTCTAATGGAAATTAATTGAAAAGGGGCTGCCAAAGCCAACATAGGCTAAATCTGTAATACCCCTATAGCTAGTTTTGATTATACTGCGTTTGTTATTGTCTATGCAAATTTTGACACTTTTATGAAGAAACTCACATTGCCCACACATTCTTCACATATCTGCCACACTAAGTGTGGCTATCTGACCCTCCCAGCCAGCAATATTTATGACACTTTGGTGCTGCCAACTGGAAGGCTCTTTGGCAGTACTTCTTTGATTTCCCTTGGAAATTGTTTTGCTTCCATGGATGGAGACCCTTGGAGTGTACTGAGCGCATTACTAAGGTGTTCATCTCTGGCATGGAGGCATATATTCCATTTTCTTTCTCTCAATCTAGTGCAAATAAATCTTGGTTTACTCACATTGTTTTTATGAAGGAGACAAAAGACAAAGCTGTCTGTAACAAGTGTCCCTCGACGGTTGAATGAGTGATAGTGAGGCAAAATTAAGGTACAGTTGTGGACAGATGAAACAGATACAGCCTTGGTCTGTCTAAGACCTCAATAGAGGGCAGCAAAATTAGTGCCCATAAATTATCTGGTAACAGTGATGGTGTCGGGGTAGTAGTAGGTGAAGATATGTTGTGGAAGGAGGGAGGCGAGGGAGGAGGAAGGAGGGTACAGGAGTGGGAGGGGAAACCAGGTGGGGGTGGAGGGAAGTGGTTGACCAAATACTTTACTGTGAAAGAATTGTTTTGTTTTTGTTTTGATCATTATGTGGTACTATGATTGCAAAATATTGGATTGCTGGTATTAATGAAGCATATAATACTGCTAAAGTTGTAGCAAATTGAAACAGAGACACCCTCCAATAAGAAACTGTGTGGTTCTACCTCGAGAATCATAGCTGAGGGAGGGGAGAAGGTATTATTATTATTATTATTATTATTATTATTATAATGACAAGCACCAAGCCCATGAAAACTATGTGACACTAAAACTCATGATTAAAACGGCAGAGGCAAGCTAGGCGAATTCAGGAAAGATACAAAGCTATGGGAAAAACGTTACAGATAGGTAGAAGACGAGCACGAGACAGAAAATGCATAAAGAGATCAAGATACAAAGAGGGGGGTGACAAACTATAGAGGGCAACCTAGCAGTAGTGCAGGATAGGGGTAGGTGGTGGTGGATTACATAGAAACCCGTGACTGGAGCGTGAATTATTTTATGAAGAACAATTAATTTAAACTTTGGTAATGGAATAATAAATAAGTTTTCTAACATCTCACTTACCCACCTTCGATTTTGATAGTAATATAACGAATGCTTATGCATTAAATATTCAACTATGAAAAACATCTTCGCAGAGCCTCATAATACCATAAGCCTTAATACGATTAGGTCGAGGTGTGTGTAGCATGATAAACGCGCTATAGGAAACTAAGCTTGCTCTCTCTCTCTCTTGCTATTGGAACATAAGCACAAACCGTTTGTCGGTTGTATTATTATGTTACCTCCACGAACCGACTCCACTCCCAAACTCAATTAATTAAATCAGCAAATACATGTGGCAGTCCAGGAATTCGAACCTGGGATGCTCACACCGAAATTCAGTGCATTCATCCATTGCGCTACGAAGACAGTTAACCCTTGTCTATCGGGGCCCGACTTAAGTCTGTATCGAAAAATTTGGACTATGTGGCGGGGCCCGACTTAAGTCCGAGTGCAATTTTGGCGCAATATTGGCTCTGAGAGAGAGACGAGTGACGGGAGGAGCATGGGTTACCTCATGACCGCTCGCCACAGCCGCCGTGGACCAACTGAGATGTATTCCACTTACATCCACCCTCGCTACATACGTAATTATATAAAGAAATTACCGTATTTTACCGATTTTTCCCTTCGGTTGCACGATCGTTGCAAGACAACTAGTGATCGTAGACGGATGGTTCGGGTGTCATTGGAAAGCTCAATTTACGCCCTTTCAGGGATACATACTTGTATTACGCTCTGGGTCTTGTTTATGCATGAAAAAGACCACGAAAACAACCCCATTTATGGTAAAAAAAAAAAACGCTGGCGGCACAGTGAAATATACTCCTCCACCCGCTCTTAAGGTGTTAAAGAATGGTGGACAAGCCTACGATTTATTATGCAGTTTCGAATCCTGGATTCCTGGATTCCTGGATTGTAGTTTAGGACCGAAGTCCTGGGCCACGCTGGTGCGCCGCCCTCAGTAGTTCCTCGTTCTGATTTGATGTAGCAGGCTGTTTCCGTCGGACGTTTGGTAATAGTGTGGCAGCGATGGTTTGTCGGGTATTGTTCGTAGAAATTTGTCCAATCCAGTCTTGAAACTTAAGAGAGAGCCTGTGTGTTCTCTTAGTTGCTGTTATATATCCTTGGACCGTGTACAGCCAATGAATTCTCTTTCAAGGTTTGTAAGCTCATCCTTGTTCTCACTAAACGCGGAATAGTGCACAATTTTCCTCGTCTACTGCTGTATGTCGTCCTAATTTCATCTTCGTTTTCCAGATTTGGTATCATTTCGTTAATTATTTTCCACACGTACATTGCTACATATCTCTCCCTTCTTCTCTCCAATGAGTACATGTCTAAATGCTGTAGTCTCTGCCAGTAGTCCATGTTGTTCAGTCCTTCGATTCGGGCCGTGTACGTTCGTTGTACTGCCTCCAGTTTTCTGATTTGGCCGATGTTTGTGGGGTTCCATAACTGGCAGCAGTATTCAACCAATGGAAGTATCAGGGCCCTGAATAATACTATTAACGCACGTGGTTCTCTTGTTTTGAATGTTCTAAAAATCCATCCCATATTCTTTCTGGCCTTCGCTACAGTATTATCAATATGATGGTCGAAGCTAGCGTCGTCGCTTATTGTTATTCCCAGATCCCGCAAGTGGTTGCTTTGGATTATAATTCCTCCTTCTGGTGTTGTATAGTCCTTGTCGGCCACTTCCTGCTTCGGGTGTCGATATCTCAATAACTCGAATTTTGTGCTATTGAATATCATATTATTCATTTCTGCCCAGTTATATATCGTCTTCAGGTCATCTTGTATCATTTTATAATCATCTTCCCTTCTCACAATGCCCAGGAGTCGAGTGTCGTCTGCCTGCATATCAATCTAAGCATGTACACAATTCCAACTGCGCTATCATAGGCTATTGATAGATGGATGGAAAGAGTAATTAGTGGGGCCTTAACCCTAAGGAAGGCCTCTCTATATCTAAATATCTATATCTATACCTAATATACTTTGAAACATTATATATATATATATATATATATATATATATATATATATATATATATATATATATATATACAGTATATATATATATATGTTAGTAAAGCCAGGTAATAAATTTTCTTTAATACATACGAGGTTGAAAGAAATGGCAATTTCTGCGTTGGAAATTTTATTATTCAAAGTTTCCAGGTCTCTGATGAGTTTTCGCTGGGTGGCAGGAAGTAGATGAAGGAGATGAGCAAAATTTATGGTGGTACAGGGTTACATAAATGTACATGATGATACAGGATATACGACGCGTTTCACTGGGCAACCAGCATTATCAAGTAAGGAAGGAATGATATAAAAGGTAAACAGGAAGGGTATATATAGAGGGTGGAGGATCAGGGAGGCGGAAAACAGGGGGCAAAAGTCTGCTATTGGTGGAAGCGTAAATTAGGAGAGAGAAAGGGGTTAACCGCTTCACGCATGCGCACTGGATGCGGGATGGTGGTCAGTAGGTGGGGTCGAAGCTGATTGGCTGCGTGTCGAGGGGCGTGGCCTAAGTTGTGTGGCGCCTGCAGAAGACGAAGCTGAAGGAGGTAGCGCGGGGGGCTGCGTCAAGGGCACGGGGGGCGAGGAGGGGTGTTAGGTCCTGTAGGGTAGTGCCTTTTGGCAGAAGGAAGGATCTGAAGGTCCAGAGTTTGGTTGTTGATGTTGGGATGTAAGGCTTGGATATATAAAGCTTCGAGTATAGGTAATCTCCTTGGGTCACTTTCTTTATCGAGTATGGTGGTGTGTTTCTCTAACTCGTTGCGTGTGAGGTGAGGGTGGTTAGGGGTGAGATAGTGGTCTTTGATGGCTCCAGCCTGAAGGTGAAGAGTTAACCGACGTGAAAGACGAGTCTGCGTCATACCAATATAGGAATGAGGTCCACAGTCATCATAATTACAGGTATGTTGGTAAATGACGTGATCGTCGGTCATCGGGCTCTTTATCTTGGTGGAGGCTGGTTTGTTGCGGAGAACGAGGTTGGAGGTCTTGGGGGATTTGTAATAAATTATTAATTTGATTTTGTTTTCCGGGTTGGTTGGGTGGACATGCTTGGAGATTATTTCTTTTAAGACGGCCTCGTCATTTTTGTGTTCAGAGGACATGTAATTGCGGTAGAAGATCTTAATTTCATTGGGGGGGTCAATGTTGGGAGGGCTTTGGGTGTACCATTTTTCAAGATGGTGGTTGATGGTGCTGGAGATGTCGGAGTTGGAGTATCCGTTATTTACTAAAACTTGGGATAGTCTTTCTAGTTCCTGGTGGGTGTCGGCCCAGGTAGAGCAGTGCGTGAGGGCTCTCCTAACATAGGCGGAGATGGAGGATAGAAGATAACGGCGGGGGCATTCACTATCGCCGTTGAGGCATTGTCCTGTGTTAGTAGGCTTAATGTAGACGGTGGTTTTGAACCCATGGTCGTTCAGAGCTACGAGGATGTCGAGGAAGGGGAGTTGTCCATTGTTAGATTTTTCAAAGGTAAAGTTAAGTCCGGAGGAGGTCATGAAGCGACGCTAGAGTTCCTGTAGTTCGTGGAGGTCCTTGATTTGCACGAAGATGTCATCCACGTATCTACAGTAGACGGCTGGTCGTTGGGCAGCTAGGAGCTCTTCCTCGATGGTACCCATGAAAAAGTTCGCAAAAAGAACTCCTAGGGGGCTGCCCATCGCCACACCGTCTATCTGCTTGTACATGTTGCCCCGGGGGCAAAGGAAGGGGGCCTCCTTGGTACATAGCTCCAGTAGTGTTTTCAGGGCCTTCTCCGGGATGTCCAGAGTAGGTGTATCAGGGCAATGATAAATTCGACGTAGAATCATGTCAATGGTCCTATCCACTGGCACGTTGGTGAACAGGCTTTCTACGTCGAGAGAGGCGATAGTGGCGATAGAGGCGATAGACGGTGTGGCGATGGGCAGCCCCCTAGGAGTTCTTTTTGCGAACTTTTTCATGGGTACCATCGAGGAAGAGCTCCTAGCTGCCCAACGACCAGCCGTCTACTGTAGATACGTGGATGACATCTTCGTGCAAATCAAGGACCTCCACGAACTACAGGAACTCCAGCGTCGCTTCATGACCTCCTCCGGACTTAACTTCACCTTTGAAAAATCTAACAATGGACAACTCCCCTTCCTCGACATCCTCGTAGCTCTGAACGACCATGGGTTCAAAACCACCGTCTACATTAAGCCTACTAACACAGGACAATGCCTCAACGGCGATAGTGAATGCCCCCGCCGTTATCTTCTATCCTCCATCTCCGCCTATGTTAGGAGAGCCCTCACGCACTGCTCTACCTGGGCCGACACCCACCAGGAACTAGAAAGACTATCCCAAGTTTTAGTAAATAACGGATACTCCAACTCCGACATCTCCAGCACCATCAACCACCATCTTGAAAAATGGTACACCCAAAGCCCTCCCAACATTGACCCCCCCAATGAAATTAAGATCTTCTACCGCAATTACATGTCCTCTGAACACAAAAATGACGAGGCCGTCTTAAAAGAAATAATCTCCAAGCATGTCCACCCAACCAACCCGGAAAACAAAATCAAATTAATAATTTATTACAAATCCCCCAAGACCTCCAACCTCGTTCTCCGCAACAAACCAGCCTCCACCAAGATAAAGAGCCCGATGACCGACGATCACGTCATTTACCAACATACCTGTAATTATGAGGACTGTGGACCTCATTCCTATATTGGTATGACGCAGACTCGTCTTTCACGTCGGTTAACTCTTCACCTTCAGGCTGGAGCCATCAAAGACCACTATCTCACCCCTAACCACCCTCACCTCACACGCAACGAGTTAGAGAAACACACCACCATACTCGATAAAGAAAGTGACCCAAGGAGATTACCTATACTCGAAGCTTTATATATCCAAGCCTTACATCCCAACATCAACAACCAAACTCTGGACCTTCAGATCCTTCCTTCTGCCAAAAGGCACTACCCTACAGGACCTAACACCCCTCCTCGCCCCCGGTGCCCTTGACGCAGCCCCCCGCGCTACCTCCTTCAGCTTCGTCTTCTGCAGGCGCCACACAACTTAGGCCACGCCCCTCGACACGCAGCCAATCAGCTTCGACCCCACCTACTGACCACCATCCCGCATCCAGTGCGCATGCGTGAAGCGGTTAACCCCTTTCTCTCTCCTAATTTACGCTTCCACCAATAGCAGACTTTTGCCCCCTGTTTTCCGCCTCCTCTGATCCTCCACCCTCTATATATACCCTTCCTGTTTACCTTTTATATCATTCCTTCCTTACTTGATAATGCTGGTTGTCCAGTGAAACGCGTCGTATATCCTGTATCATCATGTACATTTATGTAACCCTGTACCACCATGAATTTTGCTCATCTCCTTCATCTACTTCCTGCCACCCAGCGAAAACTCATCAGAGACCTGGAAACTTTGAATAATAAAATTTCCAACGCAGAAATTGCCATTTCTTTCAACCTCGTGTGTATTAAAGAAAAAATATATATATATGTATACTGTTTATATATATATATATATATATATATACTGTATATATATATATGTACCGGTTTACTATATATATATATATATATATATACAGTATTACAGTAAATGAAGCAAGCTTTATCTACCTATTTATCTTTGCCATATTCATTATGTGTTTTAGTCTGCAGTTTCACTGTTATAGCAAACTGGGTCGACCGTGTATTTGTATTTGCAGTGCAGTTCCTTGATTTTGTAAAATAAATACTACCACATTTGTTTAGACATAATTGTATGCAACTGACAAAACGCGGATGCAGCAAACTCACAGGCTCTCATGTTCCCGATTTTGACTCCTCTGAATTCTCCACTTTATGGCTCAAACTATCCTGTCATTCTCATACTAAATACTTCTGTGTTGTCTATCTTTCCCTCAACTCTACTGACTTTCCCAAATTCTTTGAGTATCTCAACTCTTAACTGGAACACCTATCCTATCTCTCCAGTACGGCCACTCGAATAAGCCGAACTGGCCAGCCGGCGGCACTTGTAGCACTTTGAACCTGCCGACTGAGAGGCTCTCCTGCAGTACTTCTTTAATTTCCCATCGAATGACTTTTGCTTCCGTTGCCGGGGACCCTTGGAGAGTGCTGAACGCATTACCGAGGTAATCCTCTCGGGAATGGAGGCATACATTCCATTTTCTTTCCCTCAGACTAATGTAAAAAATACTTGGTTTACTCACGCTTGTTCTACTTCTGTCCGCAATAAGGATGAAGCATTCAAACGGTACCGACACCTTCAAACTCCAGAATCTTATTTTTCCTATGTTTCTGCCCAGAATCAAGCCAAATCTGTTCTTTCACTCACGAAACACTCTTTCATCGATTCTATATTAAATTAACTGAACTATTCAATATCTAATGATAATTTCGGACAGGTTGGGAGAGAGGTATCTTGACCAGGATTCGAACCCACTCACTCCAGGTATATTTGGAAGAGTTGAGCACCATAACCACTCAGACATATGCTCATGGCCGAGTGGTTATGTTGCCCAGCTCTTCCAAATATACCTGGAGTGAGTGGGTTCGAATCTTGGTCAGGTTACCTCTCTCTGAACTATCCAACTCTAAGCTCTTCCCAAGCTTTCTGGTATCTAGCCAAACACCTCTCCACCAATTGTTCTTCTTCGTCTTTCCCTCCCTTTTTCCACTCTGACGGCACTACCGTCACTTCTTCCTCTGACAAAGCTAAACTCTTCACCCAAACTTTCGCTAAAAACTCCACCTTGGATGATTCCGGTGTTATTTCTCCCTCTCCAATCCCTTCCCTTCTTGCTGGAAGTTTGCTCTCATTCAACCTATTCCAAAGAAGGGGTGATCGCTCTCAACCCTCCAACTATCGTCCAATTGCTCTCATTTCTTGCATCTCCAAAGTTTTGGAAACTATTCTTACTTCAAAATGTCTTAAGCATCTCTCTGCACATATAATCTACTTTCAGATTTCCCCTATGGCTTCCTTAGGGGTTGCTCTACTGGTGATCTTCTTTCATATCTTGTTCATATCTTACTAACTTTTGGTCATCCTCCTTTCATGATTTCGGATTGTGCTAGACATACTGTATCTAAGTCCTTTAATAGAGTCTGGCACAAATCTCTAACTTCTAAGCTACCCACCTTTAGTTTCTGTCCCTCAATTTGTGCCTTTATCTCTATTTCCCTTCCTGGCCGTTACATAGCTGCAGTTGTGGACGGCCATCTTTCACTTCCTCAACCTATCAACTATCAGGTATTTATTCATATGCTGATGACTCTACCTTACACTATTCAACTAGTTTTTCAGAACCCCCCAGCAATCAATCTCCCAGAAAGTCACGTGACGATGCCATAAAAGACTTATCTTCTGACATATCAACAATTCCCATTTGGGGCAGAAAATATATTGTTGCTTTTGGAGCTTCCAAAACCCATTTCTCCATTTATCTACCCATCAAGAACTCCCACAGGACTTTCCCTTATACTTCAACAATACACAAATCAACCCTTCATCTTCTCTCAGTATTCTCGGCCTCCGGGGCTTCTTTACCCTGGCACAGCTTCTTGCTCTGTACAGAGGCACAGTGCGTCCATGTATTGATTATTGTTCACATGTGTGGGGAAGACCCTCTCACACAGCATTTCTTGACAAAGTAGAAAAGAAAACCTTTCGTCTCATTAATTCACGTCCACTCCCTGACTCTCTGCGATCTCTCTCTTTGCCGCAAAGTTGCATCTCTCTCGCTATTCTACCGATATTACAATAATCAGTGTTCCTCACCCTCTCTCAATGTATATTATCACCTCCTCTGCGAAGAGTACGTAGAACCCGTCTTCCAACACAATCCCACCCCTACTCTTTGCAACTCTCCAACCCAAGAGTGAAACAATATTCCCAATCTTTCTCCTATTCAATAGCTGAGCTCTTTAACGCTCTACCCTGAATCCATTTTCCCATCATCCAATGACTTTAATTACTTTAAACTCCGTGTGTCCCGGCATTTTGGTTCGAACATTCCTTGATTTTGGCCCTGTCACTCTTTCAACTATGGGGAAGGCACTCGTCACAGGCAGTTCTGCCTTTTGTCTCACTAACTCACATAGAAAAATTATCTACTAATTACAATGACCATGCTTTTATTTTAGTCTCGCTCTACAGGTTTTGTGTGAGTAAATTATTTAGTAAGATTAAGATTACCCTCTTCATTGGTTAATAAGGAAGTATAAAATCTAGAGTCACCAATAATGCTATTGTAAAGTCGGTTTGTAACTAAATATATTAAGAAATCAATGGACCTTATATTATTGATTGGCAATATTTGCCAAGATTTTATTATTGGTAACCTAAAGAAATATTGAATTAAGAAATGTTATGTTACGTGCAATAGTTTGAAAGCCCCATACATTAAATATATATGTATATATTCCATACTAAGTGTGTTTTTTCGTACAACAATTCTGACAACAACTCCTTCTTTTCAATCATCTTTTAGATACTGACCTTGTTGTTATGTTATGTTATTCACAATTTACTGTTAGATATTATACGAAATCACATTATTCACATAAATTAAAATTCACCCTGTTTTTTTTGTTTAGAACGGGATTAAATGATTAATGGGGACTGATAATTTGTTGCTCCCGTTCCTATTTTGGCGCCTTTAATCTCTTCCTGTTTTCTGTAATCTGTTAAAGTTAATTTATCAAGCTTAACCCCTTAACGCTTTCACTTCTACTGATGACGTCAAAACGTAACAACAAATACCTGGTATACCGGAAAGGTTCTGCATAATCGTGTTTTCATTTGATATTAATTAAGCTTACATAACCCTCGCGTCAATATTGTTGAGCATATCTACCAAGAGGTTTGACCAATAAATATAACTTAGTTTTCAATGTGGGGATATTATTTTATAACATGGTCTTTTGCGCCTCTATACCGAAACTTTGAGGATTGTATTGACACATTATATATAACTGGTTGCTTTTCTTGAACAGGTGTATTGCTATGTAAATATACAGTATATTAGTCATCCTTTGCTTCCTGGTTTCTGCTTTGGAGTTAAATTTATACAAATAGATTATTTATAGATACATTGAATAATGCTTTATTCATCTATAATATTATATTGTTTAAAATCTTATGGGCGTATATAATTAAAAACAATTATATACCCGTGGCAATGCCAATACTGATAACACCTCCGGTACACTTGGAAAACACTTTAATTGGCGTGTAATTGATACCGTATTATATACACCATATAATTATGCATTGCATACTTTCGTTACTACTATGACCTATACACTCACCATTATGCTGAAACACTAACTATAATATTGAAAGTTTGACTGACTCACCATCTGACAAATAATAACAATTACTATTTTTCACCTTGTTAGGTAACCAACAGGTAGTTCAGTTGTATCTGACGCTCCCATGTTTGAACAATACCCCGTTCCCAATATCACAACTCAGTAGGCGCTCTAAGCAGAGAACAAACATGAAATAGCACTACATTAGATATTTAAGATATCATATATTTGAATGCCTATAATTATGTCATATATATATACATAGATAACAGGAGAACTGGATTTGACACGAAAATGGCCACTTTACAGTAAGGGACCCAAAGCTGGAAAATGAACATTTAAGTTCAATCCTCAAAATCTCGGCTCATAACCCACATAAATTGATGAAACTCACGGTGAAATAAGCTAATTCAATGTCTATTTCAATGTCTGAAAGCGGTATATAAATCCGTCGACTTGTTTCTTTGCACCGGTGGAATATACAAGTCAAACATGAGACTTTATATAATATCGGCTGGCTATATAAGTACAACTTCAAGCATACACACTGTACAGTTATATTTCTAGTCGACACATTTACAAACTCAAGCAAGTGTACACAAAAATACTAATTTGATATCACTCTTCAAATAGTTCACTGTACATAGCTTTGACAGTCCACTTACTCAGCTCTTTTTCACACCTGTGAGCTTGCGCCTCTTGTCGTCATCTTGTGACCTTGTGGCGGCACCAGGGTTGCGCTTGGCGTGGACAGTAATGTTGATGTCGCGCACCATGTTGCCGGCAAACAGATTGAAAAGGGCTCCAGCCATTTGTCGCATGAGCTTGTCCACCAAGCTGTGCCCCTCAGAACAGGAGGCCCCGGTCAGCTGGGCGTTCTCGCTTCCCAGGGTGCTCACCACCTCAATGAACACCTTCCTGGGCAGGTCACACTGAAGCAGCTTGTGCCGGTTGGTCTCCTCCATCACCAGGAACCTCCAGATGTGGCAGATGTCCAGCGTGATGTCAATGGCAGTGGAGGATGGAGCCAGGAGCTTTCCGCGGTCCAACAGTTCCGTGAAGGACCTGTAGATGGCCTCCACCTGCTCGCCATGGTTCTCTTCAAACCTGGCTTCCAATGGTGTAGCCTCTCTGTCAACCAGCAGGTCAGCACAGGCACCACATTTGTTGCCCCTGGTTGCCGAACGGGCCAGGTAGCCAGCGATATGCCCCAGGGCGGCTTTGGTGGAGTCCTCCAGCTCCTCACGCTCTGCCTGGCTCACCACCTCCACCAGCTCCTTGGCCACCTTCATGTCCTCCAGCTCGCGCTCCTGCCGGGAGGGGGCCATCCTACTGGATACCTCAAAGGTGCTGTAGCCGGACCACCAAATCAGGCTCTTGGTCCTGATCACTGCCTCGTTCTCCATGAACTGGCGGACGCTGGCCCAGTAGTTGCCGCCCGCTAACTTTCTCAAGTGGCCAAAGTGCCCCTCAATCCTGTCTGATTGGATCTTGCCCAACAACACATATTCCAAGATGTCACTGTACTTCTCAAGCAGGTACCTAGTCAGGCTCACAAGTCCTCTTGAGCTGTAGTAGACTGCCATAGATGTGTCCTTTGTCATTTTCACAGAGGCAGAGCCTTTACCTTTATACCAGCTGTGCATGAAACTGCCAAAGTCACTAAGAAACCTGAGCGACTTCTCACTGTCCTCACAGCCCAAGCGCAATTCCACGCGGTTCTTATCGTTGAACCGGCGGGCCATGTACTGAGACTTGACGTTGCAGGTGTTGAACCAGCGGTGCACCAACTCCAAGAACTCGGCTGTGTTGGTGAAGTCTTTGCAGTCAGGTCTGTGCTCAGCAAAATGTCGGAGGGCCTTACAGGTGGTCTCGTGGGTGGCTGCTGCCGCGAGCCCAACATTAACACGCTCCAGGGCTGAAGGCTTGAGAACCTTGTCCGTCAACCGGTAGGCCAGCTTGCCCAGATGGCCTCGCTCCATGTTGTACACTCTGGTCAGATGGCTGATGTTGACCTTGAGCTGACGCGGGTCCTGTAATAAAAATATACAACCATCAATGCTGCATATGCATAAAACGAAAGTATGCAAATGGACACTGTGTAAGAAAAGCTTTGGATTATAGAGGAATGACTATAGATCAGGCAAAGGAAGTGGTAATAAACAGGATTGAATGGAGAATGCTTGTGAATAGATGAGTGAACACGTGGTCATTTGGGGGAAGGGGTCAGGCGCAAGTTGGACTAGATAATAATCTATCAGGCGCCTGTCCCGGGGAGACGGTTTATATGAAAGGTGCGGTGGGAGGGTTTGTGGTGGTAGAGCTTCGCTGCATGTCTGCCTGCCTAGATCGGAACCTCTGGGTGGTTGGGGGCCGGGGGAGGGCTGGAGGGACCTTGGTGACCCTGGTCTCTGGGTCTTCTCCTGGATGACCTAGATGTGTGTGAATTTGTATTTTGTTTTTGTGTGTTTTCTGTTGTCTTGTCCCTATTCTGGCTCTGTCAAAAAATAGGAAACGTGGGGATTGGGCCAGAGTATATAGAGAGATAGATAGATAGATGCAAATGGAAAAGAAGCAACAGCAGAGAAAAAAATGCAAACGCCTAATCACCTAATTAAATTTTAATTTATAGATGAATAGATATAGGCTAATAGATAATTGCTGGTCCATTTAAAAAAAAATAATAATAATTATGAGTTCCTTTTTACCTCAGATCCTGGAAAGGGGGGAACAGTGAGAGTCCTGTTCCTCAGGAGGCCGTAGAAGAGGTTCTTGAAGATGTGAACGGTGTCATACAGGGTGTAGACATGCTCCTTGTCCTTAGAGTAGGGGTTCAAGATGTACTCTGGGTGGCGGCCGTCATAACAAAGCGAATTGTGCCAACTCTGGTTGGTGCGGTGATTGTCTGTGGCGACAGACACAACCTTGTACCCCAGCTCTGTCAGGCCTTTCAATACCTTGTTGAAAGTCTCCTCTATGTCTTTCTTGGTCACGTGGTGGACCAGTAACCTACTGATCATGTCCTCGTACTTGCCGGCCACAGAATTGATGTGGAGAACAGGGTTTTGGTGACCACAACCTGCTGTCTCGCCATACACCCTGCCGCCGGCCAGCTCGACAGACTGGGCTGTGTACACTTCATCCATGGCCAGGTTGACAAGGCACTCACAGGGTTCCAGCTTCCCCACCCTCATGCCGAGGTAGGTCATGGTCGCGTCGTTGAGGCCGCTCTTAACCTGCAGCGCCGAGGTGAGTCGCCTGAGGGTCCTGGAGTGTGGCAAGCTGAACAGGGCGCAGTTGTACATCATCTCGTACAGCTTGGGGCTCGTCCTGTCCCAGATGGCTTAGACACCAGGCGCAACTGCTCCGCTGCAAAAGTGGCCACCAGGCTGACCTCTTCCTCAACTCTCTGGTCTGTCAAAGTGTCTAGTATCTTAGCAGCTGCCTCCAGATGGTCTTTGCTGTCAGCAGTCAGACCCTTGACCCTTGCTGAGACATTCAACACTTCTCCTACTGTGGAAAATTGACCCGACTTGGCGGTGATGTTGGCAGCCTGAAAAAAAGTAAATTTCTTTAATACACACACCTATTTTTCCTATGTGTATGAAGGAACAAAAGGCAACGCTACCTGTAACAAGTGTCTCCTTCAAAATTTAAAAGTGATAGAGAGCCAAATTTAAGGTACGTTAGGGCCAAAATGTCTGGACACACAGAGCTTCAGGCAGTTAAAGTCATAGGATGGGGAAGGATAGATTGGGGGGAGATATTTCCAGAGTTCACTAGTTTGAATTGAAGAAAGACTGGGAAAATTGGCTCAATCTTGGGTGAGAGAGTTGAACACAATAGGGGTGGGAATGGGTTGAAAGGCGGGTGCCACCTACTCTCCGTAAGGGAAGAGGTATAGGCCTACTCTGTGAAAGCTCTGAAGAACACTGATTATTGTAATAATTTTAGAAAAGTAAGAGAGATGCAACAACTATGCAACCTGTATCGTATTTGTTAAATATCAGGTGCAAAGCAATATTTGTTTATTTATTTTTTGCAATTTTAAAACATTTACAGTATTTTGTAGTATGCCTAAATAGCCAAAAGTTGGCATAACTGATTTGTTTTACCTTTCTAACAGACAACTGCACCCCGTTTGTGTGCATCACATAGTTGAGATTGGTGTAGATGGTGACATTGTTGATAATGACTGGCAGGCCAGTCACCTCATCCACCTCCTCAGTCCTGATGCTTAACAGCTTGTCTCCTCCTGGAAGCTGCATCATGACAGGCCTGAAATATGTGCACATTTAAAAAAAATATAAAATTGGTAAATGTAACTTTATTTTGTAAGTTGCATCATGACAGATCTGAAATATGTGCACATTTAAAGAACAAAATATAAAATTGGTAAATGTACATTTATTTTGTAACTTAACTTAAAGTCCATAGATGACACAAGACATCTATTTCATCTACATGTTAAACAACAAAATTAACTTGAAGAACAATGTATAACTATAATGAAGCACACTGTAAAGTTGGCCACACAAGTTCTGTTCCTCTCTGTGATCTTATACATGGATATATAAAGCTCATGATTTAATTACTAGTGTATTTTCTCATGCAGTGGTTATCACATCTGACTAGTCAACTGATAATTAACCCTTGTCTAGCAGGGTGTTTTGGGCTCATTTGGGCATATTCAGGCCCTCCTGCATGATAACTCAAGCATCTGCATGAAAAAACAAAATATTTAGCAAAAAAATAGGCACTAAAAGCTTCAAAATGAGACCGGAACGAGCTATGTAGCACTTGTGGTTCTCTTGCAGTGATGCCACGAACATGGGAGTTTAGCATATATCGGTATATTTTCCCCAGCTATGCTCACTACTGGCTACACTGCCGGCCTCTCGAGAACACAGGGAACATGAGTTAATGGGCGGCGGTAAGCCCTGGGAGTCGGCTGTCTGGCCCGCTGTGCTCCCGGCCATTTGCACTCGATTTTAACCCTTTAAAAGCCTTAATAATGCTCCTAACTTGCTGCAAATTGGTGCACGACTTAAGTCGAGCGCCACCAATAAGGGGTTAAAAGAAACCACTCACAATTCATTCATACCAAATTTACTAGCATACATAAGATCACGAGGAACAGAACTTATGTGGTCAACTGTACATTAGTAAATTTGTTATACAGTACCTGAAGCCAGACGGCAGCATCTCATTGGACAGCATGTTGTAGAGGTCGTCCATGTCAGTTATCTTGTCCTCCTCAAAGAATTCCTCAGTCTGGTCCTTGAGCACCTGCTCCTCGTGGGACCGGCGGCCAGATGGCGTGGCACGGAAGGTCTGGCGCTTCTCCACTACTTTTGGCCTTGCAGTCTCTGGGTAGTTGTTGAAAACTGACGGGATGGTGTCAGACTTTAGCCTCAGGCGCTGGCGTTCTGTCTTGGTGCGGGGGGCGAGATCCAGGGCAAAGTCCAGCGGCTTGAAGTGGAGCTCGCAGACGCCAAAGTTGTCAGGGTTCCAGCCACTGTCCTGATGGTGGTTGATGGCAACCCACTGTGCCCTGATTTCTGCCTTCTTGGGGAAGGCAAAAACATGCTTCTTGCATGGGGGAGTCTCTCCCCTCTTAATCATTTCCTCCTCCTGCTTGTTGGGCCTTTAGCCCGATCGACAGTTGAAAGCTGCGCACTTCACCATAATGGTAGAGTAGTCGTCTGAAAAAACAAATTAATAAATATATACAAGGCCCTCGGTGTGATAAGGGCCAAGGGGGCGAATAAGCCACTATTGAAATTTCTCAGAAAGTGGCTTCAAAGTTTGAGAACTTCTATCGACCATAACTAATTTTGTTTTGTACTTGAACAACTTTTATTTACACCAGCCTGGGATCCAAACAGCCAAAACTCTTCCCTGCCCCACGCGGAGTACGAGAGCCTGAGAGCGGCTTCTGCCACCTGGGCGTTCCCGGGAACATTTCTATAGGGGCTTTGTGGGAGCACACGGTTCTGGCCGTAGTAATATTAGCAGTAACACTTCCTACATAGGCTACTAAAAAAATTGCTTATATAATGCAGAAAGATAAAGTGATCCTACTTAAAGTATGATATACTTATGGGTGCATTTCAAAGTTTTAGGATTTTTTAGCAATATCTACTATTTTTAAACAATATTTGAAGACGTTCATTGACGCTATCGCCGACGAGTAGTTTACCCTCGCACCTTACCGTTTTCTGTTAGCCCATTTTCTTGCGATGTGCGATTTTGGGTTTGTTTTTCACTCTCCCACAGTAATATTTAGTTATTTGACATCTTCTACATCATGTATTCAGCCAAAAACTAGAAGAAATTAGCTTCAAAATTACATCAAAACGAGCTTCGTAGCTCGCGGGCTTCACCCACAGCGCTACCATAGGCATTCGCTAAAATTAGCAATTATCGCTAATGTCGCGCTACATTTGCCTTTGGCATCGCTGTATATCTCGCAAGAGCATGACTCAGATTCCCCAGTGCCGCGGTCGGCTGGCTGGAGGAAGGACGTGTGGCCTGTTGTGCTCCCGCTCCCTCGCACTCGATTCTACAGGCTTTAAGAGGCTTTAAAAGTCTGTAAATTGCTGCTGTTGTTGTTATTGTTGTTCCCCAGGCTGTCTTGCCGAACAGCCCCAAGGTCTCGAGCAAGGCCAGGGCCGCAAACGAGCGCTCCCACAAAACCCTCCCTGCTTACCACTAACAAAGCCCGGGTGACCGAAGCCACTCCAAGGCAGGGAGCTGAGTAGGGTGCGGAAACACCCGGGAAACCAAAGCCACACCCAAGGCCCTGTGCCCCTCAGCAATAATGAAGGGAAAAGTTGAGGGGCAAGGGGTAAAATGTGACACTTTGGCTCCCAATCTGCCAACTTCTAGGTTGGCAGTAGGGAGGTCAATCCACAGAAAAGACGCCGTCACTTGAGATCTAGAAGATGTATAAGTAAAAGGGACAGTCAGAGTAAGCTATGGGTATGGCAGATTTTGCTCAGCTCTCACTCTGATAGACCAGCCCATCACCACATGACTAGAACCCAATCCTCTCAGCATCAGCTAGGAAAGGCCCTAGAAAGCCGCCTTTGGTGGGGGGATAGCTCCCCTATTTCAACTCCTTTCAGGGTTGGGCACCCGCCTGTAAATTGCTGTAAATTGCCATAGCGTTCGGGAACGTCTCCCGCAGGCAATGGGTTAATATTGACCAAAAAGGATTCTCAAAGGAAATTAACGAAACCGCGTACTTAAACAAAGCTCGTGGCCCTGTCGCTGGGTAGCGTCGTCGGACGTCTGGGATATATTATAAAAAATATTGCTTTAAAATAGCCTAGTAAATATTGTTAAAAACTATAATTATTTAGAAAAGGCCTTAATATAAATAATTTATTAAGGACAATGCAGGTCTATGGATTCGGAATCCTTATACTGTACTCATGTTTAATCCACTATGGAAGAATAATTTTTATCATATTTAGGCTATATAACCCGATATTAGGCTAATTAAAAAAAAAGTCCAATCACTCTCAGAGCTCCTTCGGACATCCTCACTGTTTAAAAACTTCTTCAGAATGGAAAATAATCGATATTTACCCCCTGCTGGTAACACAGATGATGATTTAAATAAGTCATGGGGGGTGAGGAGGGGAGCAACAACCCCCCCCCCCCCACCCCCACCCATCCTGTATTCCACATTGGAAATATAGCCTAGGCCTAACTAAAACCATAAAAACACTAATTTCTCAAAATCTGGAGGATAACAAACATGAAAAATAAGGGTGCAGGCTTTTTCCTTATAATTACCTTAACAGCTATTAAAACCTGGAAATGCACCTACAAATAAACCATACTTTAAGTAATATGGGCTACTCTTTCTGTACGGTATTTTGCAAGTGCTTCGTTTAATAGGTGTGGAGTGTTACTGCTACTATTACCGTTATGGGTAGCCTAGCCTATCAAGGAATTGTCTTCTGTGTTAAATTTTCACATAGCCTAGCCTAGATATTTAAAACAAATACCTTAGATTTTCATGGAAAGCTTATTATACAGATAAAACAAATATTCGAAGGTAGGCTAAGTCATTGTACAAGATCCAGCGTTATTTTGTTATCAAATTAAACTGTCTCCAGTGTCACTACTGTTTCGGCTAACTGCTTCCACATCACTTCCATTTATCGCCTTTAACATCATCACTGTCATCATTATGCCTTTCACCACTTTTAGGATAGTATGTAGGATCGTCAGCATCGCTGCCATCACTGGTTACTAGAAACACTTGAAATCCAACGAGGAATGTAATCTTTTTTAGCCCTGATAAAAAGACGAAACGCTTCCCTTTTCCGCTGATTGAAGGCCAGAGGGGGTAGCTACAGGCTCCCAGTCAGTTACATTTTTATCACTTGTACATTCTGCTATTGTTGTGTTAAATCAGAGGAACAATAAAGCACATAAACACGATAAATCACTGGAAATATTACGCAGTTCAGCAGAGCCGGCGACACTCAGGGAGTGTACATGTTTAAACAAGGAGGTGTGCAGGGTGCGGGAAACGAGATGTTTTGTAGTGGCTCAGTTATTTCGTATTTGTTTACGTTTTTCGTTATTCCAGTGACTTATCCTTATTGTCTATTAATACTCTAATATTTTAGACATTGTTTACCTTACTGTATGTACTTAAACAGCTATATTATAGCTATGGTGGTTTTGGGACTTGAAAAACTTGCCCTACATAGCTCACCACAACAGCTTGGTATGGATATTCGTCTAAGCTAGCACTATAAACGCCTACAAAATGGACACTGTCAAAGTATTTTGCATTTTCCACAATTACAAAATGATAATACTTCACAAAATCATATCAGAGATCATCAATTCAACTGAACAGGTTTGGGTCCGTTACTGCAGCTGCAGGTCGGCTTCGCTGGCCCGTGTCAAATCCAGTTCTCCTGTTATCTATGATATATTGTATATGGAGAGAGAGAGAGAGAGAGAACAATAGCAGGTTAGCAGCCTGTAGCGCGGTTATTATGCTACACACACCTCACGACTCCAATATTTTGCAATCATAATCCCACATAATGATCAAAACACAAAATTAATTATTCTTTCACAGTAAAGTACTTGGTCACCTACTTCCCTCCATCCCCACCTGGTCCCACCTCGCCGCTGGTTGCCCCTCCCACTCCTGTACCCTCCTCCCCCCTCCCTCGCCTCCCTCCTTCCACCCCATACCTTCACCTACTACCCCCACACCATCACTGTTACCAGATAATTTATGGGCACTAATTGTGCTGCCCTCTATTGAGGTCTTGGACAGACCAAGGCTGTATCTGTTTCATCTGTCCACAACTGTACATTAGAGGTAACTTAGGTGTGTTGTTCTGCTGCTACCCGCAATATGGAAGAATCTTTTAAACAGTACCATCACCTTCAAACTCAAGAATCTTGTATGCTTTATGATGTTTCTTCTCAGGATTAATTCAAATCTGTTCTTTGACTTGCCAAAAACTCTTTCATCAATAACAAATGTAATGGAATATACAACTCTAGTCCTTCCCAAGCTTTCTGGCATCTAGCCAAAAACCTTTCCGACAATTTTACTTTCTCATCTCTCCCTCCACTTTTCCATTCTGACAGCACCAGCGTCACTTCTTCCTTTGACAAAGCTGAAATCTTTGCTCAAACTTTCGCTACAAACTCTACTTGGATAATTCCGGTGCTATTCTTCCCTCGCCACCCACCTCCCTCTTACTGATACCTAATATCTGACTCTCTTCTATGAACGTACTTTCTGCCTTCTCTTGCCTTCATACTAAGAAGGCGTATGGACAGTATGGTATTCCTACTGTTGTACTTAAAAACTGTTCTTGCATGCTGACTCCCTGCCTAGGCAAACTCTTCCATCTCTGTCTTTCCTCTTACATCTTTCCTTCTTGCTGAAAGTTTGCTCTCATTCAACCTGTCCCAAGGAAGGGTGATCGCTCTCGACACTCCAACTATCGTCCAATTGCTCTCATCTCTAGCATCCCTAACGTATTTGAATCTATTCTTACTTCAACATTTATTTGGCATTTGTCTGCTCATAATCTACTTATAGATCGCTAGTATGGTTTCCTTTCGAGACCATTCCTATTGAGCTAGACATAACACAAGCCTTCGATAGAGTCTGACACAAATCTCTTATTTCTAAACAACAATCCTTCGGTTTTATCTTTCTATCTGTGCCTCTAACTTCAATTTCCTTTCTGACTGTTCCATAGCTGCGGTTGTGGGCAGCCATGGCTTAATTCCACAATCTATTCGCTCTGGTGTTCTTCAGGGTTCTGTTATATCTCTAGTTCTTTTTCTAATATCTATTAATGATCTTTATTAACTGTACCTCTAGTCCTATCCATTAATATGCCGATGACTATTCAATTAGATTTACACAACTACCCACCATGTATTTAATTTAAAACTCACATGATGAGGCCATAGCACACCTATCTTCTGATCATCACCTGTAACCAATTGGGGCAGAGAGAAACTTGTTGCTTTCAACTATTCCAAAACCCAATTTCTCCATCTACCTACCTATCACAATCTTCCACACGATTTTCCCTTACTCTTCAACAATACACAAATCAACCCTTCATCTTTCTCTCAATATTCTTCGTGTTGCTTTTGCTTCTGACTGTTCTTGAGAAAATCATAATTTCCCTCTTGCTAAAAACAGAAGCTCAGAAACTCAATGGGTTCTTCACCCCCGCACAGCTTCGTGATTTGTACAGGGGCACTGTGGCCCCATGTATTGAGTACTGTTTGCATGTTTGGAGAGGTTCCACCTATACTGCACTTCTCGAAAGGGTAGACTTGAAAACATTTTGTCTGATCAACTCACTTCCTTTTACTAATTCTTCTACCGCTATTACAATAATCATTGTTCTTCAGAGCTTTCTTAGTGTAAGCCCTCTCCCTTACAGAGAGTGGGTGGCACCCACCTTTCAACACATTCCTATCCCTATTATGTCCAACTCTCTAATCCAGGAGTGAATCGATTATCCCAGTCTTCATTCCATTCAACAAGGAAACTATGGGACTTCGGTCCCTCAATCTGTCTTTCCGTTATCCTATGACTTAAACTGCTTTAAACTCCGTTTGTCCAGACATTTTGACTCTAACGCACCTTGAATTTGACTCTCTATCATTCAAACCTGCCATAGGCAGCTTTACCATTTGTATCCTTCATACACATAGGAAAATAAGTTGAGGTAGGGGAATTGGCAAAAGAATATGTGACAAACAATACAGTCCCAATGACATTATATTTGGTTCCAGGATTAAACACATAAGAGCTAACAAGGAAATAATGTAATGAATAACGGCCATGTCTATTGGTATAATTGGAAGATGAGGATATAGGTTAGTGAGTATGGGATCTAAAACTAACATGTGCTAGGTATATGAAGCTGATTCAAGGATGTGGAGTCAGACCAGAATGTTGGAGTGGAAAGGAGAGAGCCATTCTGATACGGTGGGAGGCATATTTACTGTTTACAAGATTTCTTGGAATATACAAACATATTTGGTAATATTTATATTTTTTAAAGTAGGGTTATGAACTGAGAAAGCCAACAACAAATAATCATAAATGGCAATAAGCTAACACTTGTTGATGTTGTCCATTATTGTGGTATTAGTGAAAGATGATCTACGCTTTATTTTGACATTTCCAAATATATTGACGTGTTCAACCTACTTGTGCAGAATGAGAGTGCAGTTTGCAATATAAACACGCCTCGATCTCTCCGTCATCTTAACAAACGTCATCTGAACAAACATATCCGCCAAGTTGTGTCAGACAGTGAATAGTTTACCTTGTGTATATAGACGGCAACAGTAATGTGTAGAACCAATGTGGCCTTATGTGTGTTATTATCGGTATAACACACTTAGTAAGTTATATATTTATAAATCTAATTTGTTTTGATTATCTGTATTAGAATATATCCTTAATCGTCTTATCCTAAAGCTACTAAGCAGTATCTAAATGTTTATACAGGACCTCTTAAAGGGACTGAAGACTCTATGTTTGAATATTAATATTTTATATACGTATATTTTTTATATTTTACTTTAGTTACTATAAAGTTTGTAAATAGTAATGCAAACATTATTGTTTATAATTATGTAATCTATCTACGAAATAAAATTGATTGATCGAATGAGTACTGGTACCCAATGGAAAGATCACATATCACTGGAATCCCTAACGCGATAGCCATAAAATATCTAGATACAGTACAAATATAATATATAAACGCAGGCAATATAAAACATGGAAACTAGTACTTGGCGTGTATAACAATACCATAATAACAAATATACTGCACATATAGCGAGACAAAATTTACAATTAGTAAACGTCGGTAGCTTAAAAATTGGTCAATACGGTGGCTGTGGTCCTCCTCGCAGTGACAATGAGAGGGATATTTTTAGCCATCCTGAACAATAGGATGCAGGGGAGCTGTATGTTCAGAAGGGAGGCACAGGGACAGTTTGTAATGATGTAACACGGCAAACAAGGATATCAATGACAGAATGGAAGATCAATATTTATTGAAACATTAATCATATATTGGGTGTTCCATTGTTCTTTTGTTTTAAGCAAATATATTTTTTCGAGGTAAATTGTCACCATTACATGCTTTAATACTAAAATATAAATGCATTGAAAGAAGAAGGCTAAATTAAATAAAATAAAACAGTGTAGATTTTTTGTATATCTCACTACCTACAATAGAAAATATATAATATATAATATATAATCCACATATAAAATGAGCAAAATAGCAAAGACGACAGCCTCACCTTTCAGTCTTCTATTTCCTTCTTTATTTTATGCATTATACCCTGTTCATTATAGGTAGGCCAAATATCTTTAATACTAACCTCTATAACGAAAAGCAGACAAGCAGACAAGGGTAATAGAGATAATATATCTACAACTGGGGAACAGTTATCCTGGGAATAGGTGTGGAAATATACAGCCCATCTGATCATTAATAAGGCGTTCCAAGGCCAATACTTATTGATGTAAAATATATATTCTTAAGGGAGCCCACCTCGCTTTTTTCATCTCTCCCACTCTCTTTTGGCTTGTATCCATTCGGCCCCATTCAGCCTACTGTTTTAAGACGTTTACCCCCATCCAGGTGTCAATATTTTCCTGGCGAATGGTAGCGAGTCGGTATATACATATTTTTGTTTTGACAGCAAGCTAAATTTGTAAATTTTTCGAAGGAAAAATGTCTCCGGCAAAGCCGGATTTCTCCATACAATGCTGGCTCGCTATCGCTCGCCAGGAAAAAATCGACACCTGGATGGGGATAATTAAACGTCTTAAAACAGTTGGCTGAATGGGGCCAAATGGATACAAGTCAGAGAAAGAGAAAAATGGAGAGAAAGATAAAACATAAAAAGCAGGTGAACCCCCTTACACGTATTATTTCGGCAACATTGCTTGCCTCTTAAAGTCCTATACAATGACCAATTATCTTTCAAGTTCTATAATAGTCAATGAGAAAATATGTTTTTGGTTATACAAATCTACTTTGAATAAATATTTTTAATCAGTAAGTAATAGCCTTCTTTTATGCAACAAAATAATATTGCCTGTGTTAGTGATGATAAAATATGTAAACAACAAAATACTATTGCCTGTGTTAGTGATGATAAAATATGTAAACAACAAAATACTATTGCCTGTGTTAGTGATGATAAAATATGTAAACAAAACAAAACGATAACGTATATAGTTTACAACCAAGATTTATGATTGCATTTATCATTGTTTTCATTATAATTTAATCAATAGTTATGTTGATGTTGCTATAAGGGCAGTTTATCATCTACGTTATTGAAATTATTTTATTTAGCCATGTTCATTAAGCTAGACATAACCTGAAAAATTACTATATGAATGTTAATTATATCTTGCTTTCAAAATTGCCTGTGCAACAAAATAAGGGCAAAAGTCGAATAGCAGCGGGATTTTAAACAATTGTGCAACCGGGTGGCCTAATATGTATATATATTGATGGTCCAGTGGAGGTGATGGCCGCCTGGGTCAGCTCCTCAAGTGTTCTAAGTGTTTACCTCGACACCTCCTTCACAACAACAAACGTACATTCTCTTCTTGGATATTTGGCCAATTCACCTAAGTCGAATTAAGCTATTTTTATTTAAGGTTAGATGAAGGAATGTTTGTGTATGTCCATGTAAATTAATTAAAGAGGTGTTAGATATTTATCTTTTATGTTTACAAGTTAGATATTCTGTTATGTTTGCATAAGATGTTGAACAGACTGTGGGTTAATTGTGCAGGAACGTTTTCTAAGGCAATATTTAATTAGTTTAAAACAACATTAAAACACTATTTGTGCGTGTTCTGAAGAATTTAAAACTTTAAAAATCCAGGAGACAGGTTAGGTTTTCAAAGTTCATCCTTAGATAATTCAAACTTAAGTATCCTAAACGCTGAAAAGTAAACACAATAAACGGGGAACTGAGTAGTAAACTAACTTATTCAAAAGAGTCCTTGATTAGAGCCTAAGGTTTCTGCCACTTTATCTAAAGACCAGATACGCTACTGATTACTACCTGATCTTATTTATATTATTATTATTGATATTATTATTAAAATTATTATTATTATTATTATTACTAATATTATTATTATTATTATTAGGGGTTCGACCCCTAGGGGAAACCCCTATTGTAATCATTAAACCCACTTATTCATCCAAATTATTCTTACACGCCAGTTTTTAAGCAATCACTCCAGAACCGCTCTTTGGATCGGGATCAAACTTTAACAAGAGGTGCGGTTTTGTATTGGGCAACTTTTGATACACTAAACATCCGGCATGGCGGCCAAACAGGTCCGTGGCAGCCGATTTCCAGAACAATTTGACGCCTAAATACCGTCTCTCCCACTCATAGGAAATGATTGGCTTTGGCATATAGACTCCACTACTAATGCTCCGCAAATGTTATAGAGAAGGTTTTGCTTTTGCACGTGGTTTTTTTCCGGCATTCTTGAACAAAAATCGAATTCCACATCTTGAAAACTACGCCGATGATCAAAGCCATGTTTGCGTAGTTGGGTGAGGCTCGCGATTCCGAACGTTTTGATACCAAAAGAATATAAATGGGTGGAATAGTTTGGCCGCAGCATTGAAAACTGTCTATTCTTAAATTACCTTAAAACCATATTCGCTACCCACACAAAGTTTACCGTCTACAGTCTATAGGCTCCCACGCATCCCCCAGTTTTTCTTAATAACATAGTCGATTTATTATTCAGATCTATTATTTTATTTTTTTATTTAACTCTCTCAAAACAGTTCGAGTCCCTACGAATTCCACCAATTATTTAGCCAACCTACCTATACATACCTGCCCTACCAAATAATAATGATAGTTCAAATTTATTTTTGGTGAATAACAGAGTATTGGCTAAGGATTTTAACAATTCCTCCCTTTGCCAAATGCTTTGTTTAATAACAAAGTTCTAGACCTTCAAAGTTTTGACAAATGTTGGTGTGGTGTGACTTACCTCTCCTCCTCCCTCAAACAGCAAGCAACGTTATCAGGGGTTCAAGAAGTATTGCACGCTTCCATAAAAATATAGATAGTCCGGTTTTTACGCAATACTCCAGAACTGCTTGTCGGATCGGGACCAAACTTTGACACAAGGTGCATTTTTGTATTCGGCACGCCCGTGGCAGCCTTTCACACCCAACCCATCTCGTCCTATCTAATTTTATGTTGAACTCTATTGTTCTTGATCCTACTATAGGACTCGGTAGCCTATTCCACATATCTACAACTCTGTTACTAAACGAATAGAGGCAGATCCCTTACACACCCAGTCTCTCTCTGTCGCTCGTTTGCTTGCACACCGGTACAAATGAGGCAGATCCCTTACACATGCAACTAAGATGAACATGGGAAACTGCAGAGAGACAAGTGGCCCACAAAAGGCAGATCCCTTTCACATCCAACCCATTTCGTCCATATGACTATCTGATTTTATCTTGAAATTCTCTATTGTTCTTGATCCCACTATAGCACTAGGTAGCCTATTTCACATATCTACGACTCTGTTATGAGAGAGGCAGATCCCTTACACAGCCAATCTCTCTCTCTCTCTTATTTGCACACTTGTACAAATGAGGCAGATCCCTTACATATGCTACCAAGATGAAAATGGGAGTCTGCAGAGAGCCGATTGGGCCACACACGGCAGATCCCTTTCACACCCAACTCATCTCGTTCTATAAAATTTTATGTTGAAGCTCTATTGTTATTGATCCTACTATAGCACTCGGTAGCCTATTCCACATATCTACAACTATTATACCAAGCGAATAGAAGCAGATCCCTTACACAGCCAATCTCTTTCTCTCTCGCTCTTGTTTGTTTGCACACCGGTACAAATGAGGCAGATCCCTTACACATTCAACCAAGATGAAAATGGGAGTCCGCAGAGCCAAGTGGCCCACATAAGGCAGATCCCTTTCACACCTATCCCATCTCATAAACGTTACCTGTTATTTACACTACTTACTATACACCCATGTTATCATATACCTGTAACCAAAACACAATTGTAAGAAATAGGAACATAAGAAAATGGGTGTCTGTAGAGAGCCAATTGGCCCACACAAGACAGATCCTTTTCACACCCAACCCCTCTCATAAAAACTCTCTCTCATTAATCTCTGTCTTCCTTACATTTATGACATCCTAGTCTCTGTCTCTCTCACAAATGAGAACATAAGAAAACCGGAGTTTGCAGAGAGCCGATTGGCCCACACATGTCAGATCCCTTTCACACCCAATCTATCCCGCGCTCTCTCTCTCTCTCTCTCATATTTATCGCTATCTTCTTTACTACGTTTACGACATCCTATTCTCTCTTGCCATACTCTCTCTCTCTCCCTCACAAATGAGAACATAAACAAAATAAGGAAACGGGAGTCTGCAGAGAGCCAATTGACCTACACATGGCTGATCCCTTTCACACCCAACCCATCTTGTTCTATCTAATTTCAAGTTGAAGCTCTATTGTTCTTGATCCCATTATAGCACTCGGTAGCCTATTCCACATATCTACAACTCTGTTACTAAACAAATAGAGGCAGATCCCTTATACAGCCAATCTCTCCCTCTCTCTCTCATGTTTGTTTGCACAATCTGTTCCTTCTGTAGTTTCTCCATGCCCGATAAGTTAAATGATCTTTTGATATCTGTGACACAGCTTTTGTATCCAACACAATACCCTGCTTGCAAAACCGCTCGAACCCCGGACAACGTTGCTTGCAACTTTAATTATTATTATTATTATTATTATTGTAGGTATAATTTTTATTATTGGTATTAGTATTAGGAAGGGTACAGATGTGAGAGAGTGGGAGTGTGGAATGGGTGTGTGTGCTGGAGTGAGTAAGGGAGCAGCGAGAGAAGGTGCGTGTTTGTTTGTAAGTAACAAATGGAAGGAGTGTGTAAGAGAATATGGGCCTGTGGGTTCAAGGATTGTGTGGGTGAGAATGAAAGTAGGAATACAAACGTGGGTGATTATGTGTGTGTATGCTCCGACAGAGAATAAAAAAGTAAGAGAGAAAGAGGAGTTCTGGGTGAATGTGGAGGCGTGTCTGCATAAGTTTGACAAGAACGAAAGAATATATCTGATTGGGGATATGAATGGTAAGGTGGGTGATAGGAAAGTTGATGGAGTGTACAAAGGAGTACAAAGGAGTACAAAGGAAATCAAGCAACAACAGATCTAGTGACCCTTCTAGGTTGCTTGTCCTCCAAAACACTGAGGATCAAGTGTCCAAACAGTGGTTTAGAGTGGGTAAGGGAACATTGGAAAGGGAATTACTGCCCTGGAACTATTGTCCGTGGCAGGATTAGGAAGTTAGTAGGGGACAGATGGGTTAGTAACTGAGGGGGGGATAAAATAAAGTTATTCATTTACAAACGCAGTCAGTCGCGGGTTTGAAGCGAGATATTTGTCTAGGCGGAGTTTAAATGAATCAACGGTGATTGCAGTCTATAACGTTTCGGGGAAGCCCATTCCACAAGTTGACAACTCGATTGAAGAAGAAATTCTTAGATTCGTGTGAGTTAAAAGATTTACCAATAATTTTGCAACCGTTTCCCCGCGTGTAATTAGATTGGTCGATAGTGAAGTACTTACTACAGTTCATATTGTCGATGCCTTTGATGATTTTGAACACTTGAATTAAGTCACCTCTTAATCTGCGCTGGGTTAAAGGAAATAGATTTAATTCTCTAAGACGCTCTTCGTATGGTTTGTTCTTTAGGCTAGGTATCATTTTGGTAACTCTACGTTGAACTCGTTCTAGCTTGTTTATATCTTTTTGGTAATAAGGGCACCAGGATTGAACGCAGTATTCCAGAAGAGGGTGGACTAAGGAATTGTAAAGGGTTAGGATAACTTCTTTGGATTTATGCTCAAATGACCTGCCTATAAAGCCAATTATTTTGTTTGCCTTCTTAACAACTTCTGAACATTGTTGACTCGGTTTTAGGTTACTCGATATTGTTACTCCCAGATCGGTTTCTCTGTTTACATTCTTAAGCTGAGTGCCATTCATCGAATAGTTTGCTTTCTCATTTAGGTATCCGATATGTAGTACTTTACATTTATCCGCATTGAAACTCATTTGCCAAATTTGGGCCCAACATGACAATTTATCTAGATTGTGTTGCATATCGTCAACTTGTTCTTTTGAGAGTACACTATTTGCAATTTTTGTATCGTCAGCAAATTTTGAGATTGTACAGGTTAGGCCCTTATCTATGTCGTTGATGTAAATTAGAAAGAGAATTGGTCCTAGTACCGATCCCTGGGGTACCCCGCTACTTACATTGGTCCATTTAGATGCCTTACCGTTTATGACTACTCTTTGCTTTCTGTCGCTGAGCCAATTTTCTATCCATTTCAACACACCGTCTTGTATTCCCTGCGCTTTTAGTTTTAGCAGTAAACGTTTGTGGGGAACTTTGTCAAAGGCCTTTTGAAAATCAAGGTATATAATATCTACAGCTTTACTCTCATCGTAGAGGTTGAGGATATCGTGGAAGAAGTCTAAGAGGTTTGTTAAACAGGAACGTTTTTTACGAAAGCCGTGTTGAGTATCTTTAAGTATGTTATTTTCCTCTAAGTGATTTACGAGTCTGTCTCGTATGACCGTTTCTAGCATTTTACATACAACTCAGGTTAAGCTAATTGGACGATAGTTACTGGGTAGGGATTTGCTGCCTTTTTTGAATATCGGTGTTACGTTGGCTAGCTTCCACTGATCAGGCATAGTTCCAGACTGCAAGGATTTATTGAAAAGTAATGTCAGTGGTTTGGAGAGCTCATCCTTAGCTTCCTTCAGAACTCTAGGCGAGATTGTATCAGGTCCAGGCGTTTTATTTACCTTGAGTTTATCTAAACAATTCAATACTTCTCTCTCTGTAACGGTGATATTGCTTAGAACATCTGAATTATCAATCTGAATCGGCGATGGTGTAGGGATATCACTGAGGTCTTCTGTTGTAAAAACTGATGCAAAGAAGGTATTGAGGGCATTACTCATTTGTACTTCGTCTTTGGTGTATTCTCCATTTTCATCGACTAACGGTCCAACAGTTGAAGTAACTACTTTTTTCTTTCTGATATAACTATAGAATTCTTTCGGGTTTGTTTTACTTTGATTCGCAATATGTAACTCTAAGGTCTTTTTACTTTGCTTAATTAACTTTTTTGCTTTGCGTCGTAGCTCTACAAATTTCACCCGTTCTTCGTCATTTTGTGAGGATTTTAATCTATCATTAGCAAATTTTTTTAGCAAGCAGGCAGTTTGAAATATCTTTATTCCACCATTTGGGCTTATTATTATGGCCTGGACGCCGTATTTTCGATGGTATGCAGTCTTGCACTGCTTTTAGGTAAGTGGTTTCGAATAACTTCCAAGATGTATTTATTTCATTATTGTTAATTAAAAAGCTCCAGTCAGTTTCTTTAAACATAGCTCTAAGTTTATGGAAGTTTGCTTTCTTGAAATTAGGGACTTTTTCGATGCTACTATTTGGTTCGTTACTAGTAAACTTTAAAGTGAAAGTTATCGTACGATGGTCGCTGTTACTGAATTCATCACCAACATTCAAATTCTCTATTAATTCTTCTTTTGTTGCAAGTACAATGTCAAGAACGTTATTACCACGGGTCGGCGTTCGAACAAATTGATAAAGCGAACTCTCTTACAAGTTCGTATACAAGTCATGTCCGGAGTGTGAAGTAAGAGTATCGCCCCACTTGGTCACAGGTAAATTAAAGTCGCCAAAAATTACGGTATCTTGTGAGTTACTTACATCTGCAATTTGTTCATAAATTTCTCGGTCAGTTTGCACTGATTGAGCTGGAGGTCTGTATATTAATGCAAGTATTATTTTTGTACCTTTATTATTCTTTATTAGCACAAAAGATGCGTCGACGTTCACAATTTGAGGTTTTGACAAGAGGGTAGGGTTAAGACTTTCTTTGATATAAAGTAAAACGCCACCTCCATTTCGATTTATTCGGCTTTTCTCAAACATTACATAACCGGGAAGTGAATACTCTGCTAAAAAGTCTCTATCTTCTGTATTGAGCCAAGATTCTGTTATGCCAATCACATCATAATTTTCTGTAAATACTAGCTCCTCTAAATCTGAAAATTTATTGCGTATGCTACGAGCGTTTGCATAGAAAACCTTTAAATTTGTTATTTTAGAACTCACGGAACGCTCTTTAATAATATTTTTGGTTCTTGTCGGATCTACATTTATGTTCATGGCTGTCCTCGGTCCTCGCTGTCTTCGGTCCTTATCGCTGGTGGTCCTCGGTTGCCTCTGTTTTTTTCTTGGCGTTGGATGATTTATGTCACTGCTGCTTCTTCTCGGATGGCGTTTTTTGATCCATGGCTGCGGACTGCTTCGTGTAGGAGACGACCCATGCGTGCTGAACCCACAGGGTTTAGATGAGTGCCATCCTTGCGGAACAGAGTAGGCTGGTTGTAGAATTTGTCCCAGAGGTTGATGAATTCAACTTCTTCCCTCAGACACAAATATTTTAGTCGGCTATTTGTGCTGAAGGCCTTGTCGTAGAATTTATCAGGTGCGTCGATCTTGGGGAGAATGCCTGAGATGATGATATTCCTTGACTTGTTTTTGAAGTGCTGGATCATCTTGCGATATTTCTCCATCAACTCTTCGGATCTGGTGCGCATGACGTCATTTGAACCAGCATGGATGACAAAAAGGATATTTTCATTTGCATCCTTTGTGGTATCTTCGAAGGCTTCCACAATGTCGTCCAGTCCAGCTCCTGGGATGCAAAATCTTTTTCGTTGATTTGGGACTCTGTCGCAGAACTCTTCGACCTGTCCTCGTAGGATGGAATCCCCAACGAGCCTGGTCTCTTCTGGTTCGTCTTCCATCTCTACCAATATCTCAAATCTGTTTGACATTGTGACTGGTAGATGAGACCTTTTCTGCGTTGGCCGTGCACCGTTCCTCACTGGTGTAAATCCGGAAACCTGTGGTGGCGGGACTCTACGTACAGGTCGGGGAGAGGAGTGGTTAGAACGGGGGCGAGGGGTTGGTACTGTTCGTGCTAGCAGGCTTCTTGCACGAGGAGTGGGGGAGAGACTAAGGTGAACAGGGCGGCTGTCCTGGTTTGATGTCGGCTCAGGTTCGTCAGAAGCATCTGCTGCAGTGTCTACTGCAGGTGTTGGATTGTTGGCAGATGACGTTGGGGCGGTGGTGGATGCTGGAGTTGAAACAATTGGAGTTAGTGATACTCCAACGTTGAGTGTTACAAACTCTTGGAGTGATTCCAGCTTCCTGGTGAGGGCGTTGATCTTGTTGTGGGCTTCATCCAATTTTGCTGTCAAATCCTCTCGTTGCTGGCAGAGTCGGCAGACTTGTGGATCGGCAGGAGCAAACATGGAAGCACCAAACCTACCGGCGCAGGTCGTACAGGCACGAGGCATGGTGACGATCACTTTCTTCAGATCACTTCACTCACTCACTCACTTATAAACATTTAACTCACTTTTAAAACACTAAACTCACTATGTACACACTCAACTCACTTTAAAAACACTTCACTTACTTAAATAGGCCTAACCGAAAACAAAACATTTGAAATACACACAAATAGGTTATCAGCGGTGATAGCCTAACCGAAAATTAAAACAAAACAAAATTAAATTTGAATACGCAGTGATAGCCGAACCGAAAACAATTTTATGTTTATTTAAACAGAAATAGGCCACCAGGGGTTATAGCCTATCCTAACCGAAAACAAAAATTATGAAATACCGGTACGCAGAAATAGGCCACCAGCGGTGATAGCCTAACTGAAAATTAAAAAATTGAAGTACGCAGAAATAGGCCACCAGGGATGATAGCCTAGACTAACCGAAAACAAAAATAACCGAAAACAAAATTATGAAATACCGGTACGCAGAAATAGGCCACCAGCGGTGATAGCCTAGACTAACCGAAAACAAAAATAACCGAAAACAAAAATTTTGAAATACCGGTACGCAGAAATAGGCCACCAGCGGTGATAGCCTAACTGAAAATTTAAAAATTGAAGTACCGTACACAGAAATAGGCCACCAGGGATGATAGCCTAGACTAACCGAAAACAAAAATAACCAAAAACAAAAAAGTATGAAATATGCAGAAGTAGGCTACCAGGGGTGATAACCTACCTAAAAAAGCTAAACAAATATATATATATATATATATATATAATAGAATATGTAACTAAATATACAATTCACCAAATAGAGATTATATAAAAATAAAGTGTAACTGCACACAAGGGGTTAATATACTGTATCAACAGATGGCACTGGTGTCACTGTAGGCTAGTCAAGCAGGATTATATTTAGATAAACAAAGTTATCAGTCAAAGGTTACTACAAGATCATGCAAGCAACAATTAAAATTACAGATATATAGATACAGTAGGATACTGAATACGATAACTACTAGAGTTAATAAGAAAATACAAAGCTAGGTCGATTAGAGGTGCGCGTGCGTCGTCTGCTACAAGCTAGGATAACAAATGTAAACAACAATGTTTATCAGTCAGAAAAGCAATAAAATAACATGCACGGCAACTACAGAACTATGTGGAGGTTAAACAAGCACTTAACTACTGTTCATGGAATGAATAAAGGGAATTGGGATATGAAATACTCAAATTAGGATCGAGTTTTCTCAGTGGCGATGCGGAGCTGTTGGCGATGCTAAAGCCGGCGGGTGAAGGGTGGGAGGGTGGGGGGTACCGTCAGAGGTGAATGGGAATGGTAGTGCACTTGTGGACGTATGTGTGGGGAGGAGGTTGTGGATAGCCAACACCTTCTTCCGACACAGAATGATACACAGGTAAACATTGAAAGTGGTGTGGACGATGAAGGATAAGACCGTGGTGGAACGAAAGTCACTGACTGATTATATATGTGTGCATGAAAGAATGAAGAAATCTGTGATGGATGCTAGGGTGTATAGGGGTAATGGAGGGGGTCTGTCTGATCATTATGTAGTAGTAGCTAAGGTTAGGATACAAAAGAAGTGGGTGAGGAGATCTGGAGGGAGGCGAGAGGAAGGTGGAATGGTGAGGAGGGTGGAGAGGCTCCAGGAGGAGGAAATCAGGGAAGAGTACAGGAGAGCAGTAGAAAGACGACTAGGTGAGTTCGACCTGGAAGATATGGAGGAAGTGGAGGAGATAAGCAAGGTGTTTAAGGAAGAGGCCTGTGCAGCATGTGAGGAGGTGTGTGGAGTGAGGAGAAGAGGGAGGGAAGTGAAAGGTACAACATGGTGGACAGAAGAGGTAAAAATAGCTGTGAAAGATAAGAAGAGAGCGTATAGAGAGTGGCTGGGTAGTAGAGGGAATGAAGATTTGGAGAGGCAGAAACGAGCGAGGTACGTGGAGAGAAAGAGAGTGGTGAAGAGAGTAGTGAAGGAAAGTAAGAGAAGAGTAGATGAGAATTTGGAAGGAATCTGAGTGTAAAATGGAGGGAGTGTAAGAAACTGTTCTGGAAAGAAGTCAAGAAAGTTAGGGAAGGTAGCAAGGGAAACAGTAAGGGTGTGAAAGATAAGAATGGGAGAATGCTAGCCGAATAGCAAGAGAGAGTCTAAAGATGGAGGGAGTACTTCAACGAGTTGCTAAATGTAAGGAATGAAGAGCCAGCAAACATAGTTGGATGGGGTATGGGACGGAGAAGAGGAGAAGTAGTGGAGGAGGTGGGGATCAGAAGGTCAGAAGTGTAGGAAGCCATGAAAAGAGTGAAGTTGGGGAAAGCACCAGGAACAGATGGAGTGTGTGGGGAAATGTTGAGGTATGGTGGTGAGATAGTGATCAAATGGGTATGGACAATGTGCAAACTAGCATGGGAGAAGGGGAATGCACCCTATGACTGGAAGACTGGCATAATAGTCCCCCTATATAAGGGGAAAGGGGAAAGAGGAGTGTGTGGTAACCACCGAGGAATATGTCTTTTAAGTGTAGTAGGGAAGGTGTACAGTAGGGTAGTGATTGAGAGAGTGAGAGTGAGAACGGAAAAATGGATAGGCGACGAGCAGGGAGGTTTTAGGAAGGGAATAGGATGTGTAGATCAGATTTTTACCCTAAATTGTGTTGTGGAGAAATATCTGGAGAAGAAACAAAAGGTGTATGTTGCCTTTATGGACTTGGAGAAGGCCTATGACAGAGTGGATAGAGAAGGCATGTGGAAAGTACTTAGAATATACGGAGTAGATGGCAAGTTGCTGAAAGCAGTGAAGAGCATGTATGAGGGTGCAAAGGCGGCAGTACGTGTGGAGAATGAGCGGAGCGAGTTCTTTGACCTGAGTGTTGGGTTGAAACAGGGGTGTGTGATGTCCCCGTGGTTGTTTACTGTGTATATGGATGGAGTCATGAAAGAAATACTAGGAAGAGCAGCAGATGTTGGTGTATCGCTGAAAAGGGAGGGAAATGAGTGGAAGCTGCCTATACTGCTGTTTGTGGATGATACAGTTCTGATGAGCGATAATGAATGGGAGTTGCAGGGTCTGGTAAATGAGTTTGGAACAGTGTGCGAAAAACGGAATTTGAAGGTAAATGCGGGGAAGAGCAAGGTTATGGTCTTCGAAAGGGGTGAAGTCACAAGAGTGTGAGGTGAAGTTGAATGGTGAGGCTATGGAGATTGTCAGCTCTTTTAAGTATCTGGGCAGTGTGTTGAGTAAAGATGGGACTATGGATGAAGAAGTGCGGGAGAGGGTGCAACAGGGGAAGAGGGTTATAGGAACGTTGAAAGCAGTAACAAGAAATAGAGTGGTCAGTATGGAAGTGAAGAAGTCCTTGCACGACAGTGTGGTAATCCCGACACTAGCTTACGGAAGCGAAGCATGGACGTTCGGAAAGAGACTCAGACCAATAGTGAGAGCGGTGGAAATGATTTACTTGAGAAGTGCGTGCGGAGTTACATGGAGGGATAGACAGACGAATGAGGAAGTAAGAAGGAGGTGTGGTGTGGAGGTAGATGTGCTGGAAAGTGTGAAAAGGAACAACTTGAGATGGTTCGGCCATATGGAACGTATGGAAAGCGAGAGATTGACTAAGAGGGTGTACGAGAGCGAGGTGGAAGGACAGAGAGGGAGAGGTGGAAGGATGGAGTGAGGAAGTATATGAATGAAGGCGGTGCTGGTTGGGAGGAGGGGCGTCGACTGACTGGGGACAGAGGTGCATGGGGGCGGTTCGTTCGTGGCCACCCCTTCGGGCATCACGGCATCAGGCAATAGATAGATAGATAGATAGATTAGTGTTATTAGTATTCATATTATTGTTATTATTTTATTACTTTTTCTTTTTCTTTTTAGGTTTATAGGGTAATTCATTTATATATTATTAATCCAAAAATTAGGAGGTGCATGTGTAACTAAAGGTTTGGTTTACCTCCTTGTACAGGACTTAATGATGTGAGTGTACTCAGTGGCGCCAGTAAATGGAGAAAATACAAGGTATTTAGCCATGAATGCAATGTAATCTTATATTTATGTACATACAAGCTTCTATTATTTCGAAACATAGTAATGACATAAAACTGTTGTATGAGATTTTCATTAAGGGAGCCCACCTCGTTTGTTTTCTCCTTTTCTCCCTCTCTCTTTGGCTTGTATCCATTCGGCCCCATTCAGCCTACTGTTTTAAGACGTTTACCCCCATCCAGGTGTCAATATTTTCTTGGCGAGCGGAGGCAAGCCAGCATATATATATTTGTGTCTTACAGCAAGCTAAATTTGTACATTATTCGATAGAAAAATTTATCCGGCAAAGCCGGATTTCTCCAAACAATGCTGGCTCGCTATCGTTCGCCAGGAAAACATCGACACCTGGATGGGGATAAACGTATTAAAACTGTTGGCTGAATGGGGTCAAATGGATACTGTGACGTTAACCACTCCGTTAGAACCGCATGGCTTGTCCTACAGTGACTCACTAGGATCGCCAGGGCAGTGGATGTGGCTACAGTTGATGTACTGTTGTGTGCTTTATTTCATATGAAAGCTCGTGTCATGGGCAGTCCAGAAAGGCTCTTTGTTTTCGCCCATGTCAAGGCTTTATATATTTAATTGCAAAGTATATGTTTTATCATTAAGTAGTAATGATAGGAATTGAGAGAGAGAGAGAGAGTGTAGAACAGAGTGAGAGGAGGCACGTAGTGTTTTGCTATACTCGATGACGTCATAGCTGGCTGGCCTCGTGGGGATCCGTTGAGGGAGTTTTTTTTACCATGCTTTGTGACGTCATGCTTGGTTGGAGGACTTGTTACCGTTTTTTTCCCACGCGGCTCGAGCTAGTGCTAAGTATATATACAGCCCTCTCGCCACTTTCTCCCTCAGATCTGGTTTCTAGAACGCATCCCTCTTATCCTTTGATACCTGTTCCCCGCTCTGCACCTGAGAATCTTTTCCTCTGCCTACCTCTCTCTTTTTCCATATCTTTCACCACCTTTTATTAATACTATATCCCTTCTGGTTAACTCTGCAAAATCAGCTTCATGCTGGCCAGTTGTATTGTGCGTTAAGGTCTGATATAACCTATGTATGTTTAGTTGTTAAGATAAGTTGATCACGAAGCATTGGTTGGCTTTCATATTGCCGCTTCCTATAATTATTAGTGTTCTGCTGGATTAGATGATGCTAGACTAGGGGTCTGATATTTTAAGGTATTGTTTCCTATGAGTGCTGGCTTTAGTTAAAAGCTGCACGACATACCTGAGAACTGGAGTTCATTGAGTAAATTCTAGTCTGTGTGCCATTGAGAGTAGAGCATGCACGAATGAGGGCTTTTTGCCTATACCATTCTGCACTGTTCTAAGCTCGTTGTTTGTCTTTGAGGTACGCCAGGAGAACGCTTAATACTTCGGTATTAAGGTTTCTCAAGAGAGCTACCCTTCCCTATAACGTAATATTTGACGCACAGACTTGAGATTTGCACTAGGCTATGCGGCATGCCATGCGCACCAGTATCTCGCATCATTGACTCTAGCTAGACTTTATCAGTCACAGTAGACATTAAGTATATTAGCCTAATTACTCTTATTATGCATACCCATTTATGATTACACAAGCATTTCGCAGCCTAGTTTGATGTATTGAGACACAAACGACTTAGGCTCTTTTTGTTGATAGGAATACTGCATTGTTGTGGCGATCATTATTATTGTTGTAGTGTTTAGGATATTCTTGGCTCCGACGGCATTATATATTCTGCCTTTTTGTGTGCATAGCCTGCACGAGCATTGTTCCGCTGCCTGCCTTTTTGGGTTCCATTTCCGATACGAGCATCTTTATAGCATCTAACATTTAAAGAAGATTCCTTGTTGGTGTTGAAGGATTTTAGTGCACTTTCTTTCATGCAGGAGTGCCTGACATTTATTGATTAAAGTAACGTAAGCTGTAACTCCTCTTACCACCTTACTTTGCATACCATAACCAAGCACCTTCGGTTATAGGTAGTAATAGGCTGTTTTCACATAACATTAAGCCTAGAGTAGACGCACATTTATTGATAGTTTAATAACCTATTATTACATATAGAACTCTGTAGAGTATTTGTGTTCTTTGTTCACTGGGAATATACATCAGAGGTTGAATCTAGCGCTTTCCGTTGTAGCATTTATGCCATTACTAGTCTAATGAATAAGAGCCCTGATATATTTAAACCTCAGTCTTAACAATACAAGTTAGAGAAAGAGAGAAAAGGAGAGAAATATAAAAAAACAGGTGACCCCCCTTAACCTCTGAAGTGCGCATGGGGGTAATTGGAAACGTCCCCCTGTGCCGACGTATTTGAGGTGTTTCCGTCACTAAAATATTCATTGTGCCATTAATAGCATTAATACTTATCCATATGCGCCTATTTTGGGTTGATTATAAAGGTATTAACCTGAAACAACAATAAAACGAGTGAAAACAGCGTTTGGATGGTCAAAATCGGAGATATAGCCCGCGAGTTGTATAATGTATGGGTGAGGCAATCTACTTTCCCGCCAATTTCCCCCAAGGCCACTGAGACACAGTCGATCGATACTCTCTCTCTCTCTCTTGCACTCGCTTGCCATCAGTGATGACAACACCCTGCTTGCAACTCGCTAATGTTAGCACGAAAATATACCTCAGAATAAGGGAATAACAGGGAAAATAGGTGATAACTGAAGGAGAGGAGGAAAGTGGGGAAGGAAGGGAGGTAGAGGACTGAGATTTTGCATGGCCCAGGGGCCAAAAAAAAATAAAAAAATAAACAAATACAAATTATTATTATTTTTTTTTTCCGATGTCAAAAGTTGATTTTTTTTTTCACTCACTCATAAGAGTCTCCCCGCAGTGCGCCGGGGGAACTCTTATGAGTCTCCTCGCAGCTCCCGGGTTAACAACTGAGGCTACTATTATATTGTGGCGCCACGATTATTGATGGAGCCAACAAACACAATCTGATTCTAAAATATGGGTGGAGAAAACAAAAATATCTTACATCAGGACATAATTCCTCGGTAAATGTGTACAAAATTAATTCAGGTTCAATTCACATAGCACATCAAAAGTAAAAGATTTTCCATAAACAAATAAGTCTGGGAGTCTGCAGAAAGCCGATTGGCCCACACAAGGCAGATCCAAATCCTGATACAAATACAATAACGAATGCAAACCAAGAACAAAATATGTAACACTGTCACTCACATCTTCAATATAATTTCCTCCTCTCATATTGACATTAAACATCTTTGAATTACCTTATCAAGCTTTTCCTAAAGTGGTCTAATCTAACTTAGCTTCACTTAACATAGCATGTTCTAGCCTAATTTGTATCTACATGTATTTCATGTATTTAACATGAAAACTAAACATAAAAATTCAACACATTTTCGGTAATGTAAATAATATAGTATGTGTGTATGTATGCATGAATGTATGTATGTATGTATGTATGTATGTATGTATGTATGTATGTAGTCAGGCACATGCCCCATAGCTGGGGTGGCCTGCTCAGGACAGAGCCCGAACAGAAACAACATTTAAAGTTCCAATTCTTAGGGTTCGAGTCCACTTTTGCGTTCCCTCACCCCTTTCTCTGTCTCGTCTATTAGGTGAATTTTACAAGGTGGGGAGGATTCCTAGCCTTCCGCCCCCGAAGTAGGACAAGTAGTACAGTAAACGGCTAAGGTTGGGTAGAGGATGCCAAACTTCACTCTGGAAAGGACCAGACCTCACCCAATACTACTATACTGTATACTATATTACATTAAGGACCAGACCTCACCCAATACTACTATACTGTATACTATATTACATTAAGGACCAGACCTCACCCAATACTACTATACTGTATACTATATTACATTAAGGACCAGACCTCACCCAATACTACTATACTGAATACTATACTATATTACATTAAGGACCAGACCTCACCCAATACTACTATACTGAATACTATATTACATTAAGGACCAGACCTCACCCAATACTACTATACTGTATACTATATTACATTAAGGACCAGACCTCACCCAATACTACTATACTGTATACTATATTACATTAAGGACCAGACCTCACCCAATACTACTATACTGTATACTATATTACATTAAGGACCAGACCTCACCCAATACTACTATACTGTATACTATATTACATTAAGGACCAGACCTCACCCAATACTACTATACTGAATACTATATTACATTAAGGACCAGACCTCACCCAATACTACTATACTGAATACTATATTACATTAAGGACCAGACCTCACCCAATACTACTATACTGAATACTATATTACATTAAGGACCAGACCTCACCCAATACTACTATACTGTATACTATATTACATTAAGGACCAGACCTCACCCAATACTACTATACTGTATACTATATTACATTAAGGACCAGACCTCACCCAATACTACTATACTGTATACTATATTACATTAAGGACCAGACCTCACCCAATACTACTATACTGTATACTATATTACATTAAGGACCAGACCTCACCCAATACTACTATACTGTATACTATATTACACCTTATTTAGCGGCGAGCAACATAAGTCGAGTTAAATAAAGCTGGACTATGTGGCGGCACTCGACATAACTCGAGTGGCAATTTCAGCACGTAATGTGGCTGAGAGAGAGAGACAAGTGGTGGCAGGAGACTAGCGAGCGTATGACTGCTCCAGACCACCGCGGCGAACCTACTCACACAAATCTCAGCTCCCTCCTCCCTCTCTCACTCGCTACATACTCAATTATGTACTGAAAGTACCGAATTACCTGCTTTTTGCACTCGCGTTGCACGGTTATTGCAAGAAAACTATCCATCATACAAGGATCGTTATGGTGTCATTCGAAAGCTCTGTTTATGCCCTTTCAGGGATAGGTACTTGTTTTACGTTCTGGGTCTTATTTAGGCATGAAAATGATCACGTAAACAGCCCTATTTTGGCTAAAAACACCCCGCTGTGCGGTACACATAAATAAACCGCATAGGCCGCTCGTAAGGTGTTAAGGACCAGACCTCACCCAATACTACTATACTGAATACTATATTACATTAAGGACCAGACCTCACCCAATACTACTATACTGAATACTATATTACATTAAGGACCAGACCTCACCCAATACTACTATACTGTATACTATATTACATTAAGGACCAGACCTCAACCCAATACTACTATACTGAATACTATATTACATTAAGGACCAGACCTCACCCAATACTACTATACTGTATACTATATTACATTAAGGACCAGACCTCACCCAATACTACTATACTGTATACTATATTACATTAAGGACCAGACCTCACCCAATACTACTATACTGAATACTATATTACATTAAGGACCAGACCTCACCCAATACTACTATACTGTATACTATATTACATTAAGGACCAGACCTCACCCAATACTACTATACTGAATACTATATTACATTAAGGACCAGACCTCACCCAATACTACTATACTGAATACTATATTACATTAAGGACCAGACCTCACCCAATACTACTATACTGAATACTATATTACATTAAGGACCAGACCTCACCCAATACTACTATACTGTATACTATATTACATTAAGGACCAGACCTCACCCAATACTACTATACTGTATACTATATTACATTAAGGACCAGACCTCACCCAATACTACTATACTGTATACTATATTACATTAAGGACCAGACCTCACCCAATACTACTATACTGTATACTATATTACATTAAGGACCAGACCTCACCCAATACTACTATACTGTATACTATATTACATTAAGGACCAGACCTCACCCAATACTACTATACTGTATACTATATTACATTAGTGGTCATTAATGCAGGTTATAATGTTCGATGTTATCTTGAGATGCTTTGAATCTCAATTACTTAACTTACATCTGCATCTCCTGGGCGACCTAGATGTGTGTGATTTTTTTCCCATTGTCTTGTTTCTGTTCGGGCTCTGTCTCGAGTCGGCCACCCCAGCTATAGGGTATGTGCCTGAGTACATGCATACATACATACATACATACATCTTCATTATGGAGGTTCGTGTTATCAGTTGGAGGCTTGAAAATATACCTAAATTACTGGCCGCGACTGTACATGCCGGGAGCTAACCATTGTGATCAGTGACAATACCATGTTTGTTACTGCATAGTAAGAACAAACCCAATTGGTCGGTAAAACCAAGCAAGACACGGGCCAGCCACCACCCAGAACGTTACAGTACGATGATGGAGCCCAAGGTTAGTCTTTCAAGGTGCTAATTAATACTATTTAGTCTGAGGGGGCTATCTTTTGGATCTCCCTTGTTTCAATCCATTGGTTTAGAGATTTGAGACGTTTCACACCATTGAGGTGTCGATTTGTTTCTGGGCGAGGTGGATGTTGCGTATAATTATGTCCGCATCAATCTTGCTTTCTCTCGTGTTCCCAATTTTGACTCCTCTGAATTCTCAACTCTCTGGCTAAAGCTTTCTTGTCACTCTCAAACTAGGTATTTCTGTGCTGTTTATCCCTCCCCTAATTCCACTGACTATCCAAAATTCTTCGACTATCTAACATCTAAAGTGGAACACATTCTATCCATCTCTCCTTTCTCTGAAATCTCCATCCTAGGAGATTTCAACGTTCACCACCGCCAATGGCTCTCCTCTCATTCTACTGACCAACGTGGTGAACAAGCCTACATCTTTTCTCTCCTAAACGACCTAGAGCAGTTAGTCCAGCAACCCACCCGTATCCTGGATTGCTTCGGAGATCATCCCAACATTCTTGACTTATTTATAACATCTAACCCATCCGCTTATACTGTAAATATTGTGTCTCCTTTTGGCTCCTCCGACCATAAACTAATATCTGTCACCTGTCCTATCTCTTCGGTACGGCAACCCCATCCTCCCAGCCGACGACGCTTGTGGCACTTTAGTACTGCCGACTGGGAGGCTCTTCGGCAGTACTTCTTTGATTTTCCATGAAATTACTTTTGCCTCCATGGCCGGGGACCCTCGGAGAATGCTGAATGTATTACCGAGGTTATCCTCTCGGCATGGAAGCATACATTCCATTTTCTTTCTCTCAGTCTAATGCAAACAAATCTTGGTTTACTCACGCTTGTTCTACTGCTGTCCGCAACAAGGAGAGAGCAATCAAACGATACCGACGCCTTAAAACTCAAGAATCTCATTCTTCTTATGTTTCTGCCCACCTGGAATCAAGCCAAATCTGTTCTTCGACTTGCCAAGCACTCTTTCATCAATAATAAATGCACTGCACTATGCAACTCTAGCTCTTCCCAAGCTTTCTGGCATCGAGCCAAAAACCTCTCAAATAATTTGTCTTCCTTGTCTTTCCCACCCCTTTTCCACTCTGATGGCACAACCATCACTTCTTCCTCTGACAAAGCTGAACTCTTCGCTCAAGCCTTTGCTAGAAACTCCTCCTTGTATGATTCCGGTGCTATTCGTCCCTCTCCACCCCCTTCTCTCCTACCTATGCCTAATATCCTAATCTCTTCTAAATATGTACTTTCTACCCTCTCTGGGCTTAATACTAAGAAGGCGTACGGTCCGGACCGTGTTTCTCCTGTTGTACTAAAAACTGTGCTTCCTTGCTGACTCCCTGCCTAGGCAAACTCTTTCATCTCTGTCTCTCCTCTAACATCTTCCCTTCTTGCTGGAAGCTTGCTCTCATTCAACCTGTCCCAAAGAAGGGTGACCACTCTCAACCCTCCAACTATCGTCCAATTGCTCTCATCTCTTGTATCTCTAAAGTTTTTTAAACTATTCTTGCTTCCAAATTTCTTAAGCATTTCTCTTCTCATAATCAACTCTCAGGTCGCCAGTATGGCTTCCTTAACCCCTTCAGTACCGCGCCTTCTTTTTGCCTTTATTCTGGCTACTATTAGACGATGTATTCAGTTTAAACAGGGCCTCTTAGCAGTTTACAAGCTTTGAACTATCTCATTTAGCTATATTTACTACCACTAATATTTTGTTACTGCACAAAACCGTCTAAATATAACTAGAATAATATTAGAAAGATGTTGCCGGTACAGAAGGGGTTAAGGGTCGCTCTATCTTCTAACTCTTGGTAATCCTCCTTTCGGGACTTTGGTGAGACCTTTTCTATTGCAATAGACATATCGAAGGCCTTCAATAGAGTCTGGCACAAATCTTTAATTTCTAAAATACCCTCCTTCAGGGTAGGCCCCAGCCAGCAATCCCTCAAAAACCAACATAATGAAGCCATACAACACTTATCTTCTAATCTAACTACTATTTCCAATTGGGGCAGAGAAAACCTTGTAGCCTTTAATGCTTCCAAAACCCAATTTCTCCATCTTACTACCCGTCCGGAACTCCAATACGACTATCTCTTATTCTTCAACAATACAAAAATTAATCCTTCATCTTCTCTCAATATTCTTGGTGTCTCTTTTTCTTCTGCTCTCACTTGGAAGGACCATATTACCAGTCTTGCTAAGGCAAGGAAGCGAAGCATGGACGTTCGGGAAGAGACACAGACCAAGAGTGAGAGCGGTGGAAATTAGTTACTTGAGAAGTGTGTGCAGAGTTAGATGGAGGGATAGACAGACGAATGAGGAAGTAAGAAGGAGGTGTGGTGTGGAGGTAGATGTGCTGGAGAGTGTGAAAAGGAACAACTTGAGACGGTTCGGCCTTATGGAACGTATGGAAAGCGAGAGATTGACTAAGAGGGTGTACGAGAGCGAGGTGGAAGGACAGAGAGGGAGAGGTGCACCGAAGGAGAGGTGGAAGGATGCAGTGAGGAAGTATATGAATGAAGGCGGTGGTGGTTGGGAGGAGGGGCATCGACTGACTGGGGACATAGGTGCATGGGGGCGGTTCGTTCGTGGCCACCCCTTCGGGGATCGCGGCGTCAGGCAATAGATAGATAGATATATAGCTAAGGCAGCCTCCCAGAAGCTGGGTGTGCTCAACCGTCTCAAGCTTCTTGCTCTGTACAGGGGCACAGTGTGTCCTTGTATTGAGTATTGTTTACATGTGTAGGGAGGATCCTCTCACACTGCACTCCTAGACAAAGTAGAAAGGAAGGACTTTCATATCATTAACTCCCGTCCACTCACCAACTCTCTGCAATCTCTCTCTCTTCGCCGCAATGTTGCATCTCTCTCGCTATTCTATTGCTACTACAATAATCAGTGTTCCTTAGAGCTCTCCCAGTGTATACCACCTCCTCTTCGTAAAGTATGTAGCACCTGTCTTGCAACACAATCCCACCCCTACTCCGTGCAACTCTCCAACCCAAGAGTGAAACGTTACTCTCAAGCTTTCTTCTATTCAACAGCTGAACTCTGGAACTCTCTCCCAGAATCAGTCTTTCCTTCTTCCTATGACTAAATTTTTTCAAAATCCTTGTGTCCAGGCATTTTTGCTCTAACGTCCCTTGATTGTGGCCCTGTCACTCTTTCAACTCTGGGGTAGGCACTCGCTACAGGCAGTTCTGCCTTTTGTCTCCCTCACTCACATAAAAAAACAAAATATTAACTGGGAAACTAAAGATTAGAACATGTTACATAAGGTTTACTCTATAAATTACCACCAGGAGCAACCATAGGTGTTGAATGAGTTTAACATACAAGAAATACAAATATATACAGTACAAGAACATTATGGCTAGTACTATTTGAGGTTAAGAATATATGTACAAATACAGATTTAATGAAACGTTGAAGAGAGAACACACATATACAGTATATGGAAGAGGAGTAAGGTAGTGGATATAACTAGAATGCTCTGTAGACGATTGGTGTTGTATGTAGTTCTGATGGTTAATTGGAAAGATATATAAACACTCAGTAATACAGACGGAGACACTTATGGAACAATTAAATATAATTATCCTCTACTAATATAGCAAAGGGACAGAGTATCTGGTGTGTGAGCATATATATGAAGAGGGATCTCGCAAAGTGGAGAACAACAAATACTAGACTTGTACCTTTGCTCCTAACTTTGAAAGGGTAGATTGCCCTGGGGTATCGGGAAGAGTGAAGTAGGGCACTCATCCTCTTCTTCCTCTACTTCCTCTCAGGGGTCCCGGCTGTAGTTACAGCGGGGCGCCTTCACTGGGATCTAACTAAGACTTATACAGTTAAGCTGTAGGTATTTGAGGCGAAAGAGGTACCTAACCATGCATACAAAAATGCCCTGGTTCCTCGCTGTGCGAGTATGCCGGTGTGGTGATCGGAGGACGTATCACTGGGTGAGAGTTCGGGGGACGTAACTCTCTAGGATTGCTCGGAGGATGTAGCGATCCTAAATCATTCGGAGGACATAATTGTTCTTCAGTCGAAGAACATACTGATGCCTTGCTCGGAGGACATAGCAAGTGTGCTCTACTGGGAGGACCTAGTAAAGGAGCGGTTAGAGTGCCGAACAACCTCTCCATTCGGTCCTGTATCCTTTTCTTGTGCCTCTTGAAGTTGGTGGGCTTCCAGAGAAGAGGGGTTACAGGTATCTCTAGGACCTCACTGGAGTTATGCCCTTTTTCCTCTGGGCTGTCTGGTAGAGGGGTAATTAGCAGCAGTGGTGGTGGTGGCATTGGTAAAGAAAATGGCCACTCCAGGTGTTGTCCAGCGGCTGGTCCAAAGAGAACAGTTTTGGTTGTAGGAGTGACTGCGTTGGAGGCTGATCAGATGATAAGGTGGCAATTTGTAGGCAGGCGATTTGCTCGGATGTCATAGACTCTGGCATATTAATCAGTAAGCTATTCATTAAGTTTTCATGTTTTGTTTATGAATCCAATTGATTATTTTAGTTTTGAAGAAAAAAATGCATTAAATTATAAAATCATAAATACCTCTCTGGGATTCGAGCCCTAGCAACTTTTTGTAGGCTATGAGAAAAGTGCAATATTCCTGCACCACGACATCTTGTCAGGGTTGTTGTTGTTGTTGTTCTCCAAGCTGCCTGGCCGAACAGCCCCAAGGCCCCAAGCAAGGCCAAGGCCATAACCGAGCACCCCCACAGAACCCTCCCTGCCTACCACAATAAGCCTGGGTGACCGAAGCCACTCCATGGCGGGGAGCTGAGGAGGGTGCGGAAACGCCCGGGAAACCAAAGCCCCACCCAGGGCCCTGTGCCCCTCAGCAATTATGAAGAGAAAGTTGAGGGGCAAAGGAAAAATATGACGTTTTGGTTTCCAATCTGCCAACCTCTAGGTAGGCAGAATGGGAGGTCAATCCATGGAAGAGATGCCGTCACTTGAGGTCTAGAAAATATATAAGTAAAAGGAACAGTCAGAGTAAGCTATGGGTATGGCAGAGATCGCTCAGTTCTCACTTTGATAGACCAGCCCATCACCACAAATTACTAGAACCCAATCCTCTTAGCATCAGTTAGGAAAGGCCCTAGAAAGCCGTCTTTGGCGGGGGGATAGCTCCCCTATTTCAACCGTTTTCGGGGTTGGGCACCCGCCATCTGGCATTCTGAGAGTGAGGGTCCGAGTCTAAGGGTGAGACGATGAAGCACTGGCTGGGGCGAGGCAGCTTCAGAGATGGGGCTGCCTCGAACCGTGGATGGGCAACCAGGCCCCATGCATCCTGCAAATGCAAGAGAGCGGGGGCTGGTTGCATCTCAACGTGCTTCACATGTCTCACTCCCTAGACTGGAACGAGACCACACGGGCTTCTCCGTTAAATGTACAGTTGAATGTACAGGCTCTCAGCCTATGCACGAGAGGGAGTATTTACCATGGAATATATAAAAAAATACTAATACAAAAAAAAAATACCTAACCTATGTGAGAAAAAGATAACAGTAGCTCAATAAAAAGTGCTGCTATTTGTTTGTAAACACAGTTAATCGTGGATTAAGAGCGAGATATTTATCTAGGCGTATTTTGAAAGTTTCAACCGTACTGTATTCAATGACATGACTGGGTAGTCCATTCCATAGGTTTACTACTTGATTGAAAAAGAAATTCTTTGCCTCATGGGTGTTAAAATTCTTTCCGATTAACTTGCGACCATTCTTGCAACCATTTCCTCTAGTGTAATTCGAATGATCGATTGTGAAATGTTTGTTGACATCCATTTGTCAATACCTTTAATCATTTTAAACACCTGAATTAGGACCCCTCTCAGCCTCTTTTAGACCCTCTTCATATGATTTTTTTCTCAGTTTAGGGATAATTGTTGTCACTCTCCGCTGTATTCTCTCCAGTTTATCTATGTCCTTTTGATAATATAGAAACCAAAATTGTGCACAGTATTCCAGATGAGGGCAAACCAAAGAATTGTATAAGGTGAACATGACATTTTCATATTTGTATTCAAACAATCTTCCAATGAAGCCAATAATTTTGTTTGCTTGCTTAACCCGAAAACGGCGAGGGGGGGGGGGTATTGAACTAGCTCCCCATGGGCGAGCATATTGGCTCCATTCAGGCCTATAATCGTCATTTTACGATAAATATCGTTATTACTTATTCATATGAGCCTATTTTACCTTCACTATGAAGATAGTAACCTGTAACAACAATAAAACAAGTGAAAATATAATTTTCTGGTCAAAATCGCGAATATAGATGGACCAGCCCATTCATGAATTATGGAAAAAATTGAGGCAACCCCTCCCTCCACGAGGCCTCAAGTCACACTGAGTCTACTCATACACACTCTCGCTTATGTAACCCATTCGCTAGGCACGTAAGCACATCCTCCACACATTTTGCTAATGTTAGCACGAAAATATACCATCGAAATAGGGAATAACAGGGAAAATAGGTGATAATTGAAGGGGGAGGGGAAAGGGGGGAAGGAGGGGATGTGGAGGAGTGATATGAGGTATAGGGGAAACAAAAATAAAAAATAAAAAATTGGTTAGTGCTACTGGGGCCGTTTAAATGTTTTTTTTAGGCCTCCCTCTTAAGAGCTTTGCCGCCCTTGCCCAGTAAAACTTCTTATGAGCTTTGCAGCCGTTGCCGGGTTAACTACTTCGGTAAATTGTTGGCTGGGTTTTAAAGTACTTGATATTGTTACTCCTAAGTCAGTTTCTTCATCAGTATTTTTGAGTTGACTAACTATTTATTAAGTAGTTTGAATGTTCATTCTTTTATCCTATATGTAGTACTATACATTTGTCGGTATTGAAACTCATTTGCAAGGTTTTGGCCCAATTTTCTAATATATATAAATAATTTGGATCTGTTGAACGTGCAAGGGAGATACTACTATGTTCGCTATTTTGGTATCATCTGCAAAATTTGAAATTGTACATGAAAGCTTGTCATCCATGTCATTAATATAAAGTAAGAAAAGAACGGGTCCGAGCACTGACCCCTGCGGCACACCACTTGTCACATTTTTCCAGTCCGAGGCTTTGCCGTTTATTACTACTCGTTGCTTATACACTGTAAGCCAATTCTCAATCCATTGAAGTACATATCCATCTATGCCATTAGCTTTTAATTTTAACAAGAGACGCTTGTGGGGGACTTTATCGAATGCTTTTTGGAAACCAAGGTAGACAAAGTTGATGGCTTTACTTTCCCTGTCCAACATACCCCCCTCCTCCACCTGTCATGATGGATACTTAACATTCAAGCCGCTGTGACCGTCATACGACGGGTGAGAGATAAATGGACTATCCTCCGGTACCCGTCATATAACGGGCGGCATTTTGAGCACATTAGGAGCTCTGAGAGAGAGTCCGCGTGTTGGGAGGACGATAGGCGAGCTCTGACCGCTCGGCACCAACACTGGGCCGCGTCTGGGACCACCACCGCCTCCCAACACACACCCGGCCTCGCGAGATAAGGAAAAAACTGGGGAAATTACCTTATTTAGGGTATTTTCACCTCCGGTTGCGCGATCGCTACAGGATAACCCGTGGTCGTACAAGGATGATTCAGGTGTCATTGGAAAGCTCTATTATCGCCCTTTCACAACACATAATTGTATTACGCTCTGGCTCTTGTTTATGCATGAAAAAGAGCATGGAATGAAGCTCGTTTTCGGTAAATATACCCGCCTGGCAGCTAGGTCATGTCAAAAAACGGCCCCATCTTTAAGGGATTAAGGCGTCCAAGGACCTAGCATCTGTTAGTGACCTGAAAAAGCTATCTGCGATACGTTATCAATAAAGTGCTCCTCCTCATAATGGTGTTTATTTTCATTCTGTTAACTTTTCTAAGTTATTTCAACTTTCTTATTCTTCTCGTTATTCTCGTATTAAAATGCTGCAACCGATTCCCTAGTCAACATACATACAGTAAGGTAATTTAGGTACTGGGAGGAATTATATTGTCATATTAACCAGCCAACATATTCTTTAGTCTGGAGTTGCTAGAACTATATGAATTACAAGAACAATCTTGATTGCAGGAACTGTGTAAATACAGGAACAATCTTGATGTAGTATTATATTATTAACAGAGTATTCCACATGTAGGGAGAATATTATTAACAGAGTATTCCACATGTAGGGAGAATATTATTAACAGAGTATTCCACATGTAGGGAGAATATATCTACCTGTGTTGACGCTCCAAGCCTTATGTCTAAGTGTAAGTTAAAATTCCTCTTCACCTCAAACTTCACGTTAACTTCCGGCGGACATGAGCTAATACAGGCATGACCTACTGTAAGATTGCTTGTGTGGGCCTGAGGCAGCCTGACACAGTGCCGGTCTTGACCGTCCATTGACTTTGAACTAAGTGGGCGTACAGTTGACTGCAAAAACACATGTACATCACCATTTTCACTGCAAGTATATTACATAAACCTATATGAAAGTAGTATTAATGTTTCCTATATATTATCATAATTATAACGCGTAATAAAATGTAATAAGTATAATTGTTAAACAGGTGTATGTATATGTTCATATGGACTGTCGGCAGATAGACCATGCAAGCAGTTAATTCCATTTACTGCACTTTATAAGAAATACTGTAATCTAGAGCTAGTTATTAAGCTAAAATAGTTAATTTGAATATCTTTGATGTCTGTAATGTCTCATGAAGTATTCTTATATAAATATTAGTATAAATATTTGCTTAAGACAACTGATAATTCAAAATCTAGATTTATAAAGTACATTCCGCTATCTCCAACGGTTATGGCTTGCTAGGTATTGTAATTACTATAATGTTTTCAGAACCAACAGGACGATTTGTTTGGTGGCAAGAATATGAGGAGGGTGTTGGGTTGGAAGATGGAGGGGTGAGGGGTATATAAGAATGGTTGTAATAAATGAAGAAATAAATGGCAGGGGATATAGATGCCTATACCTAAAACAGTTTGCAAGTTAATTAGACATACTAGAGCTTCGAAGTGCATATACAAAATATAATCATGCTTATATAGAGCTAAGCCAAGACAATAAAATATGTTTTATTTTAACAAATAATAAGTAACTGGAAATATTTTACTTTCAGCTGAAAGAATACGTTTGGTCACTTATAACTGTAAGTCTCTCTTCTGTACATACTCGTCATTGTTACTCTAAAAATCACCAAGCATTGTGGATTATATGCTAAGGTTGACGCTTGGGTATGTGATCATAGCAATAATAATTCATGTACCTGTTTAGACCCCCCTAAACATCTGGCTACAATAGTTATTGTAAAGATAGAGAAAAATATATTAGGTATATTATAAGGCTATCGCTTTACATGAAAGTCTCACTCGATAATGAAAACTTGTATACAAATAAGAACGTGAACGGAGATACTCTATAACTGAGTGGAAAAGCGCGGCCATGGACATTATCAGAACACACATCATCATCGTGCATATTACACCATCATAATTGTTTGCCGCAACAGATTAAGGTAGGTCTGGACGGAGAGCTGGAAGGCTATCAAAACACAAGAAAGAGAGAGAGAGAGAGAGAAACTTCCAATAAAAAGAAACAAAATGAGGAAACTAACGAAACGATGAAACTAAGATAGGAGGAAGAAATTGCTCCACCAATCCTGAATATCATCATCGGTCTTAACCTTATGACTACAGGAGGTATTTCTTAGTCAAAGAAAGCATGTGAATGTACTGTACCTATACTGCATAATGTCACTGAATTGTAATAAGCACAAGGAACAAATCATATTCATAAAGTCTCCAGGTGTTTCTTTGAAGGTTTAATGCTGTAAAAATTTCACTTAAATACAAATGTTACCTCACCAAGTAAGTGGTCACTATCGGAAGGAGATCCACACTTATTATGGTAACTGTACTGTACATCCTTCTTTATGCCGACTTCAATATCCTTCGTCTGCTCCGCTCCTACATCGTCATTGTTTGAACGAATAATAACGCTGCATTAATGAGTTGTCTAAGCAAACTGGATCTAGGACTGTCTGTCTATAGTCTCTCTCTCTCTCTCTCTCTCTCTCTCTCTCCTGTGCCTTTTATAAGAAATAATCAAATTATATTTAGTAACTACGATTCTTTGTAGACTTACACGCACAGTCAATGCATTGTCCTACATCTCACATTACCAAAATTTCACAAATAACAACAATAAATAGTCTTCCTCAGACCCAGTTATATCACTGAAGGACAAAATCAACCCAAACCTTTAGGTGGAGTCCCACGAGCTCTTTTGCCATACTTTTATTTACAACCGTTGTCTGGCATCTTCAAATCTTAAGTTGTATCAGAAACCAGCCTCCAAACAAAATCTACCTTCTGTCTAGTTTACGATTCCAATTTAGAAGAGCCTTAACATATTACGAGGACCTGCTAATCGAAGATTACCGGAGAAAGCTCCCGTGTGCCATAAGTATATTTCAATTGTATTCGGCCTACCCCTTGCCAGCCCGTCAAGCTTTCGGGCCTAAGTTTCTCATGGGTTTTCTGTCTATCCATCCTCCTATCTTCACTTCTATGCTCCCACTCAATCAAGTAGCACAAACTTTTTTATTTTTTTATTTTTTTGTAACCTGCCAACCTAATTTATTTTTATGTTCATAGTAATTTAAATATTTTCCACGTGTGTATGTTCTCTATCCCAAGAAGCTCTTTTCTTATATCTCCAGGTTACACCTAACTTAATCCTTTCAGAATACTGTCTTTCAGAACAGAGGCAATTTTGATCAGATTTGAGAGATGTTCTTGCTCTATGAATTATGTACACACGTAGTGTTTTTTAAAGTTAAGTGTATCAATTGCCTGATTTACGTCTACCATATGGTTTCTTGTCTAGCATCCACTACAGTATATACTTCATTCAGCCAGTAACACAAATTACATCTTGTACTTGATATGAAATACAAGAGGAAAACAAGAAAGGTTGTAAGCATGAAGATCAGCATTTATTTGCATTATATTTACAATAGTGCTCAATCTATTAACACCACAATTAAAATTAGTTTATGATTACGAAAATGCACACACATATACATACAAACACTGACAGTGTGAAGATAACGCTACTGATCTAATTAATTATTATGATGGCGAGGAAAGATTAAAATAAGAACATCCAGACAGGTAAGGCAAACAATGAATTCAAGAAGTTTGTCTAATCTCCTTCAAACAACTCCTTCAGTCATTTGTTAGCCAGGATCCCAAAACCACGAGACTCAATTGATTCAGGCCAAGCGAACTCAATTTGTCGCCTTTTGTAATGGTAATATGACTTGGTTATCAGGGCCTGCCAGATTGAAGGCTGGTATAGACAAATATCTCCCAGTTGTTAACGTATGTTGAAGAACATTTGAATTAAAACAAATTAATCCTCATCTATTAAAAAGTGATTTAATATACTTTTACTCTATTCATCTTAAGTATGCAGTACAAACACACACACACACACACATATATATATTAAATGTATCTCACAAATACACTTAAGCTACTAAAAGGTTGTTGTACTCTCAGCTGAGACTTGAACCCCGGAATGGCAGGACGAGAGTCTATGCTATGGTGTAGTTGATTAAAGCATGGACTCTCGTCCTCACTTTTCGTGGTTCGAGTCCCAGCTGAGAGTACAAAAACATGTATATATCAATAATCTTCAGGATTCCCCGACAGTATAACCTTTGAGACTATGGGACACCGTGGGTGAAATTCACAACACAGGTAACCCTGACGTCGACAGTAAAGGATGTGCTATAGCGCCCTACTTTGCCCAAAATCTCCCACAAAGCAGTAAAGCCCCATCCACACGATCGAGCAGTGTCTGGTGGGCTGTGCCCCCTCACCGGGGAAAGTCTGTCGAACACGCTTGTGTTGTCCACAAGGCCGTGACTGGCCAGTCAAAGTCTGTCTGTGGTCAGACAAGATGATCGGCATGGCAGTTAAAGAGATATGTAAAGTGTTGTGTAGCATAATAATTGCTATGTTGGAAAAGAGAAAAGAAAAGAAAGTTGTTTGAAGATAAATAATTAATTTCATCAGCTTCCTATTTCTTATAATATAATTATCCAAAAATCTTAATTACGTGGGAATGGGTTATACTTTAATATGAAATGAACGTCAACATGATCAAAAACACAACACATTTGAAAAAATCATATACCGGTACCAATAAAAGAGTGAACCCTCAAAATCATATACCGGTACCAATAAAAGAGTGAACCCTCAAAATACCGTAAGTTAGAGTTGCAATTACACACACACTCACTCTCTCTCTCTCTGATGCTGTCTTATATTTACGTAATACACTGATAAGCTTAACCTATGGGTGTGAGTATCCTAGGTTTGAGTCCGTGGAGTGCCACATGTATTTGTTGATTTCATTGAGTTTAGAAGTAAATTTGGTTGGTGAAAAAATATGAATTAATCCTATCATATAATTTATGATAGTGCTTCAATCATCACGCGATTTGCTGATATGGTCAGCATACGTACGTTAAACGAACATTAAATCAATAGTTAGTGCAGAAGATCATAGCGGGTGGCTTTCTCACAATAACAAGATTAATAATACTATTTATAATAATACTCATAAGAATATTAATAAAATAGTATCTATGCAAATAATAGCGTCTATATAAATAGGGATGCTACCCACACAATACTCTAAAGCTAAAACTCAATTCATACCATCAGTGACCGTTAATAAAGTGCTTGCACATATTATATCCAGGATTTCTTCCACAAGATTTACCTGATAAACATCCGTAAAATAATAGGATAAAATATATTTGAAAATTAAAGATCAAACTACACACTGTATACTCCCCTCCTTCCACAGACCTCCTTTATCCCCATATCCACCGGCAAACTACCGGGCAGTGTCTGGTGAGTTCACTCAACTACCGCCGCGGCCATTCCCCTGCTTTGCCCGCTGAATTTGCCCCATGACGGACATTTCCCTCGTGCCCGACGGGCAGTGCTCGATCGTGTGGACGGGGCTTTAAAGCCAAGGTGGATCTTTGAAACAGTTCAGTTCCCACCAGCATCTTCAGTAAAGAAGATAATTGAAAAATACTACGAGGAAGTAAATTATGTAGTAGAGTAAAATTAATCTATATATCATAATTATACATTAATTGACTGTGTTGTTTTCTCCCATGTTATCGCACTCGCAAAGCGCGCCTAATAATATTGGCACTTCATCTATATATATATATATATATATATATAGAAGCAATACTCTCCTGGTGCGGGAATCGGAGTCGGATGATAAAAATCAACACCAGCGCTGGTACAAACATCTTTATTCTGGTAACGTTTCGGTTTAAGCATAAACCATCTTCAGACCTAAACTGAAAATTAATAGTTATAAAAATAACCTAATACATAATAGAATGATTTATTATATATTTTATTCTTTCATTTCACTAATTCTATTATGTATTAGGTTATTTTTATAACTATTAATTTTAAGTTTTATTCTAGATTTGTTAAATTTAGTCAATAATAATAATATTAACATTAGAACATTACTCAGCCATTCATATAGGCTTTTATTTCATTTCAGTTTAGGTCTGAAGATGGTTTATGCTTAAACCGAAACGTTACCAGAATAAAGATGTTTGTACCAGCGCTGGTGTTGACTTATATATATATATATATATATATATATATATATATATATATATATATATATACAGTATATATATATATTGTTAGGACTAACATTAGAGGCTTCTAGTCCTTGGACTAACACAGCCAATTAAATACTCAACACCTCTGTAGCCTCAACTCGTAACAAAGCCTATCGCAACAGAACAGAGTTCAAGCGCAACTTCTAGGCTCTCTGGGGACCAAAGGTGCAGACAATCCCCTAACTAGTTCTGTTATAGTGTTTACAAATGTGTGTGTGATAACCCAGGTTCGAATCCCGGTGGATCACATAATTATATGCTTTCAGTAATTTCATTGGAGGTGTTTGGTGTTGTGGTGAAATTAATAAAATATAGAATACAACCAATTCAATCAACTGGAACCCCTAGTTGTGGTGAAACAATATCTTGAGCCACAACTATTATCAAAACCGAAATGGCAATATTGAGGAGGATCCTTCCTAAGCTGCATAAAAAGAGAAATAAAATTACGATTAATACATGCCAACAAATGCAAATTAAAGCCAAAATAATGAAGCAAGTATCAAGCGTAAACAAATGAATTATTAAGGATCAAACACACTCGAATCAACCACCACCCACCTAACTATCCTAACAATCGTTGAGGCGTCCTAAGCCGACTTCAAATCAACGGGTTTATTTAAATGTGCCAGCGCTAGTGCTAAGCGGAGAAATAATACCCAGGTAGGCAACCACGGCCTACCTGCGGTACACTGTAACACAATTATATAACGCCAAAGTCCTTCACCCTCTACTTCAAACCAGGCACCGTAATAGTTTGGACCCCTAAGTAAAGCAATGCCCAAGAAAGAAATAATGGTTGGCTGGGATCAACACAAGCCACTGCAGGAATAATACAAAATAATAAAGAGTACTAGGTCTATCCATTATGCCAACGAGTGATAAGATATAGCAAGTCGCTATGCTCTTACCCCTCCACCAATACCGAAGTATACTGGCCTTACCACACCTTACTAAGGCCAAGGTTTGCGGGTCTTCTAAGCCTAGCTAAAAATAGAAAACAATAAAATATGCAATCACAATACGAGGGACACACAAGCCACACACACCCCTTAGAATCCGTCTGATGTTACGTTAAAATGTCAATGAATAAATACATGCTTATAAATAAATAATTAAATAGAGAAGCAAGAGGTAGAAGTTTCTCTCTTGAAAGCTAAATGATTAATGACTATCTTACAGCCAAGATCCACCAAGACGGCAAAAGATGGCGCCACTTGTAACCAACTTGGGTGATGGTTCTTAATACAATGTAAATCCGTACTTAAATAATATAACTATGACAAGTAGGATCATATAAGATTTAACAACTAAATACGGAATGCTTATACAATACAATGCATAAAATGATATACACACTGTACCAATATACCGGAAAACCCCATTGATAATAAATGGGTTACATAATTTTGCGGGAAAACGGCAGGTGCTAGCAGCCGAAACCCCACTGTTTAGAGAATGGAACAACCAAAGAGAAAACGTAATTGAACGAAATAATACATTGTTGGACAGCATGAAAATATAAGGATAATATCGATCACTACTTTACGACGTATTGAAATTACCGCAAGGCGGCATAATATATTCATCATGTGAATATATGGCCAAGGCAACATAGCAATGTATCGGACATTAATTAACTTAATTAAACTTATGATGGCGGGTCATCGTAACAATATATATATATATATATATATATATATATATATATATATATATATATATATATATATATATATATGTGTGTGTGTGTGTGTAGTGGTAGTGTAGTATCAGCAAACAGGAATTATAAGGAGTGCGGAGCGTATAATTAATAACAATAGAAACAAATTTACATTGTTATTTCTGGAGCGTAGAAGCAAAAATCATCTAACAGAAAATGTGTACACAAATTAGTGCACCGTCATTGTGTACATTTAAGAGTAAAGCGATCTTAATACTGATAGTGTAAAAGCCCACAATGATTTTAAGTGATAACAAAACAAAGAATATAATTACGAATACTCCATTACCAAAAAACCATTCCATTGACAGAAATAATGACAACACATATTACATCCCTCTTGTAATATTCATGATTGGCAACTAATGTTAACTCGGCATAACTATTGACTAGAGAAAACACTGGAAAACCTTAGAACATATTTTTGTTTTCACATTATTGTCCTGCGACTAAATATAATTTTAAGTGACATATGGAACATGATTTGGGTTATTTAATGCATCATGGTTAGCCCCTTCAATAAGAAAACGGCAATAAGTTTTTATTATCGCTACGTTAAACGATTTTCTTCAGCGTATGAAGATACTCCAGGAACTAGAGTGAAAGAAACTATTAATCCCTTGACAGCTGCAGATCCTTCACAAACTGAATAATATTAACCAATATCCAGAGCAAGAGGAAAAACTATGTTGCTTTCATTGTTATAGCATGGTGAACATTTATGTGGATTTACATGAAAGCTTGTACTTTACCTGCAACTGTGTATTCGCTTATTTTGTTAGCAATTTGTTTTGTTTTTGAACAGGTATTAGAAAGTCGATTCAAGGTAGATAATTATAGGTGACAACATTTTGTGAAATCCATATTTCAGCAGTTGGCCGATTATAGTATCGGGAATCCTAGTTTGAGTAAATTTGCTTTTTGAGGCACCTCGCTGCTGGTAACATCAGTAGAGTGTCTGTAAACTGGCCATACAAAGGGCGGGGCTGTACGAATAATCGTAACCGCATCTAGTCCAAGGGGAAGCGGTGATAAAACTATATCAGATCCAGGGGGAGAATCAATTTTCGTAAGTGGAGTAAAGTGATAACGATATAAAACTGATATTACGGGCAATGCGGCCTTGTATGATGTTAGATATAAATATATTGAATGATGACGCCTGAAAAGTGTCTATATATACTGTAGTATATACAGTAAACATCGAAAAGGATATATTAAGTTTACTTATTTATGATATTACTATAGCATAAATGAAATGCAATAGAGGTATTAATTATATCTGCAATAAGCTTAAGTGTATTGTACAACCACATCCCTGCTCTAACCCCCCCCCCCCCCTTCCCCACACACACCTAGGCTCTCTCTCTCTTTCTCTCACTCTCACTCTCTCTCTCTCTCTGTACATTACGCTTTCTGTCCTCTGTTTTTAAGAAACGTAATGGAGATTTGCACAACACAAAATAGGGGAGCTTCTACGACTACTATATGTCTGTGTTATCACCAATAGGGGAGCTTCTACGACTACTATATGTCTGTGTTATCACCAATAGGGGAGCTTCTACGGCTACTATATGTCTGTGTTATCACCAATAGGGGAGCTTCTACGACTACTATATGTCTGTGTTATCACCAATAGGGGAGCTTCTACGACTACTATATGTCTGTGTTATCACCAATAGGGGAGCTTCTACGACTACTATATGTCTGTGTTATCACCAATGAGCAACAGAGGGTGACAACAAAAGAGAAGCTTAAAGTGTCCATATTTGCTATCGGTCATTGGGCTTGCTTTAGTAGGGAAAACAACAAATTGTCGTCTTTGGGTTTTCAGAAACGGTAGTGGACAGTGGAGAAGAGAGCTTAGATGGCTTTGGTTCCATTCCGTTTACAAGCTGGCTAATTTGCTGGTAAGGCCCTAATTTTTGGTAATTTTGTTCTATTATATATCAATATGTTACGTATAAAGTAGGGATGAGGCGACCCCACCGCCCGTCACTTTGTGGCACAGATAGCCCCTGGAAGTTGGGGCCGGGAATCCCACTTCCAGAATTGTTAGAAGGAGGCTGTAGACGCCAGCCTAACAGGGCTTTATTCCCGGGGAGTGCTTTAAACATTTTGTGTCCAGGCATTTTGACTCCAACTTCCCTTGAATTTGGCTCTATCACTCTTTTAACTTTGGGGGGAAATACTCGTTACAGGCAACCTGCCTTTTGTCTTCTCCATGCACATAGAAAAATAAAAGGAAAAAAAGGTGGCTGATAAGGACCGCTGGAACTCCTGTTTCATCACCTGGCCTCTCTAGTTGATCCTTTCAGAGTCTCATCAATATTGAGGGCAACTCCAATCTGCCCTCCAAAACACCTCCTCCTCTTATCAATACATTATATTACAAACACCTACATACTACTTACATGGACGAAACCTCGACCCGCCTCGGAGTCCCCAGCGGGTGGGGACCAGAAATGCCCCCATCAGTCTATCCCCTGGAAACGACTCGCCAAAATGCTTTGGACCAACACCTTCTACTCATACTATTAATTTCTGTAATATTCGTGGCCTTTCCTCTAACTTCCACTCTGTGGAACACCACCTCTCCTCTGCCAACCCTGATCTTCTCTTTTTTACCGAGACACAGGTGTCTGGGATTACTGACAGCAAACCCTTCTCTGTATCCTCCTACTATCTCTATCCTCAGTTTCCAGCCAAAGGTGGATGAACTCAACATTCTTGCTACCTCTCGTGCTCCCAACTTAGATTCTTCTGAATTCTCAACTCTCTGGTTAAAGCTTTCTTGTCACTTTCAAACTAAACATTTCTGCGCTGTCTCTCTCTCCCCTAATTCTACTGACTATCCAAAGCTTTTTGACTATCTAACATCTAAAGTAGAGCACATTTTATCCATCTCTCCTTTTGCAGAAATCTCCATCTTGAGATATTTCAATGTTCACCCCCACCAATGGCTCTCCTCTGTTTCCACTGACCAACCTGGTGAACAAGCTTACATCTTTTCTATCTTAAACGACCTATAGCAGTTAGTCCAGCAACCTACCCGTATCCCGGATCGCTTCGGAAATCGGCCCAACATTCATGACTTATTTCTAACCTCTAACCCTTCTGCTTATACTGTAAATATTTTCTCTCCTTTGGGCTCCTCCGACCATAAACTAATATCTGTCACCTGTCATATCTCTCCAGTACGGCCACCCGATCCTCCCAACCAGCGGCACTTTGGCGCTGCCGACTGGGAGGCTCTTTGGCAGTATTTTTTTTACTTCCCATGGAATTACTTTTGCTTCTGTGGCCGGGGACCCTCGGAGAGTGCTGAACGCATTACCGAGGTAATCCTATTAGGTATGGAAGCGTACATTCCATTTTCTTTCTCTCAGTCTAATGCATATAAATCTTTGTTTACTCACGCTTGTTCTACTGTTGTCCGCAACAACAGACAGTCTCAAGACTCAAGAATCTCATTCTTCCTATGTTTCTGCCCGGAATCAAGCCAAATCTGTTCTTTGACTTGCCAAACACTCTTTCATCAAAAATAAATGCACTGAACTATCCAACTCTAGCTCTTCCCAAGCTTTCTGGCATCTAGCCAAAAACCTCTCCAACAATTTTTCTTCGTCATCTTTCCCTCTTCTTTTCCACTCTGATGGCACAACCATAATTTCTTCCTTTGACAAAGCAAAACTCTTCGCTCAAAGATTTGCTAGAAACTCCACCTTGGATGATTCCGGTGCTATTCCTCCCTCTCCATCCCCCTCTCTCCTATTTAAGCCTAATATCCTAATCTCTTCTAAAAATGTATTTTCTACCCTCTCTGGGCTTAATGCTAAGAAGTGTACGGTCCGGACAATATTCCTCCTGTTGTTCTCAAAAACTGTGTTTCAGTGCTGACTCCCTGCCTAGGCAAACTCTTTCGTCTCTGTTGTTACGATCGGGTCTCGTATAAATCAGTGGCTCTTATACATTGGACTAGACTGGCATAAATGCAACAACGGAAACGCTAGATCCAACCCCTGATATATAATCCCGTCGAACAAAGAACACATATACCCTCCAGAGTTATATCTGCGATAGCGGGGTATCTTAACTCTCAGTATCTATGTGCTTCTACTATAGGCTGATGTTCTCTGAAACAGCCTATTACCTATAACATATGGTTGCTTAGTTATGGTACACAAGGAAAAGATAGATAACTTAATTAAATCACAAGAGTGATCTAATGCAAACAAGAAGAAGGTTTACTTAACGTTACATTAATCAATAATATCTGTCACTCCTTTATGAAAGAAAGTGTTGTAAAGTCCTCAAGCACCGAACAAGGAATCTTCTGAATAATGTCGGATGCTACTAAGAAGAACGTATTGAAAATGGAACCACAAAATAGCAGGAGGCAGGACAATGCACGTGTAGGCTAAATACACAAAAAGGCTGGACATATAATGTTATTGGACACAAGAATATTATAAGCGGTGCAACTGTAATAATGCTCGCCACGAAAAAGTAGTACTCCTATTAACAAAACCAGTCTATGCTGGTTGTGTCTCTCTACAGCAACCTAGACCTCAAAATGCTTGTGTAAAAATAATGGGTATGCATAAAAGAGTATATGATCTAATCCAGCTAATGTCTACCCGGGTTAATAAAGTCTAGCTGGGATGCGCAAAGGTACAGAATTCTGGTGGAGCAAGGCAGCTCCTAGCCTAGTGTGGACCTTGGGTCTGTGCGGCCTGATTACGTTAATATGAAGGGGTGCTCTCTTGAGGATTCTCGATCACAAGTATCGAGTATCCTCCTGGCAACCCTCAAAAGTAAAAGCAAATAGAGTTAGAACAGTGTTGGGTGGATTAGGCAAGCAGCCCTCACGCACTACACAGTCTAAACTCCAAGGTACACAGACAAAAGATCCACCCAGGTAACCCACAGAATCCGTAGTGTCGTGTAGCTCAAAAGTAGCCTACACACATTGAAAACACCAACAGCAAGGTACCTGATCCCTAGTCTAGCATTATTTAACCCTGTAGAAACATTAGTGATTGATGGAGACAGTCTGAGCAATACAATCTCCCAAAAAGACAATGACTATCTTCAACCTTAATCTAGTACATAAGAAATGTGAGATCCAGCATATAATACAGTCTGGCCACCAATTCAAGGTGTGGATGCAGAGAACCAGAGGGGGATTGATATTAATAAAAGGTGAGGAAGTAGTGGAAATGATAGAGGCAGTAGGAGAGAAAGATTCTAAGACAAGAGTGTGGGACAGTTCAAGGGAGATGCTTAGAGTATGCTGTCTTGGAAGGATCTGGCAAGGATATTCCCATGGACCTCCTGGCTGGAGTCCCAGTTCGCAAGAATGGCACGAGGGCGCGCGACAGTCGCCCAGTAAGCAGCCGTGTAGTAGGCAGTGTTAGGCAGGAGGCAACGAATCCCGCGAGGCCTATGTAAGGGGGCCAGCCACGCGCCACACTCACTACCAAGTCACACCACCTTGTCTCTCTCTCTCTCCCTCTCCCGCTCGCCTTCCCATCATTCAACTACTTAACACAATACTTTCAATTGACTAAATAAAATAGAAAGGATTGTGACAGACGAAAATAAAGAACAGTTCTGAACTGTCTGCAACACAAGCTTTCTCGAGAAGGAAAGTACACAATGATAGGTAGACTGTAGCTATATTCTCTGCCCTGGCGAGTCCTAGCTAGTAAGCCATGCGGTTCTGGGGGAAGCGGTGAGCGTCACACCCCACCCAAGATTTTTAAGAGGCTCCAACTATGAGCTCTAAATCTGACACGCAGAACCCTAACAAAATTCGCCACTCCTAGCCACCCAGCGACAATGAAATGTAAAGCACAGTTCTCATCAAAATAACACATTATAAAAATTAACAAACCTTCCCAACACAATAGATTAAATTACATAGTTATGCTCATAAGAGCGAGCTTCACTAGCCCAGCCTTCTGAGAGGAGTACAACTCAGAATTTCTGCTATAACATACTTAAAAAAAAATAACTATCAAAGAAAGAGTTTTTATAGGATTTTTATATTTTTAATATGTTTATGGCAGCTGCACTACAGGGGCAAGCCTAGTTTTAACTTCTATTCCAACACAGCAACTCCTACTTTACGACCCAATACGCTGGGCTACACACGCGAGCCAACAAGCACCAGACGTAAACATACTAATCAAACCAAAGTAGGAGGCTACCCTTGTGATGATCTACCCCGGGTCTTCCACCCTCGATAAGCAATCTGCAATCACATTCTCAGAACCGGCAATATGGCGTATGTCTATGTTGTATTCCTGCAACATTAATGACCACCTGGTCAGCCTCATATTCTGGTTATGGAATTGATTCAGGAACTTGAGGGGGTGATGGTCGGTGTAGATCACCACAACTGGTCCATAGGCTGGAAAATACACCTCAAAGTGCCTGAGCGCTAGCACAATCGCCAGCAGTTCCTTCTCAACTACTGAATAGTTCTGCGCCGAATTGAACTTTTTTGAGAAGAAACTGACTGGGTGCTCCAGCCCATCTTCGTCTGATTGCATCAGAACGGCACCAGCCCCCACACCACTGGCATCAGTTGCCAGCTGGAATGGTCGGCCAAAGTCCGGGGCCCTGAGGATTGGGTGAGTACACAACAGGTGTTTTACTAGCAAGAAAGCCCTCTCACACTCAGGCGCCCACTTAAACTTTCTATCTTTGGCCAATAGGTCCGTCAGAGGAGCCAGCACAGTAGAATAGCCCTTTATATAGCGGAGGTAGTAACCAATCATGCCCAAAAACCTCATGATCTGCTTCTTGGTGGATGGCCTGGGGAAGTGGTTAATAGCCAATATCTTGTTCTGTGGGGGGCACACCTGGCCCAAACCCACCATGAACCCCAGATACTGCACGGTAGCCCACACAAAATCACACTTTCCCAGGTTGACCACCAAGTTTGCCTCGCTTAATTTCTTAAATAGGGATTCTACATGTTCACACTGGCTCTTGAAATCGTCATCGTAGATAATGACGTCGTCCAGGTACACGGTACAGTTCGGAATGTCAGCCACCAACTCGTTCATCAAGCTTTGGAAGGTCGCTGGTGCGTTCTTTAGACCGTACGGCATGACATTACAACGATATGTAGCACCATCCACCACAAAACCACACACCTCTTTTGCCCGTTCAGACAAAGGCACCTGCCAGTAACCTTTTACCAGGTCCACCTTGGTCAAGAACTTGGCCCTGCCAATCTTGTCTACACAGTCATCGACCCGGGGAAGAGGATATGGGTTGGTGGGAGTCAAGCCGTTTAGCCTGCGGTAATCAACACAGAAGCGCACCTTGCCATCCGGCTTAGGATGCAGCGTTACGGGAGATGTCCACTTTACTGCCCCCTTCTCGATCAGTCCCTGTTGCAACATATACTCCAACTCCGCCCGGAGGGCCGGAAGTTTAATAGGGGGCACCCTATAGGGCACTAATTTGAAGGGTGGGTGGTCTCCGACGTCAACGTCGTGCACCTCATGAGTAGTGAGGCCTGGGTGTTCCGCAAATACAGTAGGGTATAAACAGAATAGGTGCTCGACAGCCACACGCTGTTGCTCAGGTAGGTGTTGCAAAGCCTCATGAGCCGCCTGTCTCGTGTTTCCCGCCCACTGATCTGCAGAAACATGATAATCCCAGTTGTCATCGACCTGCGCATGACTGTCCCGTTCTCCTTCGAGTTCGACAGCACCGTTACTACACTTTAGAACCTCTGGGTCTTCTAGCTGCAATTTGCGAATATCTGAAGGAGCTAGCCTGTCTAAGTGTTTGCGAAACAACTCATGCCCTCCCCCAACATCGAACTTTGCATCCCGTTGCTCTCTCCGTGTATACCGATGCTGCCTCTGAGTCTCTTTAAGCCCTGCCTCTACACTCTCAGTGACAGGTGGTGGTGCTTCTCCAGACTCTAATAACGGTGCTAATACTGAGTCCCCGAGAAGCGCTGCTGGTACTAGACTCTCCACCGTATCAGATTTCAGCACCTTCTCGTGACCGTTCCTCCGCTTATTTGAAGACTGTTGGTTAGGCTGTGACTCCCTGGATGCGAGAGATCTGGTTACAACACACGCCATTGGTTGCACCTGACACTTCTCAACCCACTCCTGTTCCTCCCTACTCACGTCGGCCGGCTCCTCGGCAACGACTAAGGGTGAAACCTTAGAAGCAGGCACCGCAAAGTCATTGCCGAGAAGGAGGTCGACGCCCCCAACAGGCAATTTCTCCACGATTCCCACATCCAGTTCGCGAGTCACACCGTCAACTTCAAGCTCCATTCTAACAAGCGGGTATGACGTAGTTGCATTCCCTGCACCACAACTACCCGCGCCGCGTTTATGGGTCTACCAGTGAAATTCTTCAAGAGTGTCTGAGAGGCACCTGTGTCACGCAAAAGCTGTACCCCGTGCTTCTTGCCCCCCCACTTCACGCAGCCATGCCCTCTATGGTTGCAAAAGGCATCGCGGACAGGGTTCGAGCCTTCCGGATCCTTCTTCACTGGCGGTGCTCCATCCTCTGATCTTATGCCTCCAGCAAACACAGAAGACTTCTGGAACACCCCAATGCTGCGAGCCAATGACACAGCCGCCGTGGGAGGTCTGCTCGGACAAGCTTTTGCCATGTGCCCCTCTTTGTGACAGTGATAGCACTCAAATTTCCCCTTGGACTTATACTGAGGTGTAAAAGTCCCCTGACCCTTCTTAAACGGGGCGGTGCTAGGTTTGTGATCAGTCTTGGTGTCATTGCTTTTAAATTTATGTGTGTCCATATTCCGGGGAGGGGGAGGGTAACGCTCCTTAACGCCTACATCGTTTCTCTGTGCAGAGCCGCACCCCCGAATTAGTGACAACCGAAGATCAGCCATCTCTGCTGCTTCTACGAGAGTTCTTGGGTTCTTCTCTTTAAGGTTTAAAGTCAAGTCGCCGCCCGTACACTTATAAAACTGCTCTAGAAGCATCAACAGTTTCATCTCATCAAACGTAGTTGTCTTCTCTGATCTGAGCCAGTTTCCCATAGCGTCGGACAGGTCCCGGGCGTGCTCCAAGAAGGTACTGTCTCGCCCCTTAGTCACACCCCGGAACTTTAACCTATATGTCTCGGGTTGTAGCTTGTATGCCCGCAGGACAGCCTCCTTGAGCTACTCATAAACAATGCAGGACTCCAAAGGCAGTGCATCGTAAGCCTTGAGCCCCTTAGCTACGAGTCTAGAGGACACAAGGGCCGCCCACTTAACTTCAGGCCACTGATGCTCCCGGCACTTCTTCTCAAATCTATTGAAAAACTCTGTGACACCAGACTCGTCAAATACAGGGACCAGTTTGAGAAGGTGCGACAGAGACTGATCATGCGCACGGTTTCCAGTACCGAGTCGCTGTCCCGTCGTCTCAACACGAGACTTCTCTAAATCCATGTCGGCACAGTATCTTGTAGATTCTAGTTCAGTCCTAAGCTCAGCTTCCCTCGTCTGTTGCTGCATCCTAGCCAGCTCTTTTCTCTCTTCTATCTTAGCTAGCTCTATCTGCTGTTGACTCTGATGTTGCATCTTTGCCATCTCGAGCTGAAAGAGCATCTCCGGGGTCAAACCTTGAGGAGGAGGAGGAGATGCAATGATGTTAGAAATACCCAGTGATCCCCCCAGGGGCAAACCACCCTGCCAGTCACTACCCACCTGCGGAAGCGTGCTCAGGGTCGGTACTCCAATAGGAGGATTGGGAGTCGAGTGAAGGGGAAGCTCGGCCAAAGGGCTCTGAGCACTCACCCTACCTCGAACGCCAGTCACCCCTCCCAGCACACACGTCATCAGGTAATCCTTGGTCATGCCACTAGTACATACATGACCGATAGCTGCGGCTAAGCACTGGAGACCGTACCGATTCATACCCACCAACCGGTCGGAAGTAACAGGCCATTGTAAAAAATTCCTTGCATCCTCCTCACTGTTCACCAAGTTAACAACCTGCCCATGCTGCTGCTCCTCAGCTTCTACATCACGTACTGTGTCTTCATCCTGCACTGATCCGCTATAAGACATGATGCTCACTGAAGATTTTTCACTTTGATACACAAAAAAGAAGTACCCCAAACTCTTATACCACAATATTCACAATAAAAAATTCTCGGAGACAGCTTAAGTGCTATATTACTTTGCTAAAAAAATAATTCTTGCATGTCCTCAAAAAATATTCCACAAAATCAACAAATGTTCACTGCCTAAACTGTGAGAAAAATCTGCACAATAACCTGCAATTATATGTCAGTTCACCAAATCCTGAGCTAGGTTGCCATTTGTTACGATCGGCTCTCGTATAAATCAGTGGCTCTTATACATTGGACTAGACTGGCATAAATGCAACAACGGAAACGCTAGATCCAACCCCTGATATATAATCCCGTCGAACAAAGAACACATATACCCTCCAGAGTTATATCTGCGATAGCGGGGTATCTTAACTCTCAGTATCTATGTGCTTCTACTATAGGCTGATGTTCTCTGAAACAGCCTATTACCTATAACATATGGTTGCTTAGTTATGGTACACAAGGAAAAGATAGTTAACTTAATTAAATCACAAGAGTGATCTATATGCAAACAAGAAGAAGGTTTACTAAACGTTACTTTAATCAATAATATCTGTCACTCCTTTATGAAAGAAAGTGTTGTAAAGTCCTCAAGCACCGAACAAGGAATCTTCTGAATAATGTCGGATGCTACTAAGAAGAACGTATTGAAAATGGAACCACAAAATAGCAGGAGGCAGGACAATGCACGTGTAGGCTAAATACACAAAAAGGCTGGACATATAATGTTATTGGACACAAGAATATTATAAGCGGTGCAACTGTAATAATGCTCGCCACGAAAAAGTAGTACTCCTATTAACAAAACCGGTCTATGCTGGTTGTGTCTCTCTACAGCAACCTAGACCTCAAAATGCTTGTGTAAAAATAATGGGTATGCATAAAAGAGTATATGATCTAATCCAGCTAATGTCTACCCGGGTTAATAAAGTCTAGCTGGGATGCGCAAAGGTACAGAATTCTGGTGGAGCAAGGCAGCTCCTAGCCTAGTGTGGACCTTGGGTCTGTGCGGCCTGATTACGTTAATATGAAGGGGTGCTCTCTTGAGGATTCTCGATCACAAGTATCGAGTATCCTCCTGGCGACCCTCAAAAGTAAAAGCAAATAGAGTTAGAACAGTGTTGGGTGGATTAGGCAAGCAGCCCTCACGCACTACACAGTCTAAACTCCAAGGTACACAGACAAAAGATCCACCCAGGTAACCCACAGAATCCGTAGTGTCGTGTAGCTCAAAAGTAGCCTACACACATTGAAAACACCAACAGCAAGGTACCTGATCCCTAGTCTAGCATTATTTAACCCTGTAGAAACATTAGTGATTGATGGAGACAGTCTGAGCAATACAATCTCCCAAAAAGACAATGACTATCTTCAACCTTAATCTAGTACATAAGAAATGTGAGATCCAGCATATAATACAGTCTGGCCACCAATTCAAGGTGTGGATGCAGAGAACCAGAGGGGGATTGATATTAATAAAAGGTGAGGAAGTAGTGGAAATGATAGAGGCAGTAGGAGAGAAAGATTCTAAGACAAGAGTGTGGGACAGTTCAAGGGAGATGCTTAGAGTATGCTGTCTGGGAAGGATCTGACAAGGATATTCCCATGGACCTCCTGGCTGGAGTCCCAGTTCGCAAGAATGGCACGAGGGCGCGCGACAGTCGCCCAGTAAGCAGCCGCGTAGTAGGCAGTGTTAGGCAGGAGGCAACGAATCCCGTGAGGCCTATGTAAGGGGGCCAGCCACGCGCCACACTCACTACCAAGTCACACCACCTTGTCTCTCTCTCTCTCCCTCTCCCGCTCGCCTTCCCATCATTCAACTACTTAACACAATACTTTCAATTGACTAAATAAAATAGAAAGGATTGTGACAGACGAAAATAAAGAACAGTTCTGAACTGTCTGCAACACAAGCTTTCTCGAGAAGGAAAGTACACAATGATAGGTAGACTGTAGCTATATTCTCTGCCTTGGCGAATCCTAGCGAGTAAGCCATGCGGTTCTGGGGGAAGCGGTGAGCGTGACACTGTCTCTTCTCTAACGTCTTCTCTTCTTGCTGGAAGTTTGCTCTCATTCAACCTGTCCCAAAAAAAGGTGACCGCTCTCAACCCTCCAACTATGGTCCAATTGCTCTCATCTCTTGTATCTCTAAAGTTTTTTAATCCATTCTTGTTTCCAGATTTCTTAAGCATTTCTCTTCTCATAATCTACTCTCAGATAGCCAGTATGGCTTCCATAGCTGCGGTTGTGACGGCCATCGCTAATTTCCTCATCCTATCAACTCCGGTGTTCCTCAGGGCTCTGTCCTATCTCCCATCCTTTTTATAATTTTCATAAATGATCTTCTCAACTGTACCTCCAGTCCCATCCATTCATACTTTTACTTTCATTCAACCTGTCCCAAAGAAGAGTGACCGCTCTCAACCCTTCAACTATCATCCAATTGCTCTCATCTCTTGTATCTCTAACATTTTTTAAACTATTCTTGCTTCCAAATTTCTTAAGCATTTCTCTTCTCATAATCTACTCTCAGATCGCCATTATGGCTTCCTCAAGGGTAGCTCTATTGGTGATCTTCTTTCATATCATACTAACTCTTGGTCATCCTCCTTTCGGGACTTTGGTGAGACCTTTTCTATTGCGGTAGACATATCGAAGGCCTTCGCTAGAGTCTGGCACAAATCTTTAATTTCTAAACTACCTTCCTTCTGTTTCTATCCCTCCATATGTGCCTTTGTCTCTAATTTCCCTTCCGGCCGTTCCATAGCTGCGGTTGTGGACGGCCATCGCTCACTTCCTCATCCTATCAACTCCGGTGTTCCTCAGGGCTCTGTCCTATCTCCCATTCTCTTTCTAATTTTCATAAATTAATTTCTCAACTGTACCTCCAGTCCCATCCATTCATACGCAGACATCTCTACCTTACACTACTCAATTAGTTTTCCAGAACGCCCCAGCCAGCAATCCCTCAAAGACAAACGTAATGAAGCCATACAACACTTATCTTCTGATCTAACTACTATTTCCAATTGGGGCAGAGAAAACCTTGTTGCCTTTAATGCTTCCAAAATCCAATTTCTCCATCTATCTACCAATCCGAAACTCCCAGCGGACTATCTCTTATTCTTCAACAATACAAAAATCAATCTTTCATATTCTCTCAATATTCTTGGTGTCTCTTTTTCTTCTACTCTCACTTGGAAGGACCATATTACCAGTCTTATTATAGCAGCCTCCCAGAAACTGGGTGTGTTCATCCGCCTCAAGGGGTTATTTACCCCTGCGTGGCTTCTTGCTCTGTTCAGAGGCACAGTGCATCCTTGTATTGAGTATTGTTCTCATGTGTGGGGAGGATCCTCTCACACCGCACTCCTAGACAAAGTAGAAAGAAAGGCCTTTCGTATCATTAATTCCCGCCCACTCCCCAACTCTCTGCAAACTCTCTCTCTTTGCCGCAATGTTGCATCTCTCTTGCTATTCTATCGCTACTACAATAATCAGTGCTCCTCAGAGCTCTCCCAGTGTATACCACCTCCTGTACGTAGGGTATGTGGTACCCGTCTTGCAACACAATCCCACCCCTATTCTGTACAACTCTCCAACCCAAGATTGAAACCTTACTCTCAGACTTTCTTTTATTCAACAGCTGAGCTCTGGAACTCTCTCCCAGAATCAGTCTTTCCCTCCTACTATGACTTGAATTGCTTCAAACTCTGTGTGTCCAGGAATTTTGGCTCGAACGTCCCTTGATTTTGGCCCTGTCACCATTTCAACTATGGGGGAGGCACTCGCTACAGGCAGTTATGGCTTTTGTCTCACTCACTCACATAGAGAAAACAAAAAAAAGCAAAAAAAAAGCAAACGAATCTACCTTACACTACTCAATTAGTTTTTCCTGAACGCCCCAGCCAGCAATCCCTCAAAAACAAATGTAATGAAGCCATGCAACACTTATCTTCTGATCTAACTACTATTTCCAATTGGGGCAGAGAAAACTTTGTTGCCTTTTAATGCTTCCAAAATCCAATTTCTTCAGCTTACTACCTGTCTCCCAGAGGATTATCCCTTACACTTCACCTTACAAAAATCAATCCTTCATCTTCTCTCAATATTCTCGGTGTCTCTTTTTCTTCTGCTCTCATTTGGAAGGACCATATTACGAGTCATGCTAAGGCAGCCTCCCAGAAGCTGGGTGTGCTCAACCTCCTCAAGGGGTTCTTTATCCCTGTAGAGCTTATTGTTCTGTACAGGGGCACAGTGCGTCCTTGTATTGAGTATTGTTCACATGTGTGGGGAGGATCCTCTCACACTGCACTCCTAGACAAAGTAGAAAGGAAGGCCTTTCATATCATTAATTCCCACCAACTCACCAACTCTCTCCAAACTCTCTCTCTTCGCTGCAATGTTGCATCTCTCTTGCTATTCTATCGCTACTACAATAATCAGTGCTCCTCAGAGGTCTTTCAGTGTATACCACCTCCTCTATGTAGCTTACGTAGTACCCATCTTGCAACACAATCCCACCCCTACTCTCCAACCCAAGAGTGAAACGTTACTTCAGTCTTTCTTCTATTCTGTGTCAAGAGCATTGCAACGTCCCAAAGCTGCTCGTCGGTGCAGCTTTGTCTTTAGTAATATAAGGGGACTTCACTCTAACATCAATTTTGTACACCAATTTCTTCAAGCAGAATCCCCTTCTCTCCTTTTGTTGACAGAGACTCAAGTAACATCGACATCTGACACGTCTAGATTTAATTTTCCAGGTTATCAACAGCTCCAAAATTTCAGACCTAAAGGAGGTGTATGTTGCTTCGCAAAATCTGAAATTGCCCTGGAGGTGGTTACTAGTTTCAATTGTCCCTATTTTGATTATTCTATATACAAATTAATTTCTGCTCGTAAATTTAAATACATATGTTGCATCTACCGTTCCCCAAATACTCCTCCAGAGCAAAGTCTTTTTGATTCTCTGTCCTCACAACTCAGTGTCCTCAACTTAAATGCTTCTTCTGAAATCACTGTGTTTGGTGATTTTAATGTCCATAATGATGAATGGCTCACTCATTCAGCCAGGACTGATGATGCTGGTCTTGAATGTGAGCTATTTGCAGACTCATTTAATCTCACTCAACTAGTCAACCAACCCACCCGTGTACCAGATAATCCTAATCATAATTCCCACCTACTGGACTTATTTTTAACAACCAATTCAGAAAATTATGATGTTACAGTGAGGTCCCCGCTTGGATCTTCTGATCACTGTCTGATACAGGCCACCTGTCTATCACCTACCACACCTTCCCACTCTGAACCTGTTTTGGTGACTAAATGGCATTACGATAGGGCAGACTGGGAGGGTCTTCAAGGTTTCTTTATTGGTATTCCCTGGACCTCTTTCTTTTCTAATGATGCACACTCCACCTTGAGCCACATACAAGATTTTGTAAAAATTGGAATGGAAACTTTTATTCCTCATCAAAAGTACATTAAAAGATCTAATTCACCTAAATGGTTTGACCATAATTGTGCTAGAGTAACTGAACAAAAAGCAATAGCCTACAATGCATACACAAGATCAAAAACACATGAAGCCTTTAATTACTTTAGAAACATCAGAAATCATGCCAAAACTGTATTAAACCTAACTAAATCAAACTTTCTCCACAAGCAGGCAAATAAACTTCTAAATAATCCAAATGATAACAAAATATTTTGGTCTACTCTTAACTCATTCAAATCCAACTTTACTACTGCTTCATCCATTCCACCATTAAAATCTCCGACTGGCAATCTAGTAAGTGACCCACGAGGTAAAGCTAACCTTCTTGCGGATATTTTCTCCACCAACTCAACCTTAGATGAAATAAATCAAGATGTCCCTGTACTTAATTTTAATTCGCCTGAAATTCCCTCACTTAAGATCCACACCAGACATGTCAAAACTATTTTGCAGAATCTCTCAGTAGATAAGGCTCCTGGTCCAGATGAAATTCCTCCAATAGTACGGTACTTAAGAATTGATCCTTGGTGCTCGCTCCTGTATTGGCAACATTTTTCCGTCTGTGTACTCATACCTCATGCTTCCCAGTACCCTGGAAAGAAGCAAACATCCATCCAGTTCCTAAAAAAGGTGCCTCTTCAGATCCATCAAACTACAGACCAATAGCTATAACTTCCACTCTTGGTAAAGTCTTTGAAATTATATTAAATAATCACATAATTAAGCATCTTGAGAATAATAAATTAATCAGTGATAGGCAATATGGTTTTAGACGATGTCGATCAACTGCAGACATTCTTTGCCTTCTTACGCATCAAATCAACCAAGCTACAGACCAACATGGTGAAACACATACAATAGCACTGGATATATCAAAGGCATTTGATAGAGTCTGGCATCAATCCTTATTGTCGAAGTTGTCACACTACGGCCTTGCATCATTAGTTCCACTAATTTCTTCTTATCTTCATAACAGAAAAATATGTGTAATGGTAGGTGGCCTTTATTCTCAATTTCACTCAATAAATGCTGGTGTTCCCCAGGGAATAGTTTTGGCCCCAACTCTGTTCCTCATTCATATCAATGATCTCATTTCTACCACTCATAATCCAATACATTCCTACGCAGATGACTCAACACTCCACAGTTCCTTCACAATTACCAATTCTTTCACCTAACCCGATCTTATAAATTCAAAAATAAACACTGCAATTTCTCTGAACCAGGACCTTTCTAGAATTAATGAATGGGGACAGAAGAATCTAGTTTCCTTTAATGCACAGAAAACCAAGTACATTCAATTTTCTAACCGACAGAATCTCACTGACTCCCATATATTTTTTAATGATGTAAATATTCCCACTTCCCCTAGTATTGACATTCTCGGTGTAACATTAACTACTAACTTGAGCTGGACACATTATGTTAGAAGCATTGCTAAGAATGCCTCTAAAAAAATGGGACTCCTGTACAGAGTTCGAGAATTCTTCACTGACGAGCAGTTGGCCGTAATATATAAAAGTCATGTACGTTCTCAGATGGATTACTGTTCACCTCTGTGGGGTGTAAGTGGAGTGGTTGCATTGAGGCAGTTGGACAAAATTCAAAATAAATCTATTAGATTAATCAATAACCCTGCTATCACACAGGACCTTCCTACATTATCCATACGAAGAAACGTTGCATCCCTTGCATTATTCTACAGATATTTTCACAGCAATTGTTCCGAGGAACTTGCTTCAATTGTGCCGCCTCTCCACATCTTTCCCCGTAGAACTAGGGCAGCTGAGAGCGCCCATGAATTTACACTTTCTCCTCCACAATGCAGAACTTCTGCTTATCAGAATTCATTTATCCCCAGAGCTACTACTCTTTGGAATTCACTTCCCTCGAATTGCTTTCCACAAACTTACAATCTACAAATGTTTAAATCCAGTTGTTGCAAACATTTTATGAATGGAGGATGCCTTTAGGCACATGGACCTTTTTGTTTTATCTGTGTTTTTCCTTCCTCCGTTCATTGTCTCTTAAAAAAAAAAAAAAAAAAAAATCAACTGCTGAGCTCTGGAACTCTCTCCCAGAATCAGTCTTTCCCTCTTACTATGACTTAAATTGCTTCAAACTCCCTGTGTCCAGGCATTTTGGCTCAAACGTCCCTTAATTTTAGCCTGTCACTCTTTCAACTCTGGGGGAGGCACTCGATACAGGCAGTTCTGCCTTTTGTCTCCCTCACTCACATAGAAAAAATAATAATATATATATATATATATATATATATATATATATATATATATATATATATATATTTTTTTTTTTTTTTTTTTTTTTTTTTATGTACTAAACTTTCATCAGTTACTTTCAATTATTAACCAATAAAGGTATTAAGCCAATTCAATACAACTAACTGATCACATTTTATCGTTACCTCATACTTAATCAAATTTTTGTTGCTAAATAATGTCAAATTAAAATGCACAATGCCATCTTGACATTATCTTATGAGAAAATACTGAGCGTACCTGAGAGGGGGTTGGGGGATGAGAAGTGTCGCACATCACACACACACACACACACACAAACACACACATACACACACAACAAAAACAATAATAATAATAATAATAATAATAATAATAATTAAAGTTGCAAGCAACGTTGTCCGGGGTTCGACGGTTTTGCAAGCAGGGTATTGTGTTGGATACAAATGCTGTGTCACAGATATCAAAAGATAATTTAACTTATCAGGAATGGAGAAACTACAGAAGGAGCAGATTGTGCAAACAAACAAGAACGAGAGAGAAAGAGATTGGCTGTGTAAGGGATCTGCTTCTATTCACTTGGTAAAAGAGTTGTAGATATGTGAAATAAGCTATCAAGTGCTATAGTGGGATCAATAACAATAGAGCTTCAACATAAAATTTGATAAGACGAGATGGATTGGGTGTGAAAGGGATCTGCTGTGTGTGGGCCAATCGGCTCTCTGCAGACTCCCATTTTCATCTTGGTAGCATGTGTAAGGATCTGCCTCCTTTGTACCAGTGTGCAAATAAGAGAGAGAGATTGGCTGTGTAAGGGATCTGCCTCTCTCGTAACAGAGTCGTAGATATGTGAAATAGGCTACCTAGTGCTATAGTGGGATCAAGAACAATAGAGAATTTCAAGATAAAATCAGATAGTCATATGGACGAAATGGGTTGGACGTGAAAGGGATCTGCCTTTTGTGGGCCACTTGTCTCTCTGCAGATTCCCATGTTCATCTTGTAAGGGATCTGCCTCATTTGTACCGGTGTGCAAACAAACGAGCGACAGAGAGAGACTGGGTGTGTAAGGGATCTGCCTCTATTCGTTTAGTAACAGAGTTGTAGATATGTGGAATAGGCTACCGAGTCCTATAGCCAATCGGCTCTCTGCAGACTCCTGTTTACTTATGTTCTCATTTGTGAGAGAGAGAGCGAGGCTCCCTATTTCCTGTTCTCATGCACTAGTACAGTATGTCGTAATCGTAAGGAAGACAGCGATAAATAAGAGAGAGAGAGAGAGATAACTAATGCGTAGCCTATAGCAACACTCAAACAAGCGCACACATAGCTACACAAGACCATCACACAAGCACACACAAGCCTATCTAGCGACGAACTGTCATACACACTCCCCCCATCCCCATTCCATCACTTCGTATGTACGATATTATTTCCGTCTTTTTTACTGTGAATGGATTAAGTTATTGGTGTTCACTCTTGACATATGTGTCCTGCTACTTCTGTACGCATACATAATAGCATGAAAGTGATCAATACGCGCATATGAATCTATGTATCTCGTATATCGGGGTTCTCTTCCCTTCCATCGGTCCACCTGTTATACCTCCCTCCCTCCTCCCTATCCCATATGTGTAAACATTATATTTTAGCTTTCCGAAGGTAAATACGTACGTCCGATAAATATCTAGCCTTGTATTTAAATCGTGAATCCTGTTTAATGTCATTATTTAATAGAAACATGTGTAAGGGTTACATTTATACACAGGATAAGATAAGCAAATACAAACCTCAGAGCATAATCATTGGCGATGAGAAGGTGGTTGTAGGCAGTGTTGCCAGTTGCAGCGCTACATATTATCGCTAGATGTAGAGCTATATTTACTTCAGTTTAGCAGCCATTTTTTCATATCTAGAGACATTTACTCGGGATAATTTGAAAATTTCAGACATTCTAGTTATATTACATTGTAAAATTTGCAAAACAAACAAATCAAAACTCTTTAGGAATTGCAGCATTATTCTACCATTGTTTGACTATGTAGCAACATGCTAGCGACTTTTGAGAAAGGATCTAGCGGTATTTTGGGGTAACACTTAGGCAGTGTTGCCAGTTGTATCGCTACATATTACCGTTATATGTAGAGCTATTTACTTCAATTTAGCAGCCATTTTTTCATATCTAGAGACATTTACTAGGGATAATTTGAAAATTTCAGACATTCTAGTCATATTACATTGTAAAATTTGCAAAACAAACAAACCAAAACTCTTTAGAAATTGCAGCATTATTCTAACATTGTTTGACTATGTAGCAACATGCTAGCGACTTTTGAGAAAGGATCTAGCGGTATTTTGTGGTAACACTTAGCAGGGTTAAAATACGAGTCACACGGGCAATTGCCAAAACTTTAAAGACCATATAATTGTTATTAAACTAAGCATTTGGCAAAGGGAGGAATTGTTAAAAACCTTAGCCAATACTCTGTTATTCACCAAAAATAAATTTGAATTATCATTATTATTTGGTAGGGTAGGTATGTATAGGTAGGTTGGCTAAATAATTGGTGGAATTCGTAGGGACTCTAACTGTTTTGAGAGAGTTAAATACAAAAAAAATTATAGATCTGAATAATAAAGTGACTATGTTATTAAGCAAAACTGGGGGATGCGTGGAAGCCTATAGACTGTAGACGGTAAACTTTGTGTGGGTAGCGAATGCGGTTTTAAAGTAATTTAAGAATAGACAGTTTTCAATGCTGCGGCCAAACTATTCCACCCATTTATATTCTTTTGGTATCAAAACGTTCGGAATCGCGAGCCTCACCCAACTACGCAAGCATGGCTTTGATCATCGGCGCAGTTTTCAAGATGTGGAATTTTAAGTGGAATTCGAGGTTTTCTCAAGATTGCCGGAAAAAAAACCACGTGCAAAAGCAAAACCTTCTCTATAACATTTGCGGAGCATTAGTAGTGGAGTCCGTATGCCAAAGCCCAGTCGTTTCCTGTGAGTGGGAGAGACGGTATTTAGGCGTCAAGTTTATCGGGAAATCGGCTGCCACGGACCTGTTTGTTCACCATGCCGGATGTTTAGCATATCAAAAGTTGCCCAATACAAAATCGCACCTCCTGTGAAAGTTTGATCCCGATCCAAAAAGCGGTTCTGGAGTTATTGCGTCGAAACCGGCGTGTAAGAAGAATTTGGATGAAAAACCGGGTTTAATGATTACAATAGGGGTTCCCCGTAGGGGTCGAACCCCTAATAATAATAATAATAATAATAATTGAGATGACAGGGTTGGGAAACCATGGCCTTGAGCAGCCTAACAACACCAGAATAGCTGTCATCAAGGAAATGAAGAGGAACAGGAGAAGACAACACCAAGAGAAGGAGTGAAACACTAGGGCCCGACCAGTCTCCCAGGTTTTAATACCTGCCGGAATAGGTCAGTCTACCCCTTTTCCCAGACCTACCCATGCTCTAATCTCCGGGAGTCTAGGTCAGTCTGCCCGAGAAAGGAGTTCAAGCCCAGGACCAATCACAGGAACCCCTGCTCCTCCAATGGCAAGGACAGAGATTAACACCCAAGGCATATACCCAGCTCCAGCCCGATTTGCAATATAGTGAAGAACTATTTATTCAAGTTCCCCACCAAGAACTGTTGCAATATCGACATCGATGGGAATCCCAGCACCCCCTCTACAGCACCTCCCGGAAGACTGGGAATAGTGCAACCAAAGTGATAACTAAAAAACCTATGTCCTGCAGACTAAGAAAAGCCAGATATCACGATGAACAGAACATCATTCATTACGCAACCATGCCACCCGTTAAAAATAGGGTGGCCATATCGAGAGATCGAGAATCTCCGTATGTTTTGATAGATAACTTCAGTGTATTTTTAGATTAAGAGTTGCCTTCACTATAGCCAAAACAAAGATATCCACATGTCCCTATGTTATTGAGATAGATCAACCTAAGTTCTAAAAATAAACCGACTATAGTCTGACTGAAACTGAAGGAAGTTTTCAAATACTATTGCTTCCTTCCATTGGTTAAGCCGGCTGTGGGAAAGGATTGGTATTGAGGCTCAACCAGAACGAGAGTGTCTAGAAGAGCCCGGAACCAACTTCCTCTGTACCTGAGAGAGAGGCAGTTCCCTCTGACGTCCAACCCAGCAGAACCACGAGTCCTACGTAGTCCAGATTCTCGTTCATGGCTACCTCTACCCTTTACCCTAAGTGTCTCTTGAGTGATTTAAGTTGTGGCTATTATTTTGAAGGTAAGATAAAATATGCGAGTATTCTATTACATTTAATTATCGATCTGTGCCTAAGATCTATCCTGAACCTTTGATTCCCATGTAAAATTCCTATAACTTTGATCCGTACAGTGATTCATTAAGTACGAGATATTACTAAGAGAAATTGTGTTAATCCTTCAGACCCTTAATTGTACGTACGTTACATAGTCATTGTTACATGTGTTACTTAGTCAGAATACTCTCAGATTTTATTTGTGTGTTTATTATTCTTTGTGTATCCAATCGAAGTGAAAGTGTATAACATGAACTGATTCCCTTCTTTAATCCAATATATACCTAGAACCTATGCCCAATTCAGGATCCTTATATCCGCGTAATTATCGCCAGAGAATACTTATAATATCATTTCCCTTATTTGAAACTCAAGAACCCTTTCCGTTGAGTTAGAATTAATTCTTTATCAAGATATCTGATCTCTATTAGTTCTTGTGAATAATCTGATGATATATGTTACTCGGGTCATGTAATTCTTTCCACACCAATCTACTATTTGTCTATTGATTCTATTTATTACTTTATCTAGTGAGCCATTGATTATATTTGTATTTACGTTATAATCAAACGCTACAGTAGTTCTGCGTTCTTTTAGGAATTTGTTAATTTATTCAGAACTCCTTTCATGCCATATTTGGTATTTCATAAGTGCAACTTCGTTGTGTACGCCCTTTCAAGATAGCTATTTATTAAGCTATGTTATCACGCTCTTTCATTTGCGTTTCTTAATTAGTTGGTTAATTTATTCCAATCATTATTAAATTATATTTTATCTATTCCGATTCAGTCACTATATTTACTGTGCATCTGAGTTCCTCAACCCGTGCGATTTGACCTCATCTATGATCGAAAATTATTTGTTGTGTCTCGTGAGAGAGATTATTCGCAATAACTCTTAGATAGTTGAATTCAGATTTAAACTATCTTCCTTCCTAGAGTCAATTAGAATTCATCTCTTTAATACTTGATTGTCTATCGCATTAAAGTTAGTTGTTATTTTCAAGGATCCCAGTCCTTTTGACCTAGAGTCCTCAGGGCGGCATCTTTGATGGTCTCACCTGAGCGTGGCCAGATTCCCCTTTGCCCACCACGTAGACTCACGCGCAGCTGAGCGATAAGTTCCATATCACACCTTGTCTTTGTCAGAATACTTTGCGTTAGACACTTTACTCGCATATGTATTATTGTCAATGATTCTTGTTTGTGTATATACAGTATGTATCTGTCTGTCATTGCGTATTTTCACTCTTCAACTACTATGTAAGTGATAAACTGACCTTCATTAGAGAGTAAAACTAGGTAACTCTCTCAGTCACTAATTTACTTACTTGCTATTTAATATAATAGTGGAGTATAGTACCACATAATATGTATTCTATGCCATTGAATAAATAAGAGTGTAATCTAACCTGAGTGTTTATTGTGTTATTGTTGCCTGATTGAGTAATTAATTATTATATTCACTAAGCTCGATGAGCATAACCTTTTGAGCATATTCCAAGTCTAAATGTCCGAAACTCAGATTGATAAATAGATAATACTGAAGCGAGTTGGATTACAACCCGGCATCACAATAATAATAATATATAATTTTTGCACCATTAAAGAACACAGCAAAATATTAAAAGTAAAAATAACCAAATTAACCAAGACCCTCACCACGAACAAATGGAAAACAACTAAAGAACAGGAAACTGACAACAAACTAGTTCCACAACAAATTCAACAGAGAACACGAACTAAGAGAGAAGAGGAAGGAGGAACTAAAGCAGAACCAATAACACCGGAGGCGGGAACAGAAAGAAACAAAAAGAAACACGATGCCCCGCATACCAAAATAGCCCCACATCACCCACGGAAGAAACGAGAACAAGAATACTAAACCAGAGCCACACACCAAGAAGATAAATACGTCAGCAGCACCAAAAGACACGAGAATAGTGAAACCATGTGTAGGAAATAACCACCAAAATAATACCAATAATACCTGCATCTATAAGAAAGTTATCACCTCACCCACGCCCTCCACGAACACCGGAGGAGACACCAGAATCGCCACCATAACACCAGAGCTCAGAGCTTCCAACAACACCGGGCAAGACTATCACAAAAACACCACAACATCAAGAAGGCCCCCAAGAAGAAAATAATATTCAGCCAAGGACAGAAGGGCCAACATCACCACAAGAAGAGAAGTCAATTCCGCCCCTATTCCACCCAAAAGCTGAATCACCTGGCCGCGAACTTCTAGAGGTCCCTCCTAATCCCCCTAGATCCGCCCCTACTGGACTTATGAACTTTTGACCCCTGCACACCTGCCCTGGGACATCTCAGCCAAAGTCGTCACTACTCCGACGAAACCTGAACAAGGCAAGCAATCTTAGGGCTTCATAACACTGGCATACTAGTGGTGTAATCCTAAAATTACCCTCCCATTCAGCTAGTCGATTGAAGTCACGACGAATATCACTACAGGTCTGAGGAGTTCTTTTCCCTATTGAGGAATTATTGTTATCACGTACCATGGTCTAGGACTAACATTAAGATCCCCAATAGGCTGCACTTTTAGTATTAGAAGTATAAACATGTCCCCACCTTACTTCTCTTACTAAATCCGCACTCTAAAAACTACCGAGAGATACTTGTCATGGCAAGGTCATTCGACTAGTTTAGGGCTTTGCGAGACACCGTTAACACCGGCACTCGGCATATAGAAGTCCTTAGTGCATCTGTCCATCACCATGGCAGCAGACACTTGCAATTAAAAGGTTTAAACACCGCCCCGAGTTCTTTGAACCTCTTATAACGGTCAGTGGCAGATCGAGTGAAAATAGTAATGGTCATGACCTTATTATCTCCTCGCGTTAGCCCGATACGTTCTCTCTGCATCATGACATCAGAGACATCATATTAGAGACCCCAAGTCAAGAGTACCGAAACGGAACTTCATCACCGATTAGCATAACGATCAGGATAGTCGAGTAACTCTAGCTACAGGACATGTCCAGCCAAACATTCTCGCATTCGTTCGATGAAAGTGCCCAGTGTCATGACATTAAGGAACTTTATTTAAGATCATAGCCAGCTAATCCAACTGTAACCCAAACAACTTATCTACACGGCAGACCAACCTGGACGGCCCAACGGAGAAGCAGAAGACCCGCAGCTGTTACCTCAACTCATCATCACTCCAGCTCCAAGTGTTAGCTCGGGAGAAAATATTGAAAACCAATTTTTTTTCTTCTATATTCCAACTACTTCCTCTCGGGCATAGACTGAAAGCCTTCACACTCTACCGCTGAACACGGAGAGGCCAGTGAGGTCTTGTTCCAGTCTAGGGAGTAAGACATGCGAAGCACACACTCACGGCTCGAACTCCATCTCTGAAGCTGCTTCACCTCTGCGGCTCACAGTCTCATCCCCCAGGCTCGGACCCTTACTCTCAGAACGCCACCTATTGAGCAATTAAATCACTAGGCATTGCCCCCCTGTTGCATATTTTGAATATGGGAATACTCATACAATGCTATTTAATCAGGGAACAATGAGGGTATTTTTTTGGCATTTCGGTGTGCCGTGGTAATGCACTGAAACTAGGTACAGCACAAATTCCATCCCAATAATATCTTCCCATTGACATATTGGGATTCGAACCCGGGTCCATTGGATTACCAGTCCAGTGGCAAGACCACTCTGCCACACCTCCCCTATAATTAATAAGTCGATACCGAGTCGATACCGAGAAATAAAATATAAAGTTAGAGTCCCCAAGTATTGACTCTGACTAAATTTTCACTTGTGTAAAAGTATCTAAATAAGTTAGAGTTAAATACTTACTCTATCCACCTATCATCAAGACTTAAAAGAGTTTTCTAATAATTATTTGTGGGTTCATTTAAGAGGTAAAGAGAACTATTATATACCTGATCTCCATCTAGATCCTCGCCGTGCTACGACAGTTCATATTGTATAAACCATTTTAATCCATGTGTATCTATCTATATTGTTAACTTAAGAGTAGATAAATAAACACTTCATAAATATAATCAGTGTTATATGTATCCTTTCTTTCTTCTATGCATGTGTTGTGTGACTTTAACTTCTCTAGTTAAGTAGAACCTACCAAATCCAATCTCAAAACCTGGTAAAAACTCTGGTATAGCAAAAAGCTACAGGCGGTGAATATAATACATCGTTCCGCGCCAATCCCTCACACAAATATCTTGGTGACTTAGCGAGCTTATTGATACCATACAGTACGTGTGCTGTGGGAATATCAAGCTGACACGCGACTTCAGCACCACCACTTACTCAGAATGTCAGTGAAGCATAACCCTATTTACCTCAGTATAGTATCACAGGACAATACATCATAAATTTGACACTGATTGTATGACTATAATAAATAAATGGTAGCAGCATATATGCATTAGCCTAATCTCAATAATTATTTTTTAAAAACTATCTTCCTTGAAGAATTGTTTTATATTTCTCTGAAATTTGCTATATGGAATGAACGTTAACATTAACATTCCCATTCCAATGCTATGCTAATCTCGGAATATGGAAGTTGTAAAGTACATGCATATATAAATTAATACTTTCTTTTATTTCCCACCCCATTAGAGGAAAAGACCCTTTTTAATGATATAATTTAACGTGGTTAAGGTAGTTTACTCTCAATAGGACAATGCAATACTCTTTATAGTGACTTAATCAACCAGATATTCAAAGTATATGCTCCAGGTTCAGGTCTTGGCAGCTGTGCATGGAGGTTCCATCTCTCCACAAACTACAAGGACAGACATGCTACACGAATGGAGATAGATATATAACGTAAACCTGGCTTTCACAATAGCGAGGCGCAAATAGAAGAATAGCCTATGGCCATGTTTACAAATGCATTTTAAGTTAATAATGCAATGGAAACAAATATGCTATACGAATAAGTTGGGATATGCAATGTACGCTTATAATTCGCTATAACAAGGTAACTTTGTTTGTAATTTTTTGTTGTAATCTGTTTAGCAAACCCTAGGCTTATAATGAATTTATGGCCACGATCAAAGATGCATTATAAGGTAAAATTTCTTTAACCCTAGGCTTATAATGCATTTATGGCCATGATCAAAGATGCATTATAAGGTAACATTTCAAATTGTTGAAGAAGTTGATGAACCGTATAAAAGAACTGACACTAAAGTTTAATATAATCACCAGCAACATGGTCTTAAAAAGGGAAAAACACATTTTGTTTTGCTACACTCCTCTTTTGGGGGGTATCACTCTGAGCACTGTCCAAAAAGGATGACGGTGTGCGTCCAAAAGCAGTACCACAAAAGTGGGTTTGAAATCACTGTAGAATAGCCTAGGACAACATTCAAGACCAGTTTGACTAGGTTTTGGAAAACAGGAGGTTATGAAGCAGCTGCAGGATAAAGGAGTGCTTCTTAAGACAGACATTTAGAATGGTGTAACAGCATTCGCAGGACTGTCTTATATCTGAGCAACACAGGACCTCATCCCTACTCTGTACCCCCTACTTTGACAGGCTTGTTCGAAAACTGCAAATCCTTTTATATATGTATTTATTTATTGGCGAGATGGTAATCCCATCAGTGACCTGGTTGCAGCATGGGGATGCCGTTGGTCCTGGTCTTATCTCACTCGGGGTGGACTCGGCGGCTAACAAAGCTAGGTGAGAGTTGAATGTTCGGCATCTGGATGACGCAACTTTGGGTGAGTCCGTAGATCTAAACATCATAACTTGCCCAGGCTGGGCTACACAAATGACACCATGTATCAAATACTATTCGCATGTGTTGGGAGATTCTACCCATCCCGCACTTCTTAAAAGTGTAGTCAAAATAATTTTGCCTCATCAACTCACTTCCTCTTACTAATTCCCTACAATCTTTTTCTACACATCACAATGTTGCATCTCTTTCACTCTTCTATCGCAATTACAACAATCAGTGTTCTTCAGAGCTCTCTCAGTGTGTACCCCATCCCTTATGGCGAGTGCGAGACACCCGCCATTGAACACAGTCTCATAATGCAATGCAGTGTCATGGATACATGGTGTCATTCCTATTGTGTCCAGCTCTTTAACCCAAGAATTAGCAAACTTTCTCAGTCTTTCTTCTACTCAACAAGTGAACTCTGGAAAACTCTCCCTCAATCAATCTTTCCTTCATCCTATGACTTACACTGCTTTAAACTTTGTGTGTCCAGGCATGTTGACCCCAATGCCCCTTGAATTTGGTTCTCTGTCACTCTTTTGGCTTCAGGGGAGACACTCATTACAGGCAGCCTGCCTTTTGTTCCCTTCATACACATTTAAAAACAATATGTGAACTTTTCCTCCTGTACCTCATACCCGAAGAGAGAGAACACACATAGGCCCAATTTCAAGCAGCCTTGCCAGGTGTGAGGGTCCTTAGGAGCACCAGCATACCCCAATTGTCTCCCCACTGACTCCGGCAGCAATATCAGCAGCTCGGCTCTTGCCCTATTCAAGAAATGCATCTCCATCCCAAAGCTCCGGTATTTTTAGCGCACATCAAGGACTTACACTAACACTGGTGGCCTCCAAGAATTAGACAAAATGATCCAAGAAGCAGTAAACATTATCCTCAACGTGGAATTTCAAGGTCAGACCTGGGCCTCAGGGTCCTGGGGATACAGAGAACCTTGATCTCCTCCCTTATCGCAACCAACAACCTCCTGGTGTCCATCCTCTCTTTTCAACCCATAATGGCACCTAATGAGAACATGCAGAAGCAATTATTACCTGAAAGGCAAGTATAGCAGTGGCAGAGGAGCCTCAGGGTACCCCCAGGAGCAAGCAGAATATGTGGGATACCATCTTAGCGAAGATAGCATGAGAGAGTCTCTAAAACAATGCGAACCAGGTTGCTAAAGCAAGCCTCCAGGTAACCACCCATTTAGAGAGTGGCTTGTGGTTACATCAAACGTATCCCAGCTCTTGAACCTCCTTTGGATGCTGATGCGTAGTCACAGCGCAGGTGGCCTGCCAAGAGACTCAGCACTAAATTATGTCATATAACAGGCCCTGCAGAATGCTAACTGTGCATCAATCCTTGAACCACCTGGGCTTGCCAGAGATGACGGCAAACGGCCAGGCAAACGGCCAGATGGGATAACCACGTTCTCTTACAAGAATGGCCGGGGCCTCGTGTAGGATGCAAAATGCATTGTCACTTTCTTAATGATCAACATTACCAGAAGCGCTAATGAAGCAGGTGAGGCCGCCCGGATAGCAGAAAATAAAAAGCGAGAAAAATAACAAGTCCTTGCCAAACGTTATTAGTTCGAACCTCTGGCTTTCTAAACATCAGGAGTCTTGGGCCATACCAACATCAATATGGTGAATGAAATTGGCCACTAAATCAAAGCAGCTACAAGAGAAACCTGGCCAATCATTTGGCTCAAGCAACGTCTAGGAATGGCCATTCTCCTGGGCAATGCCACCAGTATCATGAGCTCAGTACAAGTGGGCCATGCCACCGTATGAGGCCCAGGGAGTAATGGTGTATCCATAATCTTTCCATGCTAGGCTTTTAAACTTTTCTCTTTGTATTTTATGACTTGTTTGATGTACATGAATGAAAGGAGATGTGTCGGATGTGTGAAAATCACAGTTGCTCGCAATGTTCGGGGCTAGAAATATTTATTATGAAAAGCATGTATCCATAATGATACCTTAATCATTCTTACTTTACTTACTTAACCTAACACTTTGCCTAAATGATAACAGGTTTCTGACAATAAGGAGGTAAAAAAAAAAAAAAAAAAAAAACACACACACACACACACACACACCACAGCCTATTTTGTCACATTTCTCTGCAGTTTGTGTAAACACAAGTACATGGTATATATATATATATATATATATTTTTTTTTTTTTTTTTTTTCTCCCTATATTCCAACTAGTCCCTCTCGGGCATAGGCTGATAGCCTTTACACTCTACCGCTGAACACGGTGAGGCCCGTGAGGTCTTGCTCCAGTCTAGGGAGTGAGACATGCGAAGCTTCACGGCTCGAAGCAATCCCATCTCTGAAGCTGCCTCGCCTCTGTGCTTCACAGTCTCATTCCCCACACTCGGACCTTCACTCTCAGAACGCCACCTATTGAGCAATTAACTCACTAGGCATTTCCCCCCTGTAGCATATTTTTTAATATGGGAATATTCAAGGGGAGGTGTGGTGGAGTGGTCTTGCCACTGGCCTGGTAATCCAAAGGTCCCGGGTTCAAATCCCGATGTATCAATGGGAAGATATTATTAGGATGGAATTTGTGCTGTACCTAGTATCAGTGCATTACCACAAGCCCACCGAAACGTCAATAAAATACCCTCATTGTTCCCTGATTAAATAGCACTGTATGAATATTCCCATATTCAAAATATGCTATAGGGGTGCAATGCCTGGTGAGTTATCTGCTCAACAGGTGGCATTGTGTGTGTGTAAGTGTGAGAGTCCGAGTGTAGGGGGTCAGACAGTGAAGCACGGGAACGAGGTGGCTTCAGAGATGGGGTCGTTTCGGGCCATAAGTGAGCACCGTGCCTCATGTGAAGGCAAGATGGCAGGTGCTCGTTGTACTCTACGTGCTTCACATGTCTCACTCCCTAGACTGGAACAAGACCTCACGGGCTTCACTGTTCATTGTAAAGCGGTGAATGTTAAGGCTCTCAGCCTATGCCCGAGAGGAAGTAAGTTGGAATATAGAAAAAAAAAAAAAAAAAAAAAAAAAAAAACTATTTAATCAGGGAACAATGAGGGTACATTTTGGCATTTCGGTGGGCTGTGGTAATGCACTGATATTAGGTACAGCACAAATTCCATCCCAGTAATATCTTTCCATTGACATATTGGGATTCGAACCCGGGTCCATTGGATTACCAGTCCAGTGGCAAGACCACTCCGCCACACCTCCCCACAACATTAAATTAAGTGCTTATTTTTGTGTTATATGAAACATCGACAATTTCATATATTTAAAGTACCAAATTATCAGTGACTGACAAATGTAGGTATATAATCTAGATTCATAGCTGAAGTAAAGCGAAATGTAGCATGTATCCAGGTATTCGTTTATATAAGGATTAAAGGGAAGGTTTTTGTTATCTGATTTCCCAGATTTTCTCTGCAAAACTACACATTTGTCGTCTCAAGGTAGAACGATATAATATTAGCAAATCCACTATGCTCTATATATTTGCAAGCGTTACAACAATAATAGCTCCCGGCATCATGTACTTTCTGTAAGTATACAACAAATTAATAAACATTGGTATATTGCACTAATATGTATTAATAAAAATAAAAATAATAAAAGAACACTTTTCATTTTGAGATCTTCAATAGTCAAACATTTTCTATTTATTTGTGCAAAATAAATCGATTTTTTCTCCGCTGACACTAGATTCATTTCTGTCTCTAATTAGCTTTCTAATATGCGTTAATAATCTCCTCAACTCATATGCTGACAATTATACCTTACACTATTCAACTAGTACTAGTTATTCACATCAACCCAGCATACAATCACTCCAAAACAAACGTGACGAGGCCATAGAACGCCTATCTGCTTATCTATCAATTATTTCTGATTGTGGAAGAGAAAATTGTGTTACTTTCAACGCCTCCAAGACCCAATTCCCTTCATCTCTTCATCACAATCTTCCACAAGACTATCAATTATTCTTCTAGAATACACAAATCAACCCTTGATCTTCTTGCAATATTCTAGGTGTACCTTTTTCATCCGACAGTTCTTGGAAATATCATATTACCACTCTTACTAAAACAGCTTTCCAAATGTTAGGTGTGCTCAACCTTCTCTGTGGGTTCTTCACACCCGTACAGCTTATTGCTCTGTATCGGGGCACATTGCGCCCCTGTATTGAGTATTGTTCGCATGTGTGGGGAGGCTCCCCCCATACCGCACTTCTCGAATGGGTAGAATCAAAAGCATTTCACCTTATCAACCCACCTCCTCTTATTAGTTCACTACAATCTCTTTCTACATGCCGCAAAGTTGCATCTCTTTCACTCTTCCATCGCTATTAAAAATAATCAGTGTTCTTCAGAGTTCTCTCAGTGGATACCCCCTCCCTTGCGGCGATTGCGAGGCACCCACCTTGCAACACAGTCACACTCCTATTCTGTCCAGCTCTCCGACCCAAGAATTGGAAAATTTGCTCAATCTACTCTACAAGTGAACTCTGGAACTCTCTCACTCAATCTTTCCTTCATCCTTTCACTTAAACTGCTTCAAACTTCGTGTGTCTAGGCATTTTGACTCATCGTCCCTTGAATTTGGCTCTGTCACTGTTTTGGCTTTATAGGGGAGACACTCGTTACAAACAACCTGTCTTTTGTCTCCTTCATACACATAGAAAAAATACAAATAGATATTCTGGTGAATGTGTTGTGCAGAATGTTATATATATATATATATATACTGTGGCGGAGTGGTCTTGCCACTGAACTGGTAATCCAATGGACCCGGGTTCGAATCCCAATATGTCAATGGGAAGATAATATTGGGATGGAATTTATGCTGTACCTAGTATCAGTGCATTACCACAGCACACCGAAATGCCAAAAAAATACCCTCATTGTTCCCTAATTAATAGCATTGTATGAATATTCCCATATTCAAAATATGCTACAGGGGGGCAATGCCTAGTGAGTTAATTGCTCAATAGGTGGCGTTCTGAGAGTGAGGGTCCGAGCCTGGGGGATGAGACTGTGAAGCGCAGAGGCGAGGCGGCTTCAGAGATGTAGTTGCTTCGAGCCGTGAAGCTTTGCAGGTCTCACTCCCTAGACTGGAGCAAGACCTCACGGGCCTCACCGTGTTCAGCGGTAGAGTGTAAAGGCTATCAGCCTATGCCCGAGAGGGAGTAGTTGGAATATAGAAAAAAATACTGTATATATATATATATATATATATATATATATATATATATATATATATATATATATATATTTATACTGTATATATACGGTATATACATATATATACTGAATATATATATATATACGGTATATATATATATATATATATATATATATATACCGGTATATATATATATATATTGTATATATATACTGTACATGTATATATATAGCTACAATATTGTGGATGATCGTGAATCTTAATGTTTTTTCATCGAGTTTACATCTTTGTTATTATATGACTGAGCAACATGATAAACAGTTTTTAAACTTGATACCTTCGAGTTGAAATGTATTTGGGTTTGTAATTCATAGAAGATACTTTTCTCTTCTCAGTCATGAAAGTTACACAGGTTGTTTTAGCTTCCCAGAGTTAAGTATTGACACGGGTGTAAATTGCATAGTCTTATATTATTTCTCTTTTCCGCGGTCGCTGAGGCGTTGAGATTCCCAGTTTATTGAGGCAACAGTGAAGATGTTACCGTGAGGTCGTAAGGAGTACACTAAACACTGACCACATGTGGAGGGTCAGGACCACTGCAGGTTTTCACGCCTGACACAGAGAGAAGGCGTGTTTTACAATTGGACAAAACATAATTTAATTTATTAAATATCTTGAAAAGCATACGTTCATGGATGATTCACGGATTCACACATCGTGTAGTGTAATATGTTGTCAAATATATGCACATTATAGACAAGAAAATTAAAATAATTAATTGTGATGCGTCCCGATCCCCAATCACACAAAGCTTCCGTCGTGAGAGGTAGCATATGTCGCAGGTATCACTTACGAAGTACCCATTTCGGTATCTTTAGATACTATAACTTTTTTCTTTTTTCATTTTATACTGTCTTCTGACTTGCTTACTTCTATTGTATACTCGGTTGGCCTCCCAGTTATGCCATTTATTTTTCACATACAATATTACTCTCAAGTATGCTACGCGCCACTTACCTTCGTTTTACCATTTATTCGTACATCTTCATTACCAACCTACCAAGCCTACATCTTTTCTATCCTAAGTGACCTAGAGCAGTTCATTCAGCAACCAACCCGTATTCCGGATCGTTTCGGAGATCGGCCCAGAATTCTCGACTTGTTTCTAACTTCTAACCCTTCCGCTTATACTGTCGATCTTCTCTCCTTTGGGCTCCTCCAACCATAAACTTTTCTCTGTCACCTGTCCTATCTCTCCAATATGGCCACCTGATCCTCCTAGCCGGCGGCGCTTGTGGCACTTTGGCGCTGCCAACTAGGAGGCTCTTCGGCAGTACTTCTTTGACTTCCCATGGAATAATTTTTGCTTCTGTGGCTGGGGACCCTAGGAGAGTGCTGAATGCATTGCCAAGGTAATCCTCTCAGGCATGGAGGCATGTATTCCATTGTCTTTCTCTCAGACTAATGCAAAACAATATTTGTTTACTTACACTTGATCTACTGCTGTCCGCAATAAGGAGGAAACTTTCAAACGGTACCATCACCTTCAAATGCAGGTATCTCATTCTTCCCATGTTTCTGCCCGGAATTAAGCCAAATCTGTTCTTCGACTCGCCAAACACTCATTCATTTATAATAAATGCACTGAACTATCCAACTCTGGCTCTTACCAAGCTTTCTGTTATCTAGCCAAAAACCTCTCCAACAATTTTTCTTCCTCTTCTTTTCCTCCCCTTTTCCACTCTGATGGCACTACCATTATTTCTTCCTCTGACGTAGCTGAACTCTTCACCCAAACCTTCGCTAGAAACTCCACCATGGATGATTCAGGTGTTATTTCTCCATCTCGACCTCCCTCTATCCTACTTATACCTAATAACCTAATCTACTCTCTACCCTCACTTGGCTTAATACTAAAAAGGTGTACAGTCCGAATGTTGTTCCTCCTGCTGTACTCAAAAACTGTGCTTCCGTGCTGACTCCATGCCTAGGCAAACTCTTCCGTCTCTGTCTCTCCTGTAACGTCTTCCCTTCTTGCTGGAAGTTTGCTCTCGTTCACCTGCCCCAAAGAAGGGTGACTGCTCTCAACCCTCCCAATTGCTCTCATTTCTTGCATCTCTAAAGTTTTTTTTAACTATTTGTACTTCAAATTTTTTTTAGCATTTCTCTACTCATAATCTACTCTCAGAGTGCCAATATGGCTTCTTTAGAGGTTGCTCTACTGGTGATCTTCTTTCATATCCTACTAACTCTTGGTCGTCCTCCTTTCGGGACTTCAATGAAAACATTTCTATTGCACTAGACATTTCGAAAGCCTTTGATAGAGTCTGTCACAAATCTCTAATCTCTAAACTACCCTCTCTCGGTTTTTATCCCTCCATCTGTGCCTTAATCTCTAATTTGCTTTCTGGCCGATTCATAGCTGCAGTTGTGGACAGCCATCGTTCATTTCCTCATCCTTTCAACCCCGGTGTTCCTCAGGGTTCTGTCCTATCTCCAATTCTCTTTATAATATTCATTATTGATCTTCTCAATTGTACCTCCAATCATATCCATTCATATGCTGACAACTTTACCTTACACTATTCAACTAGTTATCCAGAATGCCCCAGCAAGCAGTCACTCAAAAACTCATGTGATGAAGCCATAGAATACTTATTTTCTGATCTACCAACCATTTCCAATTGACTACTTGCGAGTTTCATTCTATGAGGAAGTTGGAGTTGTAGACATCGATATTTAGCAGAATAACCAGCTATAATACGGTTTTAGTAATTATATAAATACTTACAACCAAATTCAACATACTGTTTATCCATTAGAAACTTGAATAATTACTGTATTTGTGTTTAACATCGATGTTTACAGGCTGAACTTCCGTATAGCCTGAAGCTCACAAGTAGTCAATTGGGGCAGAGAAAATGTTGTTACTTTCAATGCTTCCAAAACCCGATTTCTCCATTTACCTGTCAAGAACTCCCAGAGGACAATCCCTTGTACTTCAACAATACAAAACTCAACCCTTCATCTTCTCTCAATATTCTCGGTGTCTCTTTTTCTTCTGATCTCTCCTGGAAAAACCATATGACCACTCTTGCTAAAGCGGCTTCCCATAAACTAGGTGTGTTCAACCACCTCAGGGGGTTCTTTATCCCTGCACAGCTTCTAGCTCTGTACAGGGGCACTGTGCGTCCATGTATTGAGCATTGTTCGCATGTGTGGGGAGGATCCTCTCTCACAGCACTTTTAGACAAAGTAGAAAAGAAAGCCTTTCGTCTCATTAAATCACGTCCACTCACCGATTCTCTGGAATCTCTTTCTCTCTCTCTCTTTGCCATAATGTTGCATCTCTCTCGCTATTATATCGCTATTACAATAATCAGTGTTCCTCAGAGCTCACTCAGTGTATACCACCTCCTCTACGTAGGGTACGTAGTACCCGTCTTGCAACACAATCCCACCCTTACTCTGTGTGCATTTCTCCAACCCAAGAGTGAAACGATACTCCCAATCTTTCGTCTATTCAACAGCTGAGCCCTGGACCTCTCTCCCTGAATCCATCTTTTCCTCATCCTATGACTTAAATTGTTTCAAACTCCGTGTGTCCAGACATTTTGGCTCGATCATTCCTTGATTTAGGCACTGTCACTCTTTCAACTCTGGAGGAGGCACTCATTACAGGCAGTTTTGCTTTTTGTCTCCCTCATCCACATAGAAAATAACAAAAAATTTAACTTCATTTCGTGTATTATCTTCATAATGTTTATGTATTGTACATTCTTTGTTTATATATTTTTTCAGCTGCCACCTGATGATCTTACTAATCGTAGGAAAGACTTGTGTAAGTGTAAGGGGAAATACTAGTAATTCCGACAACTATGAACTACAATAGATAATTCATAAGCTAAATAAAATTGCCTAATACAAGGTAATAATTATAGTATGATACAAGGACAGTCATTGACCCATAGTCTCTGACGGTCATCTTCAGAACACACTTATTGGGAGAACTAATTCAATTAACCACGTAAGTTTAGGCAAATGATGTATCATTACTTAATTAATTGGATATTACAATTTTCTGCGTGATTTAACGATATAAACTATTTTAATTGGAGGACGCTGAATAGTACAGAATATAATTAAGTTGTAAAGGCTTAAATACATATCTGATACAATAGATATGTCCTTGAACAATACACCCAATTAGACAAACATATATAATTGTAACTTGTTAAAACACTCCACATTACTTTCTCGGGTTAAGGGAGCCGACCTCGCTTTTTTTTCTCTTTCTCTCCCTCTCTCTTTGGCTTGTATCCATTCGGCCCCATTCAGCCTACTGTTTCAAGACGTTTACCCCCATCCAGGTGTCAATATTTTCTTGGCGAGCGGTAGCGAGCCAGCATATACAGGTATATATTTTTGTTTTACAGCAAGCTAAATTTTTACATTTTTCGATAGAAACATTTCTCCGGCGAAGCCGGATTTCTCCATACAATGCTGGCTCGCTATCGCTCGCCAGGAAGAAATCGACACCTGGATGAGGATAAACGTCTTAAACCAGTTGGCTGAATGGGGCGCTGTTCCAGCGCGTAAATAAAGTGTGAAGGAAAATCAACTCACAATTCTCGAGTCTCGACAATAGAGAATGTTATCCCTGATCTATAACTATCAAGAAGATCTGGCTGCATTCACGTTTCCCTTTCTTCCTTTTAATTTCCAAGTAAATGCTTTAAGCAGCTTATGAAGGAGTGACTGCATTTGCCTCCACACTGGCGTGCCGTGAGTGGAATAACAATATATTTATTTTCTGGCATAAATAGAGACAGTGTAATGTGTTTACTTTTTAGCTAAAACTCCTCTAGGTTAACTATTAGTTAACTGAGAATGTATGATACTAGAGATCATTATCTCTTCCAAAAACATATTTTATTTCTCGGTTGAAACAAATTCTAAGGACACTTTATTGAAGATTTTTTGAAGGAAAAATAATCAGACTAGAATCTGTATGTAAATCTACCTCCAGATAGTGTTATTCTGTTTTGGAGGAGTCTTCTGGAAACTAAGAAGTTATTATTATATTATAGGTTTCCCTTTCCATTTGTTTACAAAGCTGTTTACTGTAAAACAAATGTCCAACATCTCCCTACTTAAGAAGTAACTTTATGAATTATAAGGTTAAGCACATCGTCATGCTACTCAAGAAAACAAAACTGTCAACTATTGGTAAATTGTCCATTATGAAGTGCGAATGTAGAGTGTTGGTGAGATATTATTGTTGCAGGGAGAAGGTTGGGTATGTGGTGTGTTAGTGTGTTAGTATTTGTATATTTGTATGTATATGAAGGAGACAAAAGCCAATGCTGCCTGCAACAGGTGTCTTTCCCAAAGTTGAAAGAGTGACAGAGAGCCAAATTCAAGGTACGTTAGAATCAAAATGTCTGGACACACGAATCTCGAAGCGGTTAGATTATAGGATGAGGGAAAGATAGATTGAGGGAGAGATTTCCAAAGCTTACTTCTTGAGTAGAAGAAAGACTGGGAAAATCGGTCAACTCTTGGGTTAGAAAGCTGGACAGAATAGGGGTGGGAGTGTGTTGAAAGGCGTGTGCCTCCCAGCTCCGTAAGGGAGGAGGTATACACTGGAAAAGCTCTGAAGTACATTGATTACTATAATAGCGGTAGAGGAGTAAGAGAGATGCAACAATGCGGCGTGTAGCGAGAGATCGTAGGGAGTTAGTAAGAAGAAGGGAGTTGATGAGACAAAATGCTTTTGACCCAACCTGTTCGACAAGTGCGGTATGGATGGAACTGGAACTTCCCTACACTATTCGATACATGGGCACACTGTCCCCTTATACAGAGAAAGAAGCTGTGCGGGGGTGAAGAACCCACGGAGACAAATGAGCACACCTAACTTCTTGGAAGCTGATTTAAGCCAGTATCACACGAGAGCTTTTATAGTCAACATTCGATTATCAACAATTTACTGGCAACATTACTGGAATATTTTGCAACGGTATCGGAAACTAACTGATGATAGATGCATTAAGGCAACCGAAATATTATATATGTTGACCAAATAAGCTGGCAGACCAGTGTTGAGGATAAATTTTGAATGAAATAGCGCTCGTGTGATACCGGCTTTAGCAAGACTGGTAATATGATCCTTCCAAGAAAGTCAGGAGAAAATGAAGCACCAAGAATATTGACAGAAGATTAAGGGTTGATTTGTGTATTTTTGAAGAAAAAGGGATAGTTGTGTGGAAGATGATGACGGGTAGATAGATGGAGAAAATTAGTTTTGGAAGCATTGAAAGTAACAAGATTTGCTCTGCTCCAGTCGGAAATTGTTGAAAGATCAGAATAATTGCGTGCTATGGCCCCATCGCGTGAGTTTTAGAGTGATTGCATAGTGGGTCGTTGTGGGAAACTAGGTGAACAGTGTATGGTAGAGTCATCAATATATGAGTGGATAGGACTAGAGGTACAGCTGAGAAGATCATGAATTAATATTTAAAAGAGATCTGTAAACAGGACAGAACCCTGAGGAACACCGGAGTTGATAGGTTGAGGTAGTGAACGATGGCCGTCCACAACCGAAGCTATGGAACAGCCGTGTGTGTGTGTGTGTGTGTGTGTGTGTGTGTCCCTTAGTGAGAAACTTTTGTTGAGGCGAAGGGAGGGTGTGTATGTGTGATTTTTTTTTTCTATGTGGATGAGGGAGGCAAATAGGCAAAAGTTCCTGTGACAAGTGACTCCCCCAAAGTTGAAAGAGTGACAGTGCCTGTTTGTTTGTATGTATGTGTGTGTCCCCTGGCTGAGAAACTATTGTGGAGGTGAAGGGTAAGTGTGAGGTGTGTTACCCTGTGTGTGTATATGTGTTGGTACACTATGAGTGTATGTATATATATGTTGAGTGAGTGAGTGTGTACATGTGTCCCCGGGGTGAACAATTATTACACAGGTAAAGGGTGGGTTTTGAGGTTAGTTTGTCTGGGTGTGTGCGTGTGTGTTAGTATGTGTGCTTGTTCCGTGGGGGACAGTTTAGTGTGTAGGTAAAGGGTGAGGTGTGTGTATGTGTGTGTGTCTATGTCCCCTGGGTGAAAGTGCATTGTGTAGGTGAAGGGTGGGGTGTGAGGTAATAATAATAATAATAATAATAAACGGTTTATTAAAGAATGGCAGCCTCATGAGCTGAAAATACACATTTTACAATTTAGTGGATGAACATGAGATGTACAGATATGAGGATGGTAAGCTTAGTTTACAAACAAAATAAATAAATACAATAATGATGCATGTGCAGAATACAAATTATCATAAAATAACCATGAGAGTAAGTGATATACAGTACATATACACATTTATTTACTTACTCATATACAGAATATACGTATATACACGTACGTGCGCACATACATATACATACATATATAGGAACATAAGAACATGCAGTAAGTGTGCACATGTCCGTATACACAAACGCTCACGTATGCACACAAACATACATACATACAGAAACTGTTTTGGTAAGGTCAGGTAAAGAGGGTGCGGGTACTACAATGGGAGGTTAATTCTCGGTAGTGTAGGTGTGTGTGTGTGTGTGTGTGTGTGTGTGTGTGTGTGTGTGTGTGTGTGTGAGACAGAAGGCGAAATATGGAAGAGCTGGGCGTTCTATTGTTAAGGGTGGAAATACATGGATGAAGTTACGCGAACACTTAATAATAGATAATGCTTATGCATAGATTTATAATCAGAAGTTGCGCTAGTGAGCAATATGTTCTCGCTCATATGTACGTATATTTACATACATATGTGCATATGACCATATAAATATAAATACACGTACAGTACATATATATATTATATACCTTATATTCTCAACCGGGCTCGAACCATTGACAGCACGTACACACAGACATACATATACATAAATATATGCACATTACATGCATATATGCTCTTCTCTTATCCTACCTGATACTCTCAGCCGGGCTCGAACCACAAACAGTATACACTATACACATATATATATACATAAATAACGCATACATACATACACATATACGCACACATACATACATATATACTGCACATACATAGATACATATATACACATATACATAAACAAACTCAAGCAAATACATACATAATTATATTCTAATACACACACGCACACACACTTATGCATATATTATTAAAGGTGGGCGCGTATATATGGTGTGACAGACCGTTATTACACATTATTAATAATATTAACAATGGTTGGGATAGGACTATTTTTATATCTGTCAGTTCTTGCTCTTATTGGTTGGAGTGTGTTGAAATGACGAGCTGCACGTGTAGGTCTAGGGGCGTCTGGTGGAAATAAGTTTCTGTGTCGGGGGTGAACAAGCAGCTTAGATGCAAACTGTTTGAGTGTGTTGTAGTGGTGGGTTGAAAGTGCAGGTATGCTAAGGGTGGTGAGAGCTTCCTCGTACCCTGGATATGTGCCACCCAGGATGATCCTGCATGCCCTCCTCTGAACTCTCTCCAGTTGACATTGTTGTGTTAGGGTTAGAGAGGAGGACCAGGCGGGAGAGGCGTAGGTGAGCTTAGGGAGTATAAAGGTGTTATATATACTCTTCAGCTCATTCTCCGGCGCCCCCAGGGATCTCAACCGCCTTAGCATAAATAACTTGTAAGTGGCGGTCCTGACTGTGGTAGTTACATGTTTCTTCCAGTTCAGTTTGTTGTCCACAGTGATTCCGAGGAGTTTGGTGGACTCAACAAGCTGAAGGGGATGAGGACCAATTGTGACAGTGGGTGGAGGAAGGTCGGTAACGGAAGTGTTGATGTGCATGACCACTGTCTTGTCATGATTGATAGTCACATGATTGTCTGTGGTCCAGGCTTGAAGACGGCCGAGGATGTCTTGTAGGGGTCATAGTTAGGGGAGGTGTTATCGACAGTAATGCCGACTGTCGAGTCGTCCACGTACTTCCAGTGGAATGGGGTGTCCTTTAGGGCATCATTAATCAAGATGAGGAACAATAGAGGCCCCATCTTTGTGCCCTGTGGGACTCCACATGTGATGTCTAGGAAGGTGGAGATGAAGCCTTGGTATCGCACTGCTTGTCGTCTGTCACTAAGGAAGTCGGTCAACCACGCAACCAGGGTAGGATGTAGCTCCAACTTTATGGCTTTGTTGATGATGATGGTGTGGTCAACAAGGTCAAATGCTTTCCTGAAGTCAATAAAGGCAAGGGCGAGGGAAGTCTTTCTCTTCTCAAGATTTGTGTAAATATAATCTAGGAAACTAATAAGACAGTGAGTGGTGGAGGAGGTTTTTACGTTGCCAAACTGTTGGGGATCTATCAAGTGACGGATTTGTGAGTAAGCCCAGGTGAATACAAAGTCCTCACAGATTAGACTAGGGATGGGCGTAATGGCAATTGGTCTGAGTTCATTAAGAGAATGTGGGGAGGGGGTTTTGGGGATTGGAGTGACGTATGAAGTTTTCCAGTCTGCAGGGCATTTACTTTGCCTTAAGGAGGCATTAATTATCGAGCAAAGGGGGGTGGCAAATTCCACTGAAAATTCTTTCTATATTTTCATGGGTAGGTCTACTGGGGTTGTTGATCTTTTTGATTTGAAACTGGAAAGCTTTTTGGCCACTTCAAATTCTTGAACAGTTACTGGGGGGGAAGGGGATGGGAGGAAGGCAGGGAGGTTGGTGCGGTCTAGTTTGGGGAGGGTTTGGCAGATGGTAGAGAAGTGATTATTTATCAGTTCAGGTGCATCTACACGAGGGACATGGGAAACACAGGGGATCGAAGGTGTGTTGGTATGTGTGTATGTGTGTGTGTCTATGTCCCCTGGGTGAGAATGTATTGTGTAGGTGAAGGGTGGGGTGTGAGGTGTGTTGGTATGTGTGTTAGTGAGTGTGTGTGTCTATGTCCCCTGGGTGAGAGTGTATTGTGTAGGTGAAGGGTGGGGTGTAAGGTGTGTTGGTACGTGTGTTAGTGAGTGTGTGTGTCTATGTCCCCTGGGTGAGAGTGTATTGTGTTGGTGAAGGGTGGGGTGTGAGGTGTGTTGGTATGTGTGTTAGTGAGGGTGTGTCTATGTCCCTGGGTGAGAGTGTATTGTGTAGGTGAAGGGTGGGGTGTGAGGTGTGTTGGTATGTGTGTTAGTGAGTGTGTGTGTCTATGTCCTCTGGGTGAGAGTGCATTGTGTAGGTGAAGGGTGGGGTGTGAGGTGTGTTGGTATGTGTGTTAGTGAGTGTGTGTGTCTATGTCCCCTGGGTGAGAGTGTATTATGTTGGTGAAGGGTGGGGTGTGAGGTGTGTTGGTATGTGTGTTAGTGAGTGTGTGTGTCTATGTCCCCTGGGTGAGAGTGTATTGTGTAGGTGAAGGGTGGGGTGTGAGGTGTGTTGGTATGACGTGGTTAGGTGGTGGTGTGTCTATGTCCCCTGGGTGAGCTTGTGAAGGTGAAGGGTGGGGTGTGAGGTGTGTTGGTATGTGTGTGTATCTATGTCCCCTGGGTGAGAGTGTATTGTGTAGGTGAAGAGTGGGGTGTGAGGTGTGTTGGTATGTGTGTTAGTGAGTGTGTGTGTCTATGTCCCCTGGGTGAGAGTGTATTGTGTAGGTGAAGGGTGGGGTGTGAGGTGTGTTGGTATCTGTGTTAGTGAGTGTGTGTGTCTATGTCCCCTGGGTGAGAGTGTATTGTGTAGGTGTTGGGGTGTGAGTGTGTTGGTATGTGTGTTAGTGAGTGTGTGTGTCTATGTGGGTGAGAGTGTATTGTGTAGGTGAAGGGTTGGGTGTGATGTGTTGGTATGTGTGTTAGTGAGTGTGTGTGTCTATGTCCCCTGGGTGAGAGTGTATTGTGTAGGTGAAGGGTGGGGTGTGAGGTGTGTTGGTATGTGTGTTAGTGAGTGTGTGTGTCTATGTCCCCTGGGTGAGAGTGTATTGTGTAGGTGAAGGGTGGGGTGTGAGGTGTGTTGGTATGTGTGTTAGTGAGTGTGTGTCTATGTCCCCTGGGTGAGAGTGTATTGTGTAGGTGAAGGGTGGGGTGTGAGGTGTGTTGGTATGTGTGTTAGTGAGTGTGTGTGTCTATGTCCCCTGGGTGAGAGTGCATTGTGTAGGTGAGGTGTGTTGGTATGTGTGTTAGTGAGTGTGTGTGTCTATGTCCCCTGGGTGAGAGTGTATTGTGTTGGTGAAGGGTGGGGTGTGAGGTGTGTTGGTATGTGTGTTAGTGGGTGTGTGTGTCTATGTCCCCTGGGTGAGAGTGTATTGTGTAGGTGAAGGGTGGGGTGTGAGGTGTGTTGGTATGTGTGTTAGTGAGTGTGTGTGTCTATGTCCCCTGGGTGAGAGTGTATTGTGTAGGTGAAGGGTGGGGTGTGAGGTGTGTTGGTATGTGTGTTAGTCGTGTGTGGTTGTCCTATGGGTGAGAGTGTATTGTAGGTGAAGGGTGGGGTGTGAGGTGTGTTGGTATGTGGTTAGTGTGTGTGCGTGTTCCCTGGGTGAGAGTGTATTGTGTTGGTGAAGGGTGGGGTGTGAGGTGTGTTGGTATGTGTGTTAGTGGGTGTGTGTGTGTGTTCCCTGGGTGAGAGTGTATTGTGTAGGTAAAGGGTGGGGTGTGAGGTGTGTTATTTCGGGACTCTGGGAAACAATGCCACCACTCCCTCACACTGTTAGTTCACATAACACACCACCCTCTGCTGCTGCCTGCCTGGCTGTGTGTGTGTGTGTGTGTGTGTGTGTGTGTGTGTGTGTGTGTGTGTGTGTGTGTCACTGGGTATGTCACGTACTTGTATAACATATAATTCCAATTAAAAGTTTATTTAGTTGCCATTAACTTATAAATGTTTCTTACCAGTACTTAAATTGCTCGATTAGTAAGTTAATTATTATTTTTATTTCAATACTGCGAACTCCTACAAATACTTTTACTTCTTTATTATTTATGAATATATCACCATTTCAAAGTACTTCCTGTGTGGCTATAGCGAACCTCAGGTTGTAGTTTGCGTAAAATTAACAGGAAATATAAGGATGAGAGACTGCCAAATAATGTTCACGTGTTGTAGCCATCCTACGTGATACACCATTTCAGTGTGTGCTTATAATAAGACTTTAGACCACTAAGCCATAGCACAGTCATACCTAAAGCATTAGTGAACATAATGAAGAAGCATAGGCTACTTAAGATGTTGAGTGATGTCATGTTCACCTATATATTCAACATTCAATTTCTTAGTGTTTGTTCACCTAGGTATACACAACGCCCTACAAGCAAATTTAAGAACAACACTTATTATGCTACAACAAATCTGGGTATTGTTGAGTTGCAGTTCGGGAAGTATAGCGCCTTATTTACAGTACTTCCCCGAGAGTATATCTTAATATTTCCTGTGACCTGTCCCTTATCACTTACTTTTCTTATTTTATATATATATATATATATATATATATATATATAATTATATATATGTAGTTCTTGTCTTCTTCTTTGAGTCTTAGCTCACATCCTTCCTTTTCTTTTCTCGTATCTTCCACAAACTGTAGACGATAGCCTTGGCTCTCTCCTTGTTTTCGTCTTTAAATTAAAAATGTCCGATGACTTTATTTTCTTCTTCTATGTATTGCTGATGTAGAGCTGGTTCCTTCACTCTTTCTTGCATGTATTCAGGACACCATCAAATAAAATGTGTAATACCCTCTACTTCCGCACAGCATAGATCACATTTAGTGCCCCCCCCCCCCCCCCCCAGTATGCCTATTTCTAAATGTATTATTCAAATTGTTTGTCCTACTTCTATGATATATAATTGCTCCCTGTGTATTACCATTTACATCCTCTTCTCCCTTTATTTAATTTTTAAATTCTCTATATATTTCTAAGCTACTTTTGAGTACTAACTCTTCTTTCCACTGTTTTGCTTCCCATTCCACAACCCCCTCATTATTAATATTGTTAAGGTTTATTCTTCATAGATTTAACGTCTGCACACATTTTCTTATTTCTACTGCCTAAGGATCTTTTTTTATTTTGTAATCTTTCGTGTGTAATTCTTCTCAGTAGATCATTACCCTCTTCTCCTAATAAATATTTTAGATATTTAATCTTCCATTCCAATAACCTTGCTTCCATTGTTGATGACCCTAGCTCTCCCCTCAGAGTTACTTTCTGTGCATATCTAGGTGCCCCTAGTATATGTCTGTAAACTTTATATTCCGCTCCTTGTAGTTTATGTATTTCATTTTTTTGTGAATTATATAATACTTGAACCATACAGGACCGACGGGAGCACCACACTCTTCCAAAATGTTTTCCTATTTGTATCTTATTACAGCTCTGGGAGATTACTGGGTATGTTAGATTAGTCATTCTATTTACCTTTTCTATTGCTTCACATTTTTGTATTCTAAAACATTTCTTGTTGTCATTTACTGTTATGTCTAGATATTTAGCATGTTTAACAACTGCTATACAGTATATCTTATTTTATCATGCTTACCATTCATATTGAATACTACAATCTGACTTTTATTTTGTTATTTTTTAGCCCACAATGTCTTCCTATGTTATTTAAATAATCTATTGATTGTTCTGCTTCCTGTACACTGTGTGCCAGTAATAACCCATCATCCGCATAAAATAAAGCTTTAATTTTGAATGACTCATTGGTGAACCCTCCTCCATCTTCTATCTGTTTAATGATTTCATAGGTTATTAGTTTAAAAGGTGTGGTCGATCCCGTACAGCCCTGCCTAATGCCACCAGTAACTTGAATCTGGGTTTCATTTGATGTCTGTTCACTATATTATCAAAGCATTTAGTTATTTTTTCTAAACATATATTACTGTTTATGAGACATTAACCTCTCCGCGGCGCACAGGGGGTTTTCTACAGGGTAAGACTGTGCGCACCTATGATGATTTTGGGACCTATTGCCAATTTCGATAAAAAGTACATCATCGTGTAGGGAATGTTTGCGTGCATCGGCCCATATATATTTGACCCCCCAAAAAATGTCTGGGGGGGTAGGGGAACGGTCCGTAGTTGAAAAATGTGGAGCGAATGGCACCGCGCGGCTAGATTGTCATCGAGCGGCGAGATTTCCCTGCCGAATATTTACGCGCGCAGGGGATAGAAGGAGAGGGAGGAGGGGGTGGGTTACCGCGTATTATCACGTATATCTCCTTTTTCGAGCCCTTTTAGGCTATTTAGAGTATGTATACGTGTGTAGGGCACCCATATAACAATGAATATGCCTCATAGTGACCAAAAATTGCAATATATAAGGGAATTATAAGAGAATATTTAGGCGGGAATGAAGATGTGTTGGAGGTTTGGCGGCAATTTATGAGCTGAGAGTGTGGTTTACGCCATACATATCACGTATATCTTGTACGTAGAGCACTGTCACGCTATAATACAGACTTGTACGTATGTATACGTGCCATATATCAAAATATATACCGCATATAAACCAATTCATGCGATATTTACGCACATTATCAATGAGTTTCTATGCGTGAACCAAGGTGTGAGTGAGTTGTGGTGGGAATGAAAGGGGGAGAGGGTGTGTTACGCCATAAATATCACGTCAATCTTGTATTTAGAGCACTCTCATGCTATAATAAAGACGTGTACATATGTAGGCGTCCCATATAACAAGGAATATACCGCATATAGCCCAATTGATGCGATATTTACGCAAATTGTGAATGTGTTTTCTAGCAGACGGAAGCCTGAAAGGGGGGTTGGGGGGGGGTGGGGAGGTAGGGAGGCATGCAGGGGTTGCAGTGAGTGAGTGAGTCGTGAGAGATGGAAGTCAGGCAGATCTCTAGATAGATAACCAGCTTAGTGATAATTGTGGAGGCGCCCCAGGCGTATGATGTTTGGTATTTTGACCCTTATGTCTACCAGATGGCTGGTGTTCGTTGCCATCAACAGGTCTACAATAACATGAGTCAGGAATGGAGAGAGAGAGAGAGAGAGAGAGAGAGAGAGAGAAACTGAGACATGCGTATGTCGTACATCTAAATGGACTTCAGAATTGCATTTTTATGCAAGCAGACATTGCATTTTAGACACATGTGAAGTACCACAGAAACATGTAGGCCATTGACTGTAAATAAAGTACTATATTTATAGACCACCAGCGACGGTGCTGAGTCAACACAGGCAGATTGCCTGTTGTGATAGAGGGCCTAAATATAGACTGGTGTCTCCTTACACCTGCGAAAGGGTAGATTGCCACCAGAGAAACGTTTACTTATTTATTTCGAAGTAATATGCAATCTAAAAGTATATTCGAGACCTACTGCAATTATTTGTATGACAGTCATGACTATGTATAATCCAATATACGCGCGTAGGCGAGACATAAGAAAGCTGGTTGAGCAATTTTCGACACCCACACAGTTATTATTCATTTTTATTTACAATATTATACAATACAAATGTATTTGTGAAGAGTATTTTATCCATTATTGTATTTATACCAATTTTGTTCCCAGACAGAGCTGCTGTAGCTGGAGAATCAAGGAGCGGCAAGGGTCACCTCGTGACCGCCTGACCGTGTGAAAATGAGTGGAGTCACACTGAGAGGGGCAATTTTGCTGAGTGTTTGGGCAATTTTTGACAGAATAAAGTTATATAATTACTAATTCTTGACAGAGACAAACTATTTATAAACCTTGGCATGATATAATTGATAATCCCATCAATTTACAAACGTAAATTGGTGGGATAATTCATTTTTTTTTGTATATTGTCATTTCGATTGTACACACGAAGTTTTGAGTGATATTTGGTATGAGCTCCTGTGGCATGGTTGGTAAGGTCGCGGACTGGAAAACTCAAAGTGTCGTAGGGTAGTGGGATCGAATCCAGGAGGGGGTTATGGGGAAGGTTTTATATTGTCTAGAAAAAAATTTTATAAATTTTTTTTTTTACAAGATCATGCCATTGTATTCAAACAATATGAAATATTCATAGAATATATCATATTGTAAGAATACAATGACATGACCTTGTTTTCTTTTTTCTTTTTTTATTGTTTTATTTTATTATCATAGTAGGTTTGACATGATTTATGAAACATATTTATTTTTGTACAATTCATTTGAGGTAAGAAAATAATTATATACACATTACTTAGGCTAATAACAAACATATATATTGATATACTAAAAAAATAAGGCATATTACATGTAAATCTTTGAAACTTATAAACTAATGAAACATACAATTATATAATGTAAAAGCTATATCACAGGGACATCTTTGGAACTTATACATTATATAATATATATGTTACATTATGAGGTAGCGTGATCAATTAGGTCAGGTCAGTAAGGTAGGGCGCGAGTCCAGGGCAGGCCAGGGCAGGGCAGGATGCGAGTCCAGGGCAGGGCACGGGGCGAGTCCAGGGCAGGGCAGGGCAGGGCAGGGGCCGACACTCAGTAGTTCTTGAAGGTGTGGTAGTCCCTGAAGCAGTCACCCAGGCAGAGTGCAACTTTGCACTCGGCGCACATTGAGGTGACTCTTTTGGTCACATGGGGTTTCCTCACACTGGAGCTGCAGACGGTGCACTGCACCTGCCTGTGACGAGTGCCAATCAGCTCGGTGTTGGTTGTGTAGTGTCTTTCGACACCCAGCTGGATGCGGTCAGGAACGTGATCCCCACGCCATGCCGTACGTCTGTGAGTGGTGGTGGCATACTTCTCCAGGAGTTGGTAGGAGACGTTGTACACGAACTCCCGGAATTTCAGCTTCTGGTTTGGGGCCATATCCTTCTTCACCAACCACAAGTTGTAGGCGTTCAGCATCGTTATGTCAACTAGGTGGAGGAAGAGCTTGTGATACCACTTCACAGTCTTCCTCAGACACTCAACCCCTGACAGCTGACAGTCAGACTTGTCCACCAGGCGCATGTTTTTGGTGTAGTCCACTACCATGTCGGGCTTGTAGATTGTCTTCCTGGTTCGGTAGTGGATTTTGCCAGAATCCACCTGGGCACCTGTGTGGACGGTGGAAAGCAGGTGGACGTCTCGCTTATCCTTCCACTTCAGGGCTATCAGTTTCCCACACTTCTCGAGCTGCTTGTATTTCTGCCCCTTTCGTCGCCTTCTTCGCACATGCCTCTCGCGGTGTTCCTTGGCCAGGTCGTCTTCTGAAGGTGTGTCACTGGAGGAGGCATCTGTGAGAGGAATGACATCACCTGTGAACTTTGGCATAAACTTTCTTGTCTTTCTGACAGTCCCACATGACCCCGTTTGGTTGTCATAAAGAAACTGGCAGAGAGCAGGAGAAGTATACCAGTTGTCAGTGTAGATGATGTGGCCTTTGCCCAGGTAAGGTGCCAACATTTTCCTGACGATGGCCCCTGACATGCCCATGGGGTCATTGGCAGCGGCTTTCGGTATGTCAATGTCAGTGCCTGTATACACGATCATGTCAAGCACTATTCCAGTTTCACAGTCGCACAACACGAAGAGCTTGATTCCGAACCTATGCCTCTTCAAGGGGATATACTGCTTGAAAACAAGACGTCCTTTGAAGAGCACGAGCGACTCATCAATCACCAAATTGAGGAAGGGGTAAAAGTATTTCCTATACCTCTCCAACAACATGGTGAACACATCCCGAACTTTCCATATCCTGTCAATCCTGTTAGGATTTTCGTTGTCTGCAAAGTGCATAAATCTTAGCAGCAACAAAAATCTGTCACGAGTCATGAACTTATTGAAAGTTGGGGTGGCGATGAGAGGGTCGTGCTTCCAGTAGTGTTGCAACACATGCTTCTTGATCAGAGGCATGAGGAACAACAAGGCAAAGAACGTCAGAAATTCTGCCACAGTCGTATCCACCCAGCCTCGTATTCTCGCTTTTGGAGAAAGGACGTCCAATCTGCCAAACACCCACCTGTAGTAGGCGTTTGTTTGGGCAACGATGTACGTCATTACCTCCATGTCGAAAAAAGCGAGGAAGAAGTCGCTTTCGTTCGCTTGATCATCACAGGGCCAGTTGTCAGTTGTTCCTGACGTCCCAGGATTGAACTGGGGCACGTCAGGTACAAAATTGACCCCGTCAGACCAATCGAACGAAGGCATGCCAGGGATCGGAATGTCGTCTGCGTCTTCTTCGGCGTCTGAAATATCGCTTCCATGGTCGCGATACAGCACTTCATCATCATTACCCTCCTCTTCACTCGACAGACGATGCCCTTCCTCGTTTTCGTCACCGACGTCGGACTCACTCCCACTGTCCACTCCCAAATCCCCCCACCCTTGGTCCCGTGCTAGGGCTTCGTCGTCGAAACCCGGGCTGCCAATGTCCTGCGAATCACCATCAAACAGCAGGGCGGCATACTTAGATGGTGTAAGATTTTTCCGGGTCACTTTGGCACGTGCGGGAGTCTTATGGACAGGGACAGCAGAGGTGGTGGCAGGGGCGGCGGCAGAGGTGGTGGCAGGGGCGGCGGCAGGGGCGGCGGCGGCGGCAGGGGCGGCGGCGGCAGGGGCAGCAGTGGTGCGTGGCCTTGATGGCAAGATGATGGTGGTGCCTGTCGCCCTTCTCTCTTTTCCTTGGGCAGGGGCGGCAGGGGCGGCAGGGGCAGCAGGGGCGGCAGGGGCGGCAGGGGCAGCAGGGCCGGCAGGGACACCAGGGCCAGCAGTCGCTTTCCCAGTCGCTTTCCCTCTCCCTTTCCCCTTCCCCTTCCCTGTTCCTTGGGCAGGGGCGGCCAGGGGCGGCAGGGGACAGCAGGGGCGGCAGGGGCGGCAGGGGACACCAGGGCCAGACAGTCGCTTTCCCAGTCGCTCTCCCTCGCCCTTTCCCCTTCACCTTCCCTGTTCCTTGGGCAGGGGCGGCAGGGGCGGCAGGGGCAGCAGGGGCGGCAGGGGCGGCAGGGGCAGGCAGGGGCAGCAGGGGCAGCAGGGCAGGGGCGGCTGGTGGTGGTGGTGGTGGTAGGGGCACTGTGGCTGGCGTACTGCGTTCTCTTCCCTACGCCAGTGCCTTTAATTTTTCCTGCCCCCGCAGGTAATGCAGCCCTAGGGCGGCCTCCTGCGTCGCTGGTACCGGTGGCAGGGGTGGCAGGGGTGGCAGTGGTGGCAGTGGTGGTGGTAGTGGTTGTTGCAGTGGCCTGGGTCGTGGTGGCAGTGTCCCGAAAGACCAATGACCTCTGTGCCATTGCCCTGCTTGCACGTGTTTTACGTGCTTTTGGTGCTGGTGATTCGTCCTCTGAGCTGTAGGGCGTGTCGTACTGGTAGCTAGGGTCTTTGGCAGCCACCCTCTGCCTTCCACGGCGGCTAACACCACCAGAAGGAGGGCTGGTTGTGTCATCAGGGAGCGAGCGTGAGGGACGTGTAGGCTCCATGACTAGTGCGTGGTTACTGGCGCGGTGGTGCTTGCACGAGTGCGGGGCGAGCGTTTGGCGGGGTGGTATCGAGAGTTGACATGTAGTACAATACCCACACCAATTTTCAGCCGCCTGGCTATAAACGCGCGGTTTTGGTACGTGTTCAAAGTCTCTGCTCTTAAGAGTCTACCCGCAGTGCGCCGGGGGAACTCTTAAGAGTCTACCCGCAGCTCCCGGGTTAATATACCTCTGGTTTTAATGCTAGGAGATTCATTTGCGTCCCAAGCAACTTTTTCGGCGCCAGCAAGACAGGTACTATGTACCCTATGTAGAGGAGGTGGTATACACTGGGAAAGCTCTGAGGAACATTGATTATTATAGTAGCGATAGAATAGCGAGAGAGATGCAATATTGCGGCGAATAGAGAGAGATTGCAGAGAGTTGGTGAGTGGGCGGGAGTTAATGATACGAAAGGCTTTCCTTTCAACTTTGTCTAGGACTGCGGTGTGAGAGGATCCTCCCCACACATGTGAACAATGCTCAATACAAGGATGCACTGTGCCCCTGTACAGAGCAAGAAGCTGTGCAGGGGTAAAGAACCCCTTGAGGCGGTTGAGCACACCCAACTTCTGGGAGGCTGCCTTAGCAAGACTGGTAATGTGGTCCTTCCAAGTGAGAGCAGAAGAAAAAGAGACACTGAGAATATTGAGAGAAGATGAAGGATTGATGTTTGTGTTGTTGAATTGTAAGGGATAGTCCTCTGGGAGTTCTGAATGGGTAGTAAGATGAAGAAATTGGATTTTGGAAGCATTAAAGGCAACAAGATTTTCTCTGCCCCAATTGGAAATAGTAGTTAGATCAGAAGATAAGTGTTGCATGGCTTCATTACATTTTGTCTTTGAGGGATTGCTGGCTGGGGCATTCAGGAAAACTAATTGAGTGGTGTAAGGTAGAGTCATCTGCGTATGTATGGATGGGACTGGAGGTATGGGAGATAGGACAGAGCCCTGAGGAACACCGGAGTTGATAGGATGAGGAAGTGAGCGATGGCCGTCCACAACCGCAGCTATGGAACAGTCGGAAAGGAAATTAGAGACAAAGGCACAGATGGAGGGATAGAAACCGAAGAAGGGTAGTTTAGAAATTAAAGATTTGTGCCAGACTCTATCGAAGGCCTACGATATGTCTAGTGCAAAAGAAAAGGTCTCACCGAAGTACCGAAAGGAGGATGACCAAGAGTTAGTAAGATATGAAAGAAGATCACCAGTAGAGCGACCTTTAACAATCAAGCCGCGGTGACCGTCATATGACGGGTGAGAGATAAATGGACTATCCTCCGGTACCTGTCATATGACGGGCGGCATTTTGAGCATATTAGGGGCTCTGAGAGAGAGTCCGCGTGTTGGGAGGAAGATAGGCGAGCTCTGACTGCTCGGCACCACCACTGGGCAGCGTCTGGGACCACCGCCGCTTCCCTACACACACCCGGCCTCGTGAGATAAAGAAAAAACTGAGGAAATTACCTTATTTAGGGTATTTTCACCTCCGGTTGCGCGATCACTACAAGATAACTCGTGGTCGTACAAGGATGATTCAGGTGTCATTAGATAACTTTATTATCGCCCTTTCACGGATACATAATTGTATTACGCTCTGGCTGTTGTATATGCATGAAAAAGAACATAGAATGAAGCTCGTTTTCGGTAAATATACCCGCCTGGAAGCTAGGTCATGTCATCAAACGGCCCCATCCTTAAGGGGTTAAGGAAGCCATACTGGCGATCGGAGAGTAGATTATGAGAAGAGAAATGCTTAAGAAATCTGTAAGCAAGAACAGTTTCAAAAACTTTAGAGATACAAGAGATGAGAGCAATTGGACGATAGTTGGAGGGTTGAGAGCGGTCACCCTCCTTTGGGACAGGTTGAATGAGAGCAAACTTCCATCAAGAAGGGAAGATGTTAGAGGAGAGACAGAGACGAAAGAGTTTGCCTAGGCAGGGAGTCAGCATGGAAGCACAGCTTTTTAGTACAACAGGAGGAACACCATCCGGACCATACACCTTCTTAGTATCAAGCCCAGAGAGGGTAGAAAATACATCTTTGGAAGAGATTAGGATATTAGGGATAAGTAGGAGAGAGGGGGGTTGAGAGGGAGGAATAGCACCAGAATCATCCAAGGTGGAGTTTCTAGCAAAAGTTTGAGTGCCAAGTTCAGCTTTATCAGAGGAAGAAGTGATGGTTATTCCATCAGAGTGGAAAAGGGAAGGGAAAGGCGAGGAAGAAAAATTGGTGGAGAGGTTTTTGGCTAGATGCCAGAAAGCTTGGGAAGGGCTAGAGTTTGATAGTTCAGTGCAATTATTATTGATGAAAGAGTGTTTGGCAAGTCGAAGAACAGATTTGGCTTGATACCGGGCAGAAACATAGGAAGTATGAGATTCTTTTAGTCTTAAGGCATCGGTACCATTTGAATGCTTCCTCCTTGTTGCGGAAAGCAGTAGACTGAGAGAAAGAAAATGGACTATATATGCTTCCATGCCCGACAGGATTACATCGGTAATGCATTCAGCACTCTCCGAGGGTCCCCGGCCATGGAAGCAATTCGTTCCAAGGGAAATCAAAGAAGTACTGCCAAAGAGCCTTCCAGTCGGCAGCGTCAAAGTGCCACAGGAGCCGCCGGTTGGGAGGATCAGGTGGCCGTACTGGAGAGATAGGACAGGTGACAGATATTAGTTTATGGGCGGAGGAGCCCAAAGGAGAGAAAAGATTTACAGTATAAGCGGAAGGGTTAGAGGTTAGAAATAAGTCAAGAATGTTGGGCCGATCTCCGAAGCGATCCGGGATACGGGTGGGCTGCTGGATTAACTGCTCTAGGTCGATTAAGATAGAAAAGTTGTAGGCTTGTTCACCAGGTTGGTCAGTGGAAACAGAGGAGAGCCAATGGTGGTGGTGAACATTGAAATCTCCTAAGATGGAGATTCCTTCGAAAGAAGAGATGGATAGAATGTGTTCCACTTTAGAAGTTAGATAGTCAAAGTAATTTGGATAGTCAGTAAAATTAGGGGAGAGATAGACAGCGCAGAAATATTTAGTTTGAGAGTGACAAGAAAGCTTTAGCCAGAGAGTTAATAATTCAGAAGAGTCTAAGTTGGGAACACGAGAGAAAGCAAGATTGTTGCGTACATAGACGCAACATCCACCTTTGGATCGAAACTGAGGATAGAGATAGTAGGAGGATACAGAGAAGGGTTTGCTGTCAGTAGTCCCAGACAACTGTGTTTCGGTGAGAAAGAGAAGATCAGGGTTGGCAGAGGAGAGGTGGTGTTCCACAGAGTGGAAGTTAGAAGATAGGCCACGAATGTATTATATATCAGATATTATAATCAACTTACAACTATAATTGCAACAGGAAACAGTTTGTTATAACTAAATATGACTAGTAGGTTCGTTACGTCAATGGTCAGCCTAATACTTCCTCTTCAATATTACAAATTCTGTATTCTGTATGTTTTGTAATATTGATAAAATACCGTATAAGCATTATAGGTTCGGGCAAAGCGACATGCTAAATAGTACTCTTTAAATAACTTAGTAGCCTACATATACAGTACAGTATACGGAATAGTGTTTGGCGTGAATTAGTAGGTTATGCCGTGGAAATACATTCCTTATGTATTGATATATAATAATATATATATACTGTATAATGTATATTGTATATATTATATATTATATATATATATATATATATATATATATATATATATATATATATATATATATATGGAATATATATATATATATATATATATATATATATATATATTCCATATATATTAATTAAACTAGATAAGTTATAATATTTCTAATAATAATATGATAGGTGATATCCGAACCTTAAGAGCTATAAAATACCACATGGAACACATCAAATCATACATGCAATACAGTAAACACAAGCAACGGAAGAAATGCTGTCACTGCCTATTTTAAATGTGTAATAAGTAAAGCACGGCCTGCGAATGGCTAAAGCTCGGTTCATACATACCCGTCTTGCGCTCCCGTCCTTCCCCGACCACTGAATTCGTATGCAAACGTGCAAGGACACCGACATAAACGGGTATGTTCGGTTCATGAACGTACAGTGACGCCACAATATGGGCCACGGCAGTGAAGACGGCGAACGTTTTTGGTATGTCAAAAACAAACCCCTCAGGATGGACCAACCACCAAAAAACGGAATATGACAGGACACCCACGTGACACCCACAGGACTTGTCTGCGCATAGACGCAGTCTGTTGGCGTCTATGCGCCGCCTAGACGCCACCAGACGGGAGTGGTCGCAGACCAAAAAATTTGAAAGTTGAGACGGCGATAGGGCAACGTCGCGTCACGTCACGTGACCACGCCGAGCGCACCCCGCCTGTTCCCGCCACTCGGCGTCCATAAAAGGGCGAGCGGCGTGTGGGCCGGTCTCACTTCCCAAGCCATAGTCACCCCACCAACAACTCACAACCTCGCACAAGCTCCTGCCTCCAAGCTCCACCTTTCGTCATGCCACCAAAGTCTGAGTCAAAGAAACGGCGAGCCCCTACCAACAAATGCAAGACGCCCAAGGACAAGCAGGACACCACCGACAGCCAGGTGATGAATGACGATACACAGGTAGAGGAGACACAGGAGCGCCCTGATGCTGGAGAGCAGCAGGGTGCCCCTCAGTCACCCACGCCTGTCCTAAGCTTGGTGGACGACGAAGCTGTGGTTGTCGAGGCGGCCCACGGTGATTCCGAAGAGGAGGCTTTAAAGTATCCCTAATCGGCACAAAATCGCGTCGTATGTCGGAGAGGGTTAACTAGCCTAGTTTTTAGGGAGATTTGAGCCCCGTTGTGAGCCTACGTTTCGTGTATTAGCTAGCCTAATTTTAGGGGCTCTAAATCCCGTTTTATGTCTCCACCATACAAGACGTGGGCCGAGTACATCATCCGATCAGGATACCGACGAGGATGATACTCAGGCGGCTGCTGTGGCTGATTGTCGTGGGAAGAAGCGTTCCCGCTCGACGAAGGCCCCCATGAGGGCCGTTCTCCTGGAGGAGAAGGTCGAGTTGGATCTGGGGGAGTGGTACAAGGAAAATCCTATACTGTACCAGAAGACCCGCCGGGACTACAAGGACAGTAGCAAAAAGAACCGCCTCTACGAGGAGAAGGGGGCGTCCATGTCCCCACCCCTTCCAGGTAAGTCTATATATGATTCTGTAATAATTCAGTGGCGTGTGCAAGTTCAGTTATTTATTTGTTAAATTGTCTGAAATTGCCACGTGTTCACTCTACAATAATCTATGATATACCCATGCGTTCACTAGATTGTGTGAGGAGAAGGGGCGCTCCCTCGATTCACCCATCATAGTTGATAACATTATTGTGCAACAATTCATTGGCGTGTGCTAATTCAGTGTTTTATTGGTTATATTTTCTCAAATTGCCACGTGTTCACTCTAGAATATTCAATGATATACGCATGCGCTCACTCTAAACAGACGGTAAACATTATTTGGTCTGAGCCAGGTAGCCAATGCTTATAGTAAACGATTTTATGTATGTGTGAACTAAGAAACATCTCTTCCACAGGATATCAGGTCAAACACTTCCTGGATACCATGAGGACACGCTACGGCAAGCTGACTGCCCCCAAGAGCGGTTCTGGGGCCACCAAGACCGTGACAGAGAGGGACCGGTGGATCCTCAATGCCTTCTCCTTCCTGGCCAACCACATCGTCCGGCACAAACCCCGGAGCTTTGGTTGTTAAAAGATATGTTCAAGTATTGCTATGTCTTTGGTTTATATAGGGTTTATACATAATTATATATCTATATATTTCTGTATATACCTTTATATATATTGCGATTCATCTCTGGTTATGGTTAATTCATCTATTGTTGTGGCATTTTCTGTACTGTTCTCGAACCCGTTAGCCATTTCCAATATATATTGTTACCTATGAAATATATTGTTACCTTTCCTTAAAACCAGTATTTATAATGTATTTAAATCATACCTTCGTAATAGTTATTTATTATGACAGACACATCTTGGTGGGAATATATACACTAACAGAGTTGTTTCCATATTTTATTAAGTCTCAATAAAAACTACATAGATAGGCACATTAACATAATTAATACAAACTATTCTTTGTCTGCAGGCATACCGCCATGCCACTGCTCCGGCGCTGGAAGAGGGTGGGAGCAAGGAGGAGGAGGAGGAGGAGGGAGCTGCCACAGTCCCAGGCCCTTCGCGCCTAACCGCTGGGGGTAGCCAGCCACAGCGTAGGCGTCGGCACAGCGTCGGCCCTGACGACGTGATGCTCGAGGCCACCTCCGTCATGGCGACTGTAAGTAGAAATCAGATATTATATTTAAAACACATTCAGATTATGGAGTATGTGTTTATGGATAAAACTATTATTGTGGTCGACCAGGCTTCGTTGTTCTGAAACAGGTAAAATAAATGAACGTCTACAGTGTAATGTTAACCCCCCCAGACAGAAATAGTTAACTTACTGACGAGGAGGCGGACGACACGGTACTATCCCCACAACTGTCAAAATCTCACTGAGGGACCGTTAGAAGTCGGAGGAAGTTGGGGTTGCCACCATTCGACAGATTTTGATCTAACTTACCTAACTTACTGAGCTTAATATGACGCTAGAGCGTCATATAACTTATTAGAGAGATATTAAGATAAGTTCATATGACGTTCTAGCGTAATATGAGTATTTTGGCAAAACCGCCATATGACGCTCTAGCATCATATGAGACGGAGAGTGTTAAGTGTAAATTGGGTAGACTAAAAAGGTAGAAAGTGGATGTATAATATGTTACTCTTCACATTTTCAGGTGGCGGCTGCAGTATCTATAAACATGTTATTAATATTAGTATTAGTATTTGATGCAATAACAATATTTAACACTAATATCACACTCCTGGTTTTCCCCAAACAGCTCCAGGAACAGGCCAGTGGTGTCCGCAGGATGGTGGACAAGTTTGCGACCCCTCAGCCATGCACCATGGAGGAGGACTCGTGGAAGCAGTTCTTCGGGTCCATTACGAGTGAGTCCAGCAAGCTCGACCCCAGCGTGTAGGGCCACACCAGAATGGAGATGTTGCTCCTGCTGGAGAAATACTGGAGTAAGACTGCACAGCACGATACCATGAGTAACATCATGAGGTCCTTCTCGGCTGTTTCTCCCCAGGTCTTCCAGCAGGCGCAACAGCCCATTCAGGTGCAGCACCCCATACAGCATGTTCAGCAGCCCATGCAGCAGGTGCAGACGGTTCAATATATGAACCAACCACCTGTGCTGTATAGTCAGTACCCTGCACCTGCCACAGCCAATTTTCTGCCCTCCACCACACCACAATGCAACTGCTCCACTCCAAAGGACACGACACTCCACAACATAAGTGTCTCCTCAAGCCTCTTCGATGCCTTGGGCCCATCAGCAGGGGCCAGCCCGCAGACCCTGCATACTCCCCAGCATTTCACCAAATAACATATGTAAACATACCATGTAATAAATGAAAAATAAAATTTTGTAATGTGCAAAAGATTTGTTTTCTATGTCCCTATTTATGTTATTAAATAAAATAGTAATATGAAGATATCTATGAAAAATAATAAGAACTTATAAGAAACGTGCACCAGTATATGAAAAGTAATAAATCAAGGAAGAGGCATCATAATAATAATTAGAAATGCAATTATATAACAACTACCAACAGAGAATAAACTGCAAAACTAAATGGAATTAGTATACATCAAGATAAATATGAATAATTAAGTAGCACATGAATATTTTAACATTAAAATAAAATTGAGGTAAAAGAATTACAATAGGCAATGCAAAACCAAAGAAATTAAGAAAAAACATGAATTAACTGAACTTACAATGACATGCAATGAGACAATAAATAAAGATTAATCTTATCAATGCATAAAAAATGAAATTTATGCAAAAATATTCCTACATTAAAAAAACTAAAAAATAATAGGAATACGCAATGTAAATAGAAAAAAAGAGAGATGAAAATACACCTTGAGTACACTGAACTTAGAATGGCAGAAAATGATGATACATATGGAGATATAATGTGAATAAATACTACTGAATTACATAAGTGTATAAATGCAATTATATTAATTATAAATCATCGATGAAAGTATGCAACATAAATAACATAACAGACATGAAAAAAACAGGAAATAAAAACACAAACATGTAGTTTCTCACCTATATCATTGCTCCTGCCATGACACACTCCCAGCTGGTGAGTTTACGTACTTCGTCAAATAGTCCCGTAATGTCTTGCCAGCCTGGTTGCCTGTGTTGCGAGCTCTAGGGGCGGGAATAGTAGGCAGTACGTCATCTCCCGCCGGCGCGGGAAACCACATGGGTTTCGGGGTCCTCCTGGTCTAGCTCACGGGCCGATGGGCACCGTATCCGGAGGAAGTTGTGGAGGGTGCAGCAATTAAGCCGTCACCACAGACTCGATCCTTTCTGGGGCGAGGGTGATTGATGTGTGGAGAACTCTGAACCGGTGGGTTGGGTGGGTAGAGGAATATATATATATATATTTTTTGTTTTCTATATTCCAACTTACTTCCTCTCGGGCATAGGCTGAGAGCCTTAACATTCACCGCTTTACAATGAACAGTGAAGCCCGTGAGGTCTTGTTCCAGTCTAGGGAGTGAGACGTGTGAAGCACGTAGAGTACAACGAGCACCTGCCATCTTGCCTTCACATCAGGCACGGTGCTCACTCATGGCCCGAAACGACCCCATCTCTGAAGCCATCTCGTTCCCGTGCTTCACTGTCTCACCCCCTACACTCGGACTCTCACACTTACACACACACAACGCCACCTGTTGAGCAGATAACTCACCAGGCATTGCATCCCTATAGCATATTTTGAATATGGGAATATTCATACAGTGCTATTTAATCAGGGAACAATGAGGGTATTTTATTGACGTTTCGGTGGGCTTGTGGTAATGCACTGATACCAGGTACAGCACAAATTCCATCCCAATAATATCTTCCCATTGATACATCGGGATTTGAACCCGGGACCTTTGGATTACCAGGCCAGTGGCAAGACCACTCCACCACACCTCCCCTTATCTGTATCATTGTCTTTGTCAATAATTATCATTGTCAGAAATGGGGTGCTCCATCTGAGTTACATTTGTCTCTCTCTATTCAGTATTAATGTCTGTCAGATGTTCAATATGGTGGGTAAGTGTAGGAACATATTCGTATCTCTCACTCGAAATAAATATATCATGTTTCGACATTGCTGATACCAATTATTGATCAAAATGTACTTGGTGCAGAAAAACCGGCCCATCCCCCATTAAACAGAAATAGGACAAGGAAAGATGAAGATAGATAATACAAAGGAGATAAAGATAATGCAAAGGAGATAAAGATAATACAAGGAGATAAAGATAATACAAAGCAGATAAAGATAATACAAAGGAGATAAAGATCATACAAAGGAGATAAAGATAATACAAAGGCAATAAAGATAATACAAAGGAGATATCAATAACATACAATAATATATTTCTTGATATGTTGTCATGCTCACCTGTTCGCTAGGATTCCAAAGGCGTTCTCCACCACTCTTTGTGCCCTTGATAGCCGGTAGTTGAATATCGTTTCGTCGTGGCCCAGACCCCGTTGTGGATACGGAATCATCATCCACGGACGAAGGCTGAAGGCGTTGTCACCGATAAATTAGTAGGGTAAATCTTGGTGAGGGGCGTTGGACAGGGGCTAAGGTTGTGGGAAGTTTGCATGGTTGGCGTTGATGAGTTCATTTAGTGGCGATTTAGTTAAGCACCCGGCGTCTGACACGCATCCAGGGCTGCCGATGTCCACATGGATGAACTTGTAGTCCGCATCCACGACTGCAAGTAGGCTAACAGAGTAGAACTTTTTATAGTTATAATACTTTGATCTACTGAATGATGGGTTCCTGATCCGAATATGTTTCCCATCGATCGTCCTTAGTGCGTGTTGGAAGTCCCACCGACTAGAGAACCTGTGTGCAATAGCCTTCCACTCCTCTGGTGTCATGGGGAAGTGGAACACCTCGTCAGAAAAGGCTTCAACGATGGCCTCACACGTCTCGGGAACAAGTAGGGAGATGTTGTTCTTGGCTACACGGAAAGCGAATCTGAGACTGGCGTAGGTGTTGCTACTTCCGAGAAATCGCAAGGTTATGGCCACTCTCAGCCCTACCTCCAGGGGCCGCCTCCAGAAGGTGATCTTCTTCTCCAGCCGAGACCGCACACACTTGCATATCTCGTCAAGGAGACCCTCGTCGAGCCGCAGGAAGCTCCGGTACAGTTCTGGATCCTCTGCTGACAATTCCCTCATGAGGGTGTGGTAGTGGCCATAGGTCTCCCTCCTCAGGAGGTATGGCTTTACCCACACACTTCGCTTTTTCCTTCTCTTCAGTTTGGACATAACTTGGGTGAGATTTAGTAGCATGGAGCACAGTTGTTCGTTGCACTCCATGTACAGCTGCACTTGATTCAACAGATTGGCGTGGTCGTCCATGTTGAGGGACAATCGGCAGGAGAAGTTACGTCGGCGGAACCTGGTTGATGACTGAGGTGTGTCAGTGCCACGCCCCTATTATATATTCATGGTGGTGGCCATCGCCGATGACACTGCGTCCATCGTATTGTGGTCGCAGTGCCGTCGCAGTGCATCGCAGACAGGTCGTAAACAGACTTCTTAGGTCACCGTCCAACGGGACTGGTCGTGGCACCAAGTCGCCGTCCATGCGCCGTCCATGCGCCGTCTGCCGGGGCGGTGACGTGTTGAGGTCCCCGTCCATGCGCCGCCTGCCGGGGCGGTGACGTGTTGAGGTCGGGCATCGTGGCCACACGTGGCCACTCGGGACACAAGGTCCTCCGTTTGATGCCGTCCAACAATATTTGGTGGTCGGGGAAAGACGGGAGCGCAAGACGGGTATGTGTGAACCTAGCTTAAGCTGCGTGGGCCTAGTCAGCCAGTCTTCACTCTCGCTTACTTCTTGAGTTTATCATTTCTTTATGTTGCTCTTGTTTACTTTATGATAATTATACGTTATTATTGTTTTTCATGTGGTATATAATAGCTCCTTAGATTCGGATAACACTGTAATATATTAAGTAATCATAAAAATTACTAAAACATATCTAGTTTAATGAGTAAATATGAAATAAAACAGATAATAATAAATATATGATCAGCTCTGCTGTGCATCGTAGCCAGTGAGCTAAGGTACTGATAAGATAGCCAATCATGAGCGTGCTGCTAGTGCTGCTGCTTCAACTGACTTCCATTTTTTTCGACATACGTGGAATCATGTCGCTTGTTTTAGGTAATATTGAGCAATATAGTCATACTTACTTTGGTTTATATATATGCTTGGCTTTGTCATAGGGATTGTGATGTATTTATAGCTTGACGGGAAGCGAAAACGGCCGAATTAAGACCAATTAATTTCGAAATGAGAATGAACGAGTATATGTGAGATAGACCCATCAAAACCTGTGCTACGAGCAACTTTATTCCTACATGTGTAACTACCCTTGTATTAGGTGTCGTAGGAATCATCGGTAGTAGTGACAAAAGTCACGCAAGTGGCAAACTTTGGGCATGTGTAACCACCCCTTTAGTGGTAAAAGCGTGCCCGTTTTAAACGCATGATCAGGCTATTAAAATAACTTGTTATATTTATGCATTATCTGTATTAAGATAATGTCAAACAAAATGCGCAAATATACTTGGTGGAGGGTTGTCTAGATATCAGTGAATACAATTAATATAGAAGATAATTGAGGCAGGAAAAACAAGGGAAAGACAACAACCAAGTCGCTTACACAATAATGATTAGTAATATGGTAGCGCAGATGATAACATCTATCTGATGAGAGAGAGAGAGAGAGAGAGAGAGAGAGAGAGAGAGAGAGAGAGAGCAGGAACGAGAGTAGGAGAACTAGTAGCAATAGTAATAGTAGTAGCAAAAATATATTCCTAATAGCATAATCCACACAATCTCCATCTTAATAATAATAAGAATAATAATAATTAAAGTTGCAAGCAACGTTGTGTGGGGTTCGAGCGGGGTTGCACGCAGGGTATTGTGTTGGATACAAGGGCTGTGCCACATTATTATATCAAAATATCATGTATCTCATAGGGCATGGAGAAAGTACAGAAGGAATATAGTGTAGCCATTTTGGCTATGGCGACTTAGACCATTAAGGAGTGTGACCATTTTGGTTAAAGCTATTAATCCTGTACGAGTTGTTGTTGTTGTTGTTGTTCCCTAAGCTGCCTGGCCGAACAGCCCCGAGTCCCTGAGGAAGGCCATGGCCATGATCGGGCTTTCCCACAGAGCTCTCATTGAGTGTAGATTGTGTTGTTGGCGTAAGTGGTTGTGTGAAATGCAGTCTTCTATTATGTGTTTAACCCTTAACCCTTATTTAGCGGCGAGCAACATAAGTCGAGTTAAATAAAGCTGGACTATGTGGCGGCGCTCGACATAACTCGAGTGGCAATTTCAGCACGTAATGTGGCTGAGAGAGAGAGACAAGTGGTGGCAGGAGACTAGCGAGCGTATGACTGCTCCAGACCACCGCGGCGAACCTACTGACACAAATCTCAGCTCCCTCCTCCCTCTCTCAAATACTCATTTATGTACTGAAAGTACCGAATTACCTGCTTTTTGCACTCGCGTTGCACGGTTATTGCAAGAAAACTATCCATCATACAAGGATCGTTATGGTGTCATTCGAAAGCTCTGTTTATGCCCTTTCAGGGATAGGTACTTGTTTTACGTTCTGGGTCTTATTTAGGCATGAAAATGATCACGTAAACAGCCCTATTTTGGCTAAAAACACCCCGCTGTGCGGTACACATAAATAAACCGCATAGGCCGCTCGTAAGGTGTTAAAAAGCGGCTCACCACATAAGTCGTTTTTAATAAAGCTGGACTATGTGGCGGCGCTCGACATAGGTCGAGTGGCAATTTCAGCACGAAATGTTGCTGAGAGAGAGAGACAAGTGGTGGCAGGAGACTAGCGAGCGTATGACTGCTCCAGACCACCGCGGCGAACCTACTGACACGAATCTCAGCTCCCTCCTCCCTCTCTCACTCGCTACATACTGAATTATATGGGGAAAGTACCGAATTACATGCTTTTTGCACTCGCGTTGCACGGTTATTGCAAGAAAACTATCCATCATACAAGGATCGTTATGGTGTCATTCGAAAGCTCTGTTTATGCCCTTTCAGGGATAGATACTTGTTTTACGTTCTGGGTCTTATTTAGGCATGAAAATGATCACGTAAACAGCCCTATTTTGGCTAAAAACACACCGCTGGGCGGTACATATAAATAAACCGCATAGGCCGCTAAAGAAGGGTTAATGGTATGGGGTGCTGTGTTACATCCCGGGCAGGCATCGACAACGGAATCATCCAGTCTCTTCTGATAGCTCAGGAGAGCTGGATGGTGTCCGCATCTCAGCCTGGCCAGGTGGACTCTGTCCTCGCGAGGAAGGGAGGATTCGGAAGGATGGATTTCGGGAGGTCGTACTTGCAGCTGCGTGTTGTCTGTGAGTGAGTGGATAGATCGGCGAGAGATATGAGTATGGATGTGCTTCTGGAAGTTGGTTCGGGGTGGGAGAGAGGACAGTAATTGTGTGTGATACCGTGTGCTGGGTGTTGTTTTGATATTTCTTGGTGTCTGTGGGTGTGTTGCCATGTAGTTTAGTGGGTGGTCTTGGTTCGTGGAGGCTGCTGCCAGGAATTGAGTGCCTCTCATGTCCAGATGGTCTTTGACTTTGAGGATTTTGGTTTCTTGATGTAGGTGATCTGTGGGTGCAGTAGCTGTGCAGCCTGTAATGATCTTCAGGGCTTTGTTTTGAATAGTCTGTAAGGTCTTATGATGTGTTTCAGCTAGGTTAGAAGCCCAGGCTGGGCTTGCGTATTCCATCACTGATCTTATGTATTGTTTATATACTGTGGTGGTAGTTTCTTTGTTGTGTCCAAATTTTGTGTGAGCAAGTGAACTGAGGGCGTTAAGTCTCGGTGTCAGTTTCTTTTTAATGTTTGTGGTGTGCTGTTTGAATGTCATATGAGTATCATATGTTACTCCTAGGATTTTGGGTGTGTGTGTATGTGTTAGGGGTGTGTTGTTTATGGTAAGTTGAGGGATGTATTTGTGTTCTCCTGTCCAGCTTGTGAGCAGGGTTGCGGTGGATTTGGCTGGGCGTAGATTAAGTCTGTTTGTAGTGCACCAGCCATGTAGTGTGTTGAGATAGGGTTGAAGGAGATCTGTTGCTCTTTTTGTGTCATGGTGTGTGCATGTGAGTGCTATGTCATCTGCATAGGAGGCTAAGTTTATTTGGGGCGTATTGGGTGTAGTTATATAGTGTATGTACAGATTGAAGAGTGCGGGCGATAGGACGGATCCTTGTGGGACTCCGTTTGGAAAGTTTCTGATTTTAGATGACTGACCGGCAAAAGATACGTGTGCACATCTGCCTGCTAGGAAGATGGCCAGCCACCTTTTTGTGTTGTTGTGCATGTTTGTGTTGTAGATTTTGTTTGTTAGGTTGTGGCGGGGGATGGCATCGAAGGCTTTACTAATGTCAAGTGTGGCTAATAGTGATCTGTGTGGTGGTCTAGCTGAGTTCATGCCATCAAAATCTCTTTGTGTAAGGTCTGTGAGAAGATTGTTTGTGGAGTGCAGTGGCCTAAAGCCATGTTGTGTTGGAGCTAGGGGTAGGTCGGGTGTGATTAGTTGTAATACTAGGCGTTCCATGACTTTGGAGGGGGAGCAAAGGAGTGTGATGGGGCGGTGCGAGGAGGGTAGCGTGGGGTCTTTGTTGGGTTTGGGGAATGTGGTGATGAGACCATGCTTCCAAATGTCTGGTATTGTGTTGTGTGAATAACTGTAGTTTGATATGTTAGTGAGTGCTTGTATGCCTTGTGGTCCCAGGTGTCTGAGGTGCATGTTGCTTATGTTGTCTAGGCCACAAGCGGTTGAGTGCTTGAGATTGTTGATGATATGCTTTGTCTGGTGATTGGTGAAGGGTGTATAGTCAGGGTCTGTGGGGAATTGTCTCTTACGTCGGATGACACGTCGGTCGTCTTTGTGAGGTTTTAGGTGGCTGACCTGTGAGAAGTGATTGATGAGAGTGTTTGCTTGTTGTTTACATGAAGGAGTAGAGTCTGTTGTTGTGGTTGCAGCATGTGATTGTGTTGTGTTGGTGTTGGAAAGTGTGATGCTGTTTAGTGTTTTGTAGAGTTTTTTTGGGGTTTGTTTTGTGATCAAGTGTTTGTAGGAAGTTATTCCAATTTAGTTTTTGTTGTTCTTGTATTTTGTTGTTAGTTTGGGTGTTGAGTGCTTGGATTTGTTGTGTGATGTCTTGTGTGTGGGGTGCTGGGGAGTGTTTCAGTATGTCGCGTTGTCTGATGAGGTTTTGAATTTCTGGTGTGAAGTTGGGGTTGTGTCTTTTTCTGTTACCTCTTGGAATGTGTTTCTTGTCAGTGTTTTGGATAGTTTTATTGAGTATGTGTACAGCATTGTTGATGTTAGTGATGGGTGTACTGTTTAGAGTTGTGAAGTGTTGTTCTGTCTCATTTGTGAATGCTTCCCAGTTAGCTCTTTTATAATTGGTGTATGTGTGTTTGTGGTTAGCTGGGGTGAGTCTGGTTTTGGTGGTGATAATGATCGAGACGTGGTCAGAGCCTAAGGTTCTGACCACCCTCCAGGATGTTGTGGGGGCGAGTTCTGGGGAGCAAAAGGTGATGTCTGGAGATGATGGATGTCGTTAAGGATGATGAGGTTAACAGTTTGGTTTTGTAATACCAGCCCTCTGTCTGTGTCGGGGTTGTCGACAAACCAGGCCGACGTCTTGGCGTTGAAGTCACCACCCAGGATGATGTGTGGGGTGTTTGTGATGTGTTGTAAGTGTGGTCTGTATTAACACCTTACGAGCGGCCTATGCGGTTTATTTATATGTACCGCCCAGCGGGGTGTTTTTAGCCAAAATAGGGCTGTTTACGTGATCATTTTCATGCCTAAATAAGACCCAGAACGTAAAACAAGTACCTATCCCTGAAAGGGCATAAACAGAGCTTTCGAATGACACCATAACGATCCTTTTATGATGGCTAGTTTTCTTGCAATAACCGTGCAACGCGAGTGCAAAAAACATGTAATTAGCCACTTTCCCGATATAATTCCTTATATAGCGAGTGAGAGAGGGAGGAGGGAGCTGGGATTCGTGTCAGTATGTTCGCCGCGGTGGTCTGGAGCAGTTATACGCTCGCTACTCTCCTGCCACCACTTGTCTCTCTCTCTCAGCAACATTACGTGCTGAAATTGCCACTCGACCTATGTCGAGCGCCGCCACATAGTCCAGCTTTATTTAACTCGACTTATGTGGTGAGCCGCTAATTAAGGGTTAATTTGGTACTGTAGGGGATGTATGTGTTTATGATGGTTATGTTGGAGTTGTTGCCAGTGCGTATTTTAATTGATTGTATTTCTGTTGTGTTATCATTTGGGGGGAGGAGGTATTTGGTTTGTACACTGGTAACTATGTATGATATTTCTTTGTGTACCAGGGTGATGAGTCCACCGCCTCCGCCGACAGCCCGGTCTTGTCTGATGGTGGTGAAATCATGAAATGTGGGTGTTTTTTGTGTTGTGGAGTTTTGTTTCTTGTAAGATGGCAATGTGTATGTTGTGTTGTTTGATGAAGTGTGAGAGTTGTGTTTCTTTGTGTTGATGCCATCTATGTTCAATTGGAGAATGTTAATGTTATGTGCACGATGTATGTTGGGTGCTGCTGCACGAGGATGGGGTGGGGGTGAGGGAGGGGCTGGGGGTTGGGATGGGTGAGGTGGGGGTGGGGATGGGGGAGCAGATGGGGGTTGGAATGGATTAGGATGGGGTGTGGTATGTTGAGTTGAGGATGTGGATGGTATGGGAAGGTTAGGTTGGTTAGGGAGGAGAGGTGGACAGGTTTTAGGGGGGGGAGTGGATGATATGGGAAGGTTAGGTGGGTTGGGGAGGAGAGGTGGACGGGTTTTAGGCGAGGGATTTGACTGGGAGAGGGAGGGGCATGAGGAACAGGTCCAGGTGTTTGTGTAGTGTTTCTTGGAGGCAAGTGTTGTGCAGGTGAAGTGGGTCCAGTTCCTGCATGAATTGCAGAGAACTGAACCCTTAGTGTGGCAACTTGAAGTGATGGGTTTTGAGCAAGTTGGACATAATTATGTATGTGTAGGTGGGTCCTGGGTTGCTCTCAATGTCTCCGGCTAGAAGAAGTCTTTGAGAAATGACAGCCGGAGACTCATTTCTCGGTGTAGGAAAAACTGTGTGATGTGTGTGTGTGTGGTGTGAGGTGTGGAAATTCCCGGCGCGACCGAAGCCGCTCCAAGGACTCCTGTACGAGTAGGCATAATTGCCCGAAATTGCCTTCATTCCCTGCTCATTTTCATGCATAAGCAAAAGCCAGAGCGTAATACAATTATGTATTCATGAAAGTACGGTAATAGCTTTCAAATTACTCCTGAATCATCCCTGTACGACGTCTGGTTTTCTTGTAAGGATCTTGCAAACGAAGGGCAAAATTGCTAAAAATTACCAAATCCATTAGGCCTAGGCGAAATCGCTAAAAATTACCAATTATTTTCTGTTTTCGCTATGTGTGACGCTGCACATAAGTGAACTCTCTCTCACACAAACCTCAGTGTCGTGGCGGGGCCTGTAGGCTCCGGCTGACGTCCATCCGTGCTGCTTGCAAAAGCTGGCCTGGCTCACAGGCTACAAAATAGCCGGAAAATCGTCTCCATCATATGAGGGGCCCCACGGGAATTGGGTTAAGAAGTGTGGTTGTATTTGATAGGGTCACCATAAGGGTAATGGTGTGGCATTTTTTCTGTACAGAAGCTTGGCCTTTTTGGTTGGGGCTTCTTAGGAATGTGACCTTTATCGTTAGCCATGGAGAAACTGCAGAGGTACAAATTATTATAAGCAACCTCATGTTAAAAATATTGTATTGATTGTATGCGTGTATGCCCCGACAGAGGATATACTTGAAAGAAAGAAAGAGGAGTTCTGGATGAATGTGGAGGCGTGCCTGGAGAAGTTTGACAAGAACGAAAGAATATTTCTGATTGGGGATATGAATGGTAAGGTGGGTGATAGGAAAGTTGAGGGAGTGGTGGGAGGGTGGGGGGTACCATCAGAGGTGAATGGGAATGGTAGTGCACTTGTGGACGTATGTGTGGGGAGGAGGCTGTGGATAGCCAACACCTTCTTCCGACACAAAATGATCCACAGGTACACGTGAAATCGGATGTTGACGATGAAGGATAAGACAGTGGTGGAACGAAAGTCATTGATTGATTATGTATGTGTGGATGAACGAATGAAGAAATCTGTAATGGATGCTAGGGTGTATAGGGGTATTGGAGGGGGTCTGTCTGATCATTATGTAGTGGTAGCTAAGGTTAGGATACAAAATAAGTGGGTGAGGAGAGCTGGAGGGAGGCGAGAGGAGGGTGGAATAGTGAGGAGGGTGGAGAGGTTGCAGGAGGAGGAAGTCAGGGAGGAGTACAGGAGAGCAGTGGAAAGACGACTAGGTGGGTTCGACCTGGAAGTTATGGAGGAAGTGGAGGAGATGAGCAAAGGTGTTTAAGGATGAGATCTGTGCAGCATGTGAGGAGGTGTGTGGAGTGAGGAGAAGAGGGAGGGGAGTGAAAGGTACAGCATGGTGGACAGAAGAGTACGAATAGCTGTGGAAGAAAAGAAGAAGCATATAGAGAGTGGTTGGGTAGTAGAGGGAATGAAGATCCGAGAGACAGAAACGAGCGAGGTACGTGGAGAGTAAGAGAGTAGTGAAGGAAAGTAAGAGAAGAGTAGATGAGGAATTTGGAAGGAATCTGAGTGTAAAATGGAGGGAGAGTAAGAAACTGTTCTGGAAAGAAGTCAAGAAAGTTAGGGAAGGTAGCAAGGGAAACAGTAAGGGTGTGAAAGATAAGAATGGGAGAATGCTAGCCTAGAAGCAAGAGAGAGTCGAAAGCTGGAGCGAGTACTTCAGTGAGTTGCTAAATGTAAGGAATGAAGAGCCAGCAAACATAGCTGGATATTGAATGGGAGGGAGAAGAAGAGAAGTAGTGGAGGAGGAGGTGGGGATCAGGAGGTCAGAAGTGTGGGAAGCCATGAAAAGAGTGAAGTTGGGGAAAGCACCAAGAACAGATGGAGTGTGTGGGGAAATGTTGAGGTATGGTGGTGAGATAGTGATAGAATGGGTATGGAAAATGTGCAAACTAGCATGGGAGAAGGGGAGTGCACCCAATGACTGGAAGACTGGCATAATAGTCCCCCTATATAAGGGCAAAGGGGAAAGAGGAGTGTGTGGTAACCACCGAGGAATATGTCTTCTAAGCATAGTAGGGAAGGTATACAGTAGGGTACCGGTAGTGATTGAGAGAGTGAGAGTGAGAACGGAGAAATGGATAGGCGACGAGCAGGGAGGTTTTAGGAAGGGAAGAGGATGTGTAGATCAGATTTTTACCCTGAATTGTGTTGTGGAGAAGAAACAAAAGGTGTATGTTGCCTTTATGGACTTGGAGAAGGCCTATGACAGAGTGGATAGAGAAGGTTTGTGGAAAGTACTTAGAATATACGGAGTAAAGGGCAAGTTGCTGAAAGCAGTGAAGAGCATGTATGAGGGTGCAAAGGCGGCAGTACGTTTGGAGAGTGAGCAGAGCGAGTTCTTTGACCTGAATGTTGGTTTGAAACTGGGGTGTGTGATGTCCCCGTGGTTGTTTACTGTATATATGAATGGAGTCATGAAAGAAATACTATCAGGAGCAGTGGATGTTGGTTAATCGCTGAAAAGGGAGGGAAATGAGTGGAAGCTACCTCTACTGCTGTTTGCGGATGATACAGTTCTGATGAGTGATACCGGTAATGAATGGGAGTTGCAGGGTCTGGTTAATGAGTTTGGAACAGTGTGCGAAAAACGGAATTTGAAGGTAAATGCGGGGAAGAGCAAGGTTATGGTCTTCGAAAGGGGTGAAGTCACAGAGTGTGAGGTGAAGCTGAACGGTCAGGCTATGGAGATCGTCAACTCTTTTAAGTATCTGGGCAGTGTGTTGAGTAAAGATGGGACTATGGATGAAGAAGTGCGGGAGAGGGTACAACAGGGGAAGAGGGTTGTAGGAACGCTATAAGCAGTAACAAGAAATAGGGTAGTCAGTATGGAAGTGAAGAAGTCCTTGCATGACAGTGTGGTAATCCCGACACTGACTTACGGAAGTTGGTTGAGAGACTCAGACGAAGAGTAAGAGCAGTGGAAATGAATTACTTAAGGAGTGCGTGCGGAGTTACATGGAGGGATAGACAGACTAATGAGGAAGTAAGAAGGAGGTGTGGTGTGGAGGTAGATGTGCTAGAAAGTGTGAAAAGGAACAACTTGAGATGGTTCGGCCATATGGAACGTATGGAAAGCGAGAGAATGACTAAGAGGGTGTATGAGAGCGAGATGGAGGGACAGAGAGGGAGAGATAGACCGAATGAGAGGTGGAAGGATGGAGTGAGGAAGTACATGAACGAAGGCGGTGCTGGTTGGCGGGAGGGGCGTCGACTGACTGGGGACAGAGGTGCATGGGGGCGGTTCGTTCTTGGTCACCCCTTCGGGGATCATGGCATCAGGCAATAGATAGATAGATAGATGTTAAAAATATCTTATATATTTTTGTTTAGCTTTACTTGGCATTCCTCTTCCTCTATGTATCTAGCAATTTAACCCCCTCAAACTCCTTATGACGCGATGGTGTGATAATTACCCCGGGCCAAAAAGCTCTGAAAGACGATCGAGTGATAACTCAAGCGAGCTTGAAATACGCAGGCGTTTCGTTCATGGTCACCCCTTCGGGGATCAAGGTGTCCGGCAATATATACCGGTAGGCTATAGATAAATTCATTTTTGGGCTATTTCTTCCATTTTATTTATCCTGTTAAAGTGCTTGATTGATTTTTGTGCTAATGTAGTTAGTATTTGGTGTAATTTTACATATTTCAGCTAAATATGGAGAGCACATGCAATTCATTTGTGTATGTTCAGTAAGTATTGCTGGGGAAAGGGTTAACGTATTCATCTTTTGGGGTATTTATTATATGTTTTTATCCTGTTTCTGTGATTGATTGAGTTTTGTGCTAATGTAGTTGGTATTTGGTATAATTTTACATATTCTAGATAAATCAGAAGCGCACAGGCAAAATATTTGGGCATTTTCAGTTAGTATTGCTGGGGAAACGGTTAACATACAGTATTCATCATAGGAAGGGAAGAGGATGTGTAGCTCAGATCTTTGCCCTGAAATATGTTGTGGAGAAATATCTTGAGAAGGGACAAAAGTTGTATGCTGCCTTCATGGACTTGGAGAAGGCCTATGACAGAGTTGATAGAGAAGGTACCGGTATGTAGAAAGTACTTGGAATATACGGAACAGATAGCAAGTTGCTGAAAGCAGTGAAAAGCATGTATGAGGGTGCAAAGGTGTCAGTATGTGTTGAGAATGAACAGAGCGAGTTCTTTGTTCCGAATTTTGGGTTAAAGAAAGGGTGTGTGATGTCCCCGTGGTTGTTCAATATATACTGAACTGTATATGGATGGAGTCATAAAAGAAATGCAAGGATGAGCAGTGGATGTTGGTGTACCACTAATAAGGGAAGGCAACGAGTGGAATGACAGAGTTGATAGAGAAGGTATGTGGAAAGTACTGTACTGAGAATATATGGAGTAGATGGCAAGTTGCTGAAAGCAGTGAAGAGTATGTATGAGAGTGCAAAGGTATCAGTACGTGTGAAGAATGAACAGAGGGAGTTCTTTGATCTGAATGTTTGGTAAAGCAAGGGTGAGTGATGTCCAGATGGTATTTCTATATATACAGTATATGGATGGAGTCATAAAAGAAATACAAGGAAGAGCAGTGGATGTTTGTGTACTGCTGTTTGCTGATGATATGAATGGGAGTTGCAGGGTCTGGTAAATATTTTTGGAACAGTGTGCGAAAAATGGAATCTGAAGGTAAATGCGGGGAAGAGCAAGGTTATGGTCTTCGAAAGGGGTGAAGCCACAGAGTGTGAGGTGAAGTTGAACGGTCAGGCTATGGAGATTGTCAGCTCATTTAAGTATCTTGGCAGTGTACAGAGTAAAGATGGGAGTATGGATGAAGAAGTGTGGGCGAGGATGCAACAGTGGAAGAGGGTTGTAGGAATGCTGAAAGCAGTACCGGTAACATGAAATAGGGTGGTCAGCATGGAACTGAAGAAGTCATTGCATGACAGTGTGGTAATCCCGACACAGACTTACGGAAGCGAAGCATGGACGTTGTTGGAGAGATTAAAACCAAGAGTGAAATGGGATGGAAATGAGTTACTTGAGAAGTGTGTGCAGAGTTACATGGAGGGATAGACAGACGAATGAGGAAGTACGAGAGAGGTGTGGTGTGAATGTATTGGAAAGTGCGAAAAAGAACACCTTGAGATGGTTCGGCCATGTGGAACGTATGGGAAGCGAGAGAATGACTAAGAGCGTGTACGAGTGAGGTGGAAGGACAGAGGGAGAAATAAACCGAGAGAGAGGTGGAAGGATGGAGTTAAGAAGTATATGCGTGAAAGCGGTGCTGGATGGGAGGAGGGGCGTCGACTGACTGGGGACAGAGGTGCATAGGGGTGTTTCGTTCGTGGCCAATCCTTCGGGGATCAAGGCGTCCGTCAATAGATAGATGGATAAATTCATCTTTAGGGCTATTTCTTACATTTGCTTTATCCTGTTAGTGTACTTTATTAAATTTGTTGGTAATGTAGTTGGTAATTGGTGTAATTTTACATATTATTATGTTCCTTCCAACATTTCAGATAAGGATGTCAACAGAATAACACATGATGAGCTGAAGAGACGTTTAGGTATAAAGAGTATTAGCGAGAAGATGCGTACAAGTAAACTGGGATGGTATGGACATGTGGAGAGAATGGATGAAAAAAATTGGGTGAAAAGATGCAGGTCTGCGATTGTGGAGGGAGCTGCACCAAGGGGTGGCCCGAGTAAGACCTGGGATCGGACTATAGGTGCCAATCTCAAATCCAAAAACTTGACAAGTAAAGCATCCCTTAACAGGGTTGCCTGGAACGCCGCCATTAGGAAAAGAGACTGAAACTGCACATCTGTGTGGAGCACTCAGTCTTAAAATGTTATGTACGTATGTATGTATAAATCTGAAGAGCACATGAAATCTATTTAGGCATTTTCAGTCAGTATTGCTGGGTAAAGGGTAAACATATTAATCTTTTGGAGTATTTCTTCCATTTAGTTATCCTGTTAGTGAGTTTTATTGATTTCAGTGCTACTGTAGTGGTATTTGGTGTAATTTTACATATTTTAGATAAATCTGAAGTGGACATGCAATATATTTGGGCATTTTCAGTCAGTATTGCTGGGGAAACGGTTAGCATACTGTAGTCATCTTAGGAAGGGAAGAGGATGTGTTGCTCATATTTTTGTCCGGAAATGTGTTGTGGAGAAATATCTGGAGAAGCGACAAAAGTTGTATGCTGCATTTATGGAGTTGGAGAAGGCCTATGACAGAATTGATAGAGAAGGTATGTGGAAAGTACCGGTACTGAGAATATACGGAGTAGATGGCAAGTTTCTGAAAGCAATGAAGAGCATGTATGAGAGTGCAAAGGTATCAGTACGTGTGAAGAATGAACAGAGTGAGTTCTTTGATTTGAATGTTTGGTAAAGCAAGGGTGTGTGATGTCCCGATGGTTGTTCTATATATACAGTATATGGATGGAGTCATAAAAGAAATACCAGGAAGAGTGGTGGATGTTTGTGTACTGCTGTTTGCTGACGATATGAATGGGAGTTGCAGGGTCTGGTAAATATGTTTGGAACAGTGTGCGAAAAATGGAATCTGAAGGTAAATGCGGGGAAGAGCACGGTTATGGTCTTCGAAAGGGGTGAAGCCACAGAGTGTGAGGTGAAGTTGAACGGTCAGGCTATGGAGATTGTCAGCCCATTTAAGTATCTTGGCAGTGTACAGAGTAAAGATGGGAGTATGGATGAAGAAGTGTGGGAGAGGGTGCAACAGGGGAAGAGGGTTGTAGGAATGCTGAAAGCAGTAACATGAAATAGGGTGGTCAGCATGGAACTGAAGAAGTCATTGCATGACAGTGTGGTAATCCCGACACTGACTTACTGAAGCGAAGCATGGACGTTGTTGGAGAGATTCAAACCAAGAGTGAAAGGGATGGAAATGAGTTACTTGAGAAGTGTGTGCAGAGTTACATGGAGGGATAGACAGACGAATGAGGAAGTACGAGAGAGGTGTGGTGTGAATGTACTGGAAAGTGGTGAAAAAACACCTTGAGATGGTTCGGCCATGTGGAATGTATGGGGAGCTAGAGAATGACTAAGAGCATGTACGAGTGAGGTGGAAGGACAGAGGGAGAAATAAACCGAGAGAGAGGTGAAAGGATGGAGTTCAGAAGTATATGCGTGAAAGCGGTGCTGGATGGGAGGAGGGGCATCGACTGACTGGGGACAGAGGTGCATAGGGGTGTTTCGTTCGTGGCCATTCCTTCGGGGATCAAGGAGTCCGTCAATAGATAGATAGATAAATTCATCTTTAGGGCTATTTCTTACATTTTCTTTATCCTGTTAGTGTACTTTATTAAATTTTTTGGTAATGTAGTTGGTAATTGGTGTAATTTTACATATTTCAGATAAAGGATGTCAAGAGAATAACAAATGATGAGCTGAAGAGACGTTTAGGTATAAAGAGTATTAGCGAGGAGATGCTACAAGTAAACTGGGATGGTATGGACATGTGGAGAGAATGGATGAACAAAATTGGGTGAAAAGATGCAGGTCTGCGATTGTGGAGGGAGCTGCACCAAGGGGTGGACCGAGTAAGACCTGGGATCGGACTATACGTGCCGACCTCAAATCCAAAAACTTGACAAGTAATGCATCCCTTAACCCGCTGAGACCCAGCGTCGCACGTGTTGCGTCTGCAATGTTCGATCACCAGAACCCAGCGACGCAATGGTTGCGTCCAGGTTAATTACTTCGGTCCTATGGCATCTAGTGGGCTCAGATTTGTATGGGAACTGTGGAAGTATACCACGCAACCATGCCAATGATTGAAAACTCTCAAAGTCCAACCGCGTGCGCGTGAGCACGCAAAAACCTTCTTTTGGGGGAAATTGCCTTAAATTTTTTACTCTTGTAAAATCCGTTTTCGGGGGCTCTGTAGGACCATTTTTTGAGCTTTTTGATCGGTTTTTCGTGGTTTTTCCTTCACTCCAAACCCATTCGCTGTTGTTTCTGAGAAAAACAAATTCAACACTCTGGGCCCTGGTGGGACATTTATTACAAACTAGCTGGGGCTCAGCGGGTTAACAGGGTTGCCTGGAACGCTGCCATTAGGAAAAGAGACTGAAACTGCACATCTGTGTGGAGCACTCAGTCTTAAAATGTTATGTACGTATGTATGTATAAATCTGAAGAGCACATGCAATCTATTTAGGCATTTTCAGTCAGTATTGCTGGGTAAAGGGTTAACATATTAATCTTTTGGAGTATTTCTTCCATTTATTTATCCTGTTAGTGAGTTTTATTGATTTCAGTGCTACTGTAGTGGTATTTGGTGTAATTTTACATATTTTTGATAAATCTGAAGTGGACATGCAATATATTTGGGCATTTTCAGTCAGTATTGCTGGGGAAACGGTTAGCATACTGTAGTCATCTTAGGAAGGGAAGAGGATGTGTAGCTCAGATTTTTTCCCGGAAATGTGTTGTGGAGAAATATCTGGAGAAGCGACAAAAGTTGTATGCTGCATTTATGGAGTTGGAGAAGGCCTATGACAGAATTGCTAGAGAAGGTATGTGGAAAGTACCGGTACTGAGAATATACGGAGTAGATGGCAAGTTGCTGAAAGCAATGAAGAGCATGTATGAGGGTGCAAAGGTGTCAGTATGTGTGGATAATTAACAGAGCGAGTTCTTTAATCTGAATGTTGGGTTAAGGGTGTGTGTGATGTCCCCATGGTTGTTCAATATATACCGGTACAGTATATGGATGGAATCATGAAAGAAATACAAGGAAGAGCAGCGGATGTTGGTGTACCGCTGATAAGGGAAGGAAACGAGTGGAAGTTGCCTCAACAGTACAGTACCGGTACTACTGTTGCTGACAACACAGTTCTGATGAGCGATAGTGAATGGGAGTTGCAGGGTCAGGTAAATATGTTTGGAACAGTGTGTGATAAACGGAATCTGGAGGTAAATGCTAGGAAGAGCAATATTATGGTAATTGAAAGGGGTGCAACGATAGAGTGTGAAGTGAGGTTGAACGGCTATGAAGAATATCAGCTCATTTAAGTATTTGGGCAGTGTGTTGAGTAAAGATGTGAGTAGGCCTATGTATGAAGAAGTGTGGGAGAAAGTGTAACAGGGGAAGAGCATTGAACTCTGAAAGCAGTAAGAAGAAATAGGGTGGTCAGCATGGAAGTAAAGAAGTCCTTGCATGACAGTGTGGTAATCCCGACATTGACTTATGGGTGGGAAGCATGGACGTTTCTGACTGGGATTGATCATTGATAATCATCGGTTATGCTAGTTGGAAAATTAGTTGGGTAGAATGTAGAGTTCGGGTGTACCGCCAGCCTTGTTTACACTACGCGGAGCAGCGGCGGACGCTGGCCAACATGTTCCCGTCTATTTGACTGCTTTTGGATACAATAATAGGTTGAGGGGGGTCACCCCCCCCCCATGACATATTGTCATCATCATATATATTGCCAGCAGGAGGCAAATAACCGAAAAAATCGCCTTCAAAATAGACGCGAACTAAAGGCTGGTTCACACATAGCCGAGTCGGTGCGCGAGTCTAACACGAGTGATGAAATTTTGCTATTCTGCGGCTCTGCCCTCCCACGTCGGCCCGTCACGTATTATAATGTACGGTAAGTCATCATCATCTGTGCTAATTCATAGGATCCCCAATTAAGCACAAAGTCAATCAACAGACGAAATAAGCTCCCAAATTACAATAACATAGAGGCCCGCCGTTTATGGGCGACTTTTTACACGTCATTTTAAATGTTACTCTCCTGCCCTGGTCTAGGCCTAATAGATTTTTCCAAAGAATCAAACTTAAATTTAAAGGAAGTAGCCTAGCCTACAGTTTATAGGAAGGCTATTCCAACATGCATTCCAGAACTTAGGCTAGCCTAGGCCTAGGCTATATGAAAATTTGTGGATGGTCACCCAAAAAAGAATCACTAGGCCTATTAGGCTATGGGTAGGCTAGTATGGGGTGCATTTTGCAAATCTTCCGAACTCTTAGGCCTAGGCTAGGCTAAATTAAAACTCACAAAATCTGAGTAAAACCAGCACTAGAATTTTGTCTTGTCTTGTCTTGGGGGTTAAGGGCAACCTCAGGCGAATACTCGCCCGCTCCGGCCCTACCGTAGTCACGGAGATCCTATGTCACAATTAAATTAGTTTATAGTTAAGGTTAAAATTCACCACCGTGTCACTTTCACTCTAGGTCATTCGTAGAACCGTAACACTGTAAAGGCAACAACCCAATAGCAGGTCATCAGGTGGCTAACCAGAGACCTACAAACCGCGGTACTAGGGCCAGAGCAATGTCTTGAAGCGAGGTGCCCTTATCAACCAACCCCAGACAATCCAGTAGGAGCTGTCGGAAGGAATCCATCTTTGAAGCCAGAAAGGGACGCCCATCCACATGCTCAGTGACGGGACGAGGCGAGGCTTAGGAGGCATATGTAGGACGACCAGATGTAGGATGTGGAGGGGAAGAGGTACCGTACGACGATACATGAGATGCAGAGACTGTGGAGGGAAGAGCTCGTCAAAGTCATATGGTTCCTCAGGACCTCAACACTAACCGGGGGACGGCCGGTGCGGGCAGTCGATCGCCGTAGTTAATATAAGTTCGCGTCTATTTTGACGGCGATTTTTTTTGTAGTTAGACTAGGCCTAGGCTATTTGCCCCCTGCTGGCAATATATATGATGATGACAATATGTCATGGGGGGTGATTGACCGCCTGAACATATTATTGTATTCAACGATCTCTAACCTCTGTATCTCAAAAAGGGCTAGAGCAAATTGGCTGTAAATTTCCACATCTAGGCTATGCCTTGACAGATTTGCTGCCTCCAATTAATATTTATTAGCATAAATTCAGCCTAGTTTAGCCTATAAAACAAAAACTAACATTTGTTTAGCCTAGGCCTACATATAAAAAGAAAAAACCCACTCCAATAAAATAAACCATAAAATTGCCATCTTTCAACTGTTGAGGTGTGTGCAATTGTCTCGATTTGACTATTTTTACCTAATTAGGCCTAAAGCAGCCTGAGCCTATTCCCAACCCCCAAACAGTATCCCATGTTAAGCCCTAGGCTAGGCCTAGGCCTAATCCCACTCAATAAAAATTCGAACTGCTAAATTCGTACCTACCGGTAGCGCTGCCTAGGCTAGGCCTATATTTTTCGTGAATAGATATAGAATATGGTTTAAAGGAAAGATCATCCTATATTATGTTCAAATAATATGTAATAGCACTGTGTATGGTTGTATTACATTTAAATAGTGATAGATGTGTATATTAATGGGATAAATACTCCGAAGTTCGCATACGTTCAGAAAATTATAGTGCAACACTGTTGCCAGATACTAATCAATGCCATTATCATTATATCATAATGCTTTTTACTCATTTGCATAATTTCAAATACCTAGGACATTAATATAATATTTTCCTATCTTTTTTGTAGTGATATTTGTATGATTTGGTGGTATATTGGTGTCTGTCTAGGGTTATAATGCATTGTAAAAGTTACCTCTGAATCTCTGACTTGGAAACAGTTTGGTATGGGCCGGCTTAAGAAACCCTGCTTTCTTTGAGTACTACACGGCAAGAGAAACTTTTGGTTCTGTCATTACTGTTCAAGGTAAACAGCAACTGCTAAATTAGACATCATGTTCAAATAATATGTAATATCACTGTCTATGGTTGTATTAGACAAAAATCGTGATAGGTTCCTATTTTATGTGTATAAATAGATATGAGGGAGGAGGGAGGTAGGAAGGAAGGGCAGGGTAAGTCACACAGGCAATTGCCAAAACTTTATAGGTCCATATCATTGATATTAAACCAAGCATTTGGCAAAGGGAGGAATTGTTAAAAACCTTAGCCAATACTCTGTCCTTCACCAAAAATAAATTTGAATTATCATTATTATTTGGTAGGGTAGGTATGTATAGGTAGGTTGGCTAAATAATTGCTGGAATTCGTAGGGACTCGAACTGTTTTGAGAGAGTTAAATACAAAAAAATAATAGATCTGAATAATAAAGAGATTATGTTATTAAGCAAAACTGGGGGATGCGTGGAAGCCTATAGACTGTAGACGGTAAACTTTGTGTGGGTAGCGAATGCGGTTTTAACCCATAATTAGCGGCGAGCAACATAAGTCGAGTTAAATAAAGCTGGACTATGTGGCGGCGCTCGACATAACTCGAGTGGCAATTTCAGCATGTAATGTGGCTGAGAGAGAGAGACAAGTGGTGGCAGGAGACTAGCGAGCGTATGACTGCTCCAGACCACCGCGGCGAACCTACTGACACAAATCTCAGCTCCCTCCTCCCTCTCTCACTCGCTACATACTCAATTATGTACCGAAAGTACCGAATTACCTGCTTTTTGCACTCGCGTTGCACGGTTATTGCAAGAAAACTATCCATCATACAAGGATCGTTATGGTGTCATTCGAAAGCTCTGTTTATGCCCTTTCAGGATATACTTGTTTTACGTTCTGGGTCTTATTTAGGCATGAAAATGATCACGTAAACAGCCCTATTTTGGCTAAAAACACCCCGCTGGGCGGTACACATAAATAAACCGCATAGGCCGCTCGTAAGGTGTTAAAGTCATTTAAGAATAGACAGTTTTCAATGCTGCGGCCAAACTATTCCACCATTTATATTCTTTTGTTATCAAAACGTTCGGAATCGCGAGCCTCACCCAATTACGCAAGCATGGCTTTGATCATCGGCGTAGTTTTCAAGATGTGGAATTTTAAGTGGAATTCGAGGTTTCTTCAAGATTGCCGGAAAAAAACCCCACGTGCAAAAGCAAAACCTTCTCTACAACATTTGCGGAGCATTAGTAGGGGAGTCCGTATGCCAAAGCCCAGTCGTTTCCTATGAGTGGGAGAGAAGGTATTTAGGCGTCAAGTTTTTCGGGAAATCGGCTGCCACGGACCTGTTTGGCCACCATGCCGGATGTTTAGCATATCAAAAGTTGCCCAATACAAAAACACACCTCTTGTGAAAGTTTGATCCCGATTCAAAAAGTGGTTCTGGAGTTATTGCGTCGAAACCGGCGCGTAAGAAGAATTTGGATGAAAAACCGGATTTAATGATTACAATAGGGGTTCCCCATAGGGGACGAACCCCTAATAATAATTAAAGCTGCAAGCAACGTTGTGCGGGGTTCGAGTGGGGTTGCACGCAGGGTATTGTGTTGGATACAAGGGCTGTGCCAGATATATCAAAATATAATTTATCTTATCGGGCATGGAGAAAGTACAGAAGGAATATAGTGTAGCCATTTTGGCATTTTTGGCCACTTAGACCATTAAGGAGTGTGACCATTTTGGTTAAAGCTATTAATCCTGTACGAGTTGTTATTGTTGTTGTTGTTTCCTAAGCTGCCTAGCCGAATAGCCCCGAGTCCCTGAGGAAGGCCATGGCCATGATCGAGCTTTCCCACAGAGCTCTCATTGAGTGTAGATTGTGTTGTTGGCGTAAGTGGTTGTGTGAAATGCAGTCTTCTATGATGTGTTTAATGGTATGGGGTGCTGTGTTACATCCCGGGCAGGCGTCGACAACGGAGTCATCCAGTCTCTTCTGATAGCTCAGGAGAGCTGGATGGTGTCCGCATCTCAGCCTGGCCAGGTGGACTCTGTCCTCGCGAGGAAGGGAGGATTCGGAAGGATGGATTTCGGGAGGTCGTACTTGCAGCTGCGTGTTGTCTGTGAGTGAGTGGATGGATCGGCGAGAGATATGAGTATGGATGTGCTTCTGGAAGTTGGTTCGGGGTGGGCAGGGAGGGAGAGAGGACAGTAATTGTGTTAGATACTGTGTGCTGGGTGTTGTTTTGATATTTCTTGGTATCTGTGGGTGTGTTGCCATGTAGTTTAGTGGGTGGTCTTCGTGGAGGCTGCTGCCAGGAATTGAGTGCCTCTCATGTCCAGATGGTCTTTGACTTTGAGGATTTTGGTTTCTTGATGTAGGTGATCTGTGGGTGCAGTAGCTGTGCAGCCTGTAATGATCTTCAGGGCTTTGTTTTGAATAGTCTGTAAGGTCTTATGATGTGTTTCAGCTAGGTTAGAAGCCCAGGCTGGGCTTGCGCATTCCATCACTGATCTTACGTATTGTTTATATACTGTGGTGGTAGTTTCTTTGTTGTGTCCAAATTTTGTGTGAGCATGTGACCTGAGGGCGTTAAGTCTGGGTATCAGTTTCTTTTTAATGTTTGTGGTGTACTGTTTGAATGTCATATGAGTATCATACGTTACTCCTAGGATTTTGGGTGTGTGTGTATGTGTTAGGGGTGTGTTGTTTATGGTGAGTTGAGGGATGTATTCGTGTTCTCCTGTCCAGCTTATGAGCAGGGTTGCGGTAGATTTGGCTGGGGCTAGATTAAGTCTGTTTGTAGTGCACCAGCCATGTAGTGTGTTGAGATAGGGTTGAAGGAGATCTGTTGCTCTTTTTGGGTCATGGTGTGTGCATGTGAGTGTTATGTCATCTGCATAGGAGGCTAAGTTTATTTGGGGCGTATTGGGTGTAGTTATATCGTGCATGTACAGATTGAAGAGTGTGGGCGATAGGACGGATCCTTGTGGGACTCGGTTTGGAAAGTTTCTGATTTTAGATGACTGACCGGCAAAAGATGTTTTGTAGAGTTTTTTGGGGTTTGTTTTGTGATCAAGTGTTTGTAGGAAGTTATTCCAATTTAGTTTTTGTTGTTCTTGTATTTTGTTGTTAGTTTGTGTGTTGAGTGCTTGGATTTGTTGTGTGATGTTGTGTGTGGGGTGCTTGGGAGTGTTTCAGTATGTCGCGTTGTCTGATGAGGTTTTGAATTTCTGGTGTGAAGTTGGGGTTGTGTCTTTTTCTGTTACCTCTTGGAATGTGTTTCTTGTCAGCGTTTTGGATAGTTTTATTGAGTATGTGTACAGCATTGTTGATGTTAGTGATGGGTGTACTGTTTAGAGTTGTGAAGTGTTGTTCTGTCTCATTTGTGAATGCTTCCCAGTTAGCTCTTTTATAATTGGTGTATGTGTGTTTGTGGCTAGCTGGGGTGAGTCTGGTTTTGGTGGTGATAATGATCGGGAGGTGGTCAGAGCCTAAGGTTCTGACCACCCTCCAGGATGTTGTGGGGGCGAGTTCTGGGGAGCAAAAGGTGATGTCTGGAGATGGTGGGTTATAGAGGGCTTGGTGAGGAATATGGGTATGTTGATGGATGTCGTTAAGGATGATGAGGTTATCAGTTTGGTTTTGTAAAACCAGCCCTCTGTCTGTGTCGGGGTTGTCGACAAACCAGGCCGACGTCTTGGCGTTGAAGTCACCACCCAGGATGATGTGTGGGGTGTTTGTGATGTGTTGTAAGTGTGGTCTGTATTCATTTGGTACTGTAGGGGATGTTTGGGGAGGGATGTATGTGTTTATGATGGTTATGTTGGAGTTGTTGCCAGTGTGTATTTTAATTGATTGTATATCTGTTGTGTTATCATTTGGGGGGAGGAGGAATTTGGTTTGTACACTGGTAACTATGTATGATATTTCTTTGTGTACCAGGGTGATGAGTCCACCGCCTCCGCCGACAGCCCGGTCTTGTCTGATGGTGGTGAAATTATGAAATGTGGGTGTTTTTTGTGTTGTGCGGAGTTTTGTTTCTTGTATGATGGTAATGTGTATGTTGTGTTGTTTGATGAAGTGTGAGAGTTTGTGTTTCTTTGTGTTGATGCCATCTATGTTCAATTGGAGAATGTTAACGTTATGTGCACGATGTATTTTGGGTGCTGCTGCACGAGGATGGGGTGGGGGTGAGGGTTGGGGTGGGGGTGGGTGTGGGGGAGGGGCTGGGCGTTGGGATGATTGAAGTGGGGGTGGGGATTGGGGAGCAGGAGATGGGGGTTGGAATGGATTAGGATGGGGTGTGGTGTGTTGAGTTGAGGATGTGGAAGGTATGGGAAGGTTAGGAGGGTTAGAGAGGAGAGGTGGATGGGTTTTAGGGGGGGGGAGTGGATGATATGGGAACAGGGGGGTTGGGGAGGAGAGGTGGACGGGTTTTAGGCGAGGGATTTGACTGGGAGAGGGAGGGGCATGAGGAACAGGTCCAGGTGTTCGTGTAGTGTTTCTTGGAGGCAAGTGTTGTGCAGGTGAAGTGGGTCCCGTTCCTACATGAATTGCAGAGAACTGAACCCTTAGTGTGGCAACTCGAAGTGATGTGTTTTGAGCAAGTTGGACATATGTATGTGTAGGTGGGTCCTGGGTTGCTCTCAATGTCTCCAGCTACAAGAAGTCTTCGAGAAATGACAGCCGGGGACTCATTTCTCGGTGTAGGAAAAACTGTGTGATGTGTGTGTGTGGTGTGAGAGGTGTGGAAATTCCCGGCGCGACCGAAGCCGCTCCAAGGACTCCTGTACGAGTAGGCATAATTGCCCGAAATTGCCTTCATTCCCTGCTCATTTTCATGCATAAGCAAAAGCCAGAGCGTTATACAATTATGTATTTGTGAAAATACGGTAATAGCTTTCAAATTACTCCTGAATCATCCCTGTACGACGTCTGGTTTTCTTGTAAGGATCTTGCAAACGAAGGGCAAAATTGCTAAAAATTACCAAATCCGATAGGCTAAATCGCTAAAAATTACCAATTATTTTCTGTTTTCGCTATGTGTGACGCTGCACATAAGTGAGCTCTCTCTCACGCAAACCTCAGTGTCGTGGCGGGGCCTGTAGGCTCCGGCTGACGTCCATCCGTGCTGCTTGAAAAAGCTGGCCTGGCTCACAGGCTACAAAATAGCCGGAAAATAGTCTCCGTCATATGAGGGGCCCACGGGAATTGGGTTAAGAAGTGTGGTTGTTTTGATTATTTGATAGGGTCACCATAAGGGTAATGGTGTGGCATTTTTTCTGTACAGAAGCTTGGCCTTTTTGGTTGGGGCTTCTTAGGAATGTGACCTTTTTCGTTAGCCATAGAGAAACTGCAGAGGTACAAATTATTATAAGCAACCTCATGATAAAAATATCTTATATATTTTTGTTTAGCTTTACTTGGCATTCCTCTTCCTCTGTGTATCTAGCAATTTAACCCCCTCAAACTCCTTATGACGCGATGGTGTGGTAATTACCCAGGCCAAAAAGCTCTAAAAGACGATAGAGTGATAACTCAAGCGAGCTTGAAATACGCAGGCGTTTCGTTCATGGTCACCCCTTCGGGGATCAAGGTGTCCGGCAATATATACCAGTAGGCTATAGATAAATTCATTTTTGGGCTATTTCTTCCATTTTATTTATCCTGTTAAAGTGCTTGATTGATTTTTGTGCTAATGTAGTTGGTATTTGGTGTAATTTTACATATTTCAGCTAAATCTGAAGAGCACATGCAATTTATTTGTGCATGTTCAGTAAGTATTGCTGGGGAAAGGGTTAACGTATTCATCTTTTGAGGTATTTATTCTATGTTTTTATCTGTTTCTGTGATTGATTGAGTTTTGTGCTAATGTAGTTGGTATTTGGTATAATTTTACATATTTTAGATAAATCAGAAGCGCACAGGCAATATATTTGGGCATTTTCAGTTAGTATTGCTGGGGAAACGGTTAACATACAGTATTCATCATAGGAAGGGAAGAGGATGTGTAGCTCAGATCTTTGCGCTGAAATATGTTGTGGAGAAATATCTTGAGAAGGGACAAAAGTTGTATGCTGCTTTCATGGACTTGGAGAAGGCCTATGACAGAGTTGATAGAGAAGGTACCGGTATGTAGAAAGTACTTGGAATATATGGAGCAGATAGCAAGTTGCTGAAAGCAGTGAAAAGCATGTATGAGGGTGCAAAGGTGTCAGTATGTGTTGAGAATGAACAGAGCGAGTTCTTTGATCTGAATTTTGGGTTAAAGAAAGGTGTGTGATGTCCCCTGGTTGTTCAATATATACTGTATGGATGGAGTCATAAAAGAAATGCAAGGATGAGCAGTGGATGTTGGTGTACCACTATTAAGGGAAGGCAACGAGTGGAATGACAGAGTTGATAGAGAAGGTATGTGGAAAGTACTGAGAATATAATGGAGTAGATGGCAAGTTGCTGAAAGCAGTGAAGAATATGTATGAGAGTGCAAAGGTATCAGTACGTGTGAAGAATGAACAGAGGGAGTTATTTGATCTGAATGTTTGGTAAAGCAAGGATGTGTGATGTCGCGATGGTTGTTCTATATATATATACAGTATATGGATGGAGTTATAAAAGAAATACAAGGAAGAGCAGTGGATGTTTGTGTACTACTGTTTGCTGATGATATGAATGGGAGTTGCAGGGTCTGGTAAATATGTTTGGAACAGTGTGCAAAAAATGGAATCTGAAGGTAAATGCGGGGAAGAGCAAGGTTATGGTCTTCGAAAGGGGTGAAGCCACAGAGTGTGAGGTGAAGTTGAACGGTCAGGCTATGGAGATTGTCAGCTCATTTAAGTATCTTGGCAGTGTACAGAGTAAAGATGGGAGTATGGATGAAGAAGTGTGGGAGAGGGTGCAACAGGGGAAGAGGGTTGTAGGAATGCTGAAAGCAGTAACATGAAATAGGGTGGTCAGCATGGAACTGAAGAAATCCTTGCATGACAGGGGTGTTTCGTTTGTGGCCAATCCTTCGGGGATCAAGGCGTCCGTCAATAGATAGATAGATAAATTCATCTTTAGGGCTATTTCTTACATTTTCTTTATCCTGTTAGTGTAATTTATTAAAAATTTTGGTAATGTAGTTGGCAATTGGTGTAATTTTACATATTTCAGATAAAGGATGTCAACAGAATAACAAATGATGAGCTGAAGAGACGTTTAGGTATAAAGAGTATTAGCGAGGAGATGCGTACAAGTAAACTGGGATGGTATGGACATGTGGAGAGAATGGATAAACAAAATTGGGTGAAAAGATGCAGGTCTGCGATTGTGGAGGGAGCTTCACCAAGGGGTGGACCGAGTAAGACCTGGGATCGGACTATACGTGCCGATCTCAAATCCAAAAACTTGACAAGTAAAGCATCCTTTAACAGGGTTGCCTGGAACGCCGCCATTAGGAAAAGAGACTGAAACTGCACATCTGTGTGGAGCACTCAGTCTTAAAATGTTATGTACGTATGTATGTATAAATCTGAAGAGCACATGCAATCTATTTAGGCATTTTCAGTCAGTATTGCTGGGTAAAGGGTTAACATATTAATCTTTTGGAGTATTTCTTCCATTTATTTATCCTGTTAGTGAGTTTTATTGATTTCAGTGATACTATAGGCTAGTGGTATTTGGTGTAATTTTACATATTTTAGATAAATCTGAAGAGTACATGCAATATATTTGGGCATTTTCAGTCAGTATTGCTGGGGAAACGGTTAGCATACTGTAGTCATCTTAGGAAGGGAAGAGGATGTGTAACTCAGATTTTTGCCCGGAAACGTGTTGTGGAGAAATATCTGGAGAAGTGACAAAAGTTGTATGCAGCATTTATGGAGTTGGAGAAGGCCTATGACATAATTGATAGAGAAGGTATGTGGAAAGTACCGGTACTGAGAATATACAGAGTAGATGGCAAGTTGCTGAAAGCAATGAATAGCATGTATGAGGGTGCAAAGGTGTCAGTATGTGTGGATAATTAACAGAGCGAGTTCTTTAATCTGAATGTTGGGTTAAAGCAAGGGTGTGTGTGATGTCCCCATGGTTGTTCAATATATACCGGTACAGTATATGGATGGAGTCATGAAAGAAATACAAGGAAGAGCAGCGGATGTTGGTGTACCGCTGATAAGGGAAGGAAACGAGTGGAAGTTGCCTCAACAGTACAGTACCGGTACTACTGTTGCTGACAACACTGTTCTGATGAGCGATAGTGAATGGGAGTTGCAGGGTCAGGTAAATATGTTTGGAACAGTGTGTGAAAAACGGAATCTGGAGGTAAATGCTAGGAAGAGCAATATTATGGTCTTTGAGAGTGGTGCAACCATAGAGTGTGAAGTGAGGTTGAACGGCTATGAAGAATGTCAGCTCATTTAAGTATTTGGGCAGTGTGTTGAGTAAAGATGTGAGTAGGCCTATGGATGAAGAAGTGTGGGAGAAAGTGTAACAGGGGAAGAGCGTTGTAGGAACTCTGAAAGCAGTAAGAAGAAATAGGGTGGTCAGCATGGAAGTAAAGAAGTCCTTGCATGACAGTGTGGTAATCCCGACATTGACTTATGGGAGGGAAGCATGGACGTTTCTGACTGGGATTGATCATTGATAATCATCGGTTATGCTAGTTGGAAAATTAGTGGGGTAGAATGTAGAGTTCGGGTGTACCGCCAGCCTTGTTTGCACTACGCGGAGCGGCGGCGGACGCTGGCCATCATGTTCCTGTCTATTTGACTGCTTTTGGATACAATAATAGGTTGAGGGGGGTCACCCCCCCCATGACATATTTTCATCATCATATATATTGCCAGCAGGAGGCAAATAACCGAAAAAAACGCCTTCAAAATAGACGCGAACTAAAGGCTGGTTCACACATAGCCGAGTCGGTGCGCGAGTCCAACACGAGTGATTACATTTTGCTATTCAGCAATAACTCGTCGATACTCCTCAACACTCGTATAGACTCGTGCTACGTTCATGTATACTCTTTGTTTACTCGACACACTCGTGGGTACTCGCCACGGGGTCCAAAAATTTCATGCATGCATGAAATTTTTGGGCCACGTGGCGAGTACCCACGAGTGTGGCCTAAATATGTGTAGACTCGTGTACATACGTGTTAACTCGTGTTTGACTCTGAATGACTCTTCGTTATTTGTGTTAACTCGTGTTGACTCGTGTAAACCCGTGTAACACTCTTTGGTGATTCGTCGCTTTTCGTCATCATTTCGACGTTGACGAAGCAACACGTGTCTACACGCAACAACACGTATGTAACACACATGCAACACGTATCAACAAAAGTAGAAAGCACAAATGTGAGTGCCAAAATTTGGTGCCCCCATGATGCCAAAGTTTACACGATTCAAACGAGTGAAAACATGAGTAAACAAGAGTAAACACGATCCACTGAGAAAAAAACACGAGTGTAACACGATAAAGCAAGTGTCATTTGAAATACCGTTATTTCAATAATGTAGGACGAATCAACGAGAGTTTACATGAGTTTACACGGATGAAACACGAGTCAACACGTGTGCAACAGAGATCCAACGAGAGTCAACGCGTTGTCTTTCGTGTTGATCCGTATAACAATCGTGTTGATTCGTGTAACAATCGCGTTGACTCGTGTTAGACTCGTCCATACTCTTTGTTTACGTGCCCTGGAATGTGGCCATTATTTTTCAAATTTTTGACACTCGTGTTGGGTTCGTGTTACACTCGTTTTGACTCTCAGTTACTCGTACAGACTCTTGCATGAACACGTGTTGACTCGTATTGACTCGAGTTAACTCGTGTTACACTCTCCTTGACTCGGTAGCAATTGCTACTCGCGGCCGACTCAGCCTCCAGCGATGGTGATAATCGACGAGTGTGACTCGTGTTGGACTCGCGCACCGACTCGGCTATGTGTGAACCAGCCTTTAACCACGGTGATCGACATAAATTATGTAAACATGACGGCGGCGGTGTCGGCGTCGGACACTTGCGATAATGTTCCCGTCTATTTTGAATGCCATTGGCTACAATAATATGTTGAGGGGGGCTTTGCCCCCATGACGTGTTGTCATCATCATATATATTGCCAGTAGGGGGCAAACAACCAAAACAATTGCCGCAAAGCCCTCCCCTCAACATTTTATTGTATCCAATGGCAGTCAAAATAGACGGGAACATGATCGCAAGCGTCCACCGCCGCCGCCGCCGTCATGTTTACATGGTCGATCGCCGCAGTTACTGTAAGTTCGCGTTTATTTTGAGTTTTTGACGACAATTTTTGTTTTGGTTAGGCCTATTTGCCCCCTGCTGGCAAATTATATGATGATGACAATATGTCATGGGGGGTGTTTGCCCCCCTCAACATATTATTGTATCCAACGGCATTCAAAATGGACGGGAACATGATGGCAAGCTTCCGTCGCCGCACTGCGCAGTGTAAACAATGGTGGCGGTACGGCCGAACTACATTCTACCCGGCTAGGCCTATGTTATAGACTACAATAAATAAGTAGGCTAGGCTATTTTATCTATAGGCTATGCCTAGTCTAATATTACAATTTAAGGTAGCATTCAAGTTGACTACAGCAGGACTTACCCTTGACCAGGTATAGGCTATCCTAGTGTTTATTAGGCCTATACCCCTTTGAAAGGACATTAGCCTAGCCTATCCTAACAACCTTACCTAACCTATTATAGTAGGCTATTATGGGTGGGGGCTGCCGCCCCCACACCCCGATTTTTGGTGTATTTGTCTATTTTGTCTGTGAAGGGGGAATTTTTTCAATTTGTCGATTTGTATGAGCTCTGCATATATTCAGGTAGCCTACCTGAATATATGCAGAGCTCAACAATAAAAACAAAACAAAATATGTTGAGCAGTGAAATAAAATTAAGCTAGGCCTAGGCCTGTTTTCTCATAGCCCTAATAGGCCTAACCTAATGAAGTATACTATAGCCTAACCTAATTTAAGTTATTTCACAAAATACTAATAGGCCTACCAAGCCCTCCTCATGCATTATTTTCCATTGTAAAATAAGTTTGTGCTTAACTGCAGTAATAAAAGGTAGCCTATAAATAGGCTAGCTGTGCAATTGTCTCGATTTGACTATTTGTACCTAATTAGGCCTAAAGCAGCCTGAGCCTATTCCCAACCCCCAAACAGTATCCCATGTTAAGCCCTAAGCTAGGCCTAGGCCTAATCCCACTCTCAATCAAAATTCGAACTGATAAATTCGTACCTACCAGTAGCGCTGCCTAGGCTAGGCCTATATTTTTTGTGAATAGATATAGAAAATGGTTTAAAGGAAAGACCATCCTAGATTATGTTCAAATAATATGTAATAGCACTGTGTATAGTTGTATTAAATTTAAATAGTGATAGATGTGTATATTAATGGGATAAATACTCCGAAGTTCGCATACGTTCAGAAAATTATAGTGCAACACTGTTGCCAGATACTAATCAATGACGATCCATCCACTCACTCACAGACAACACGCAGCTGCATGCACGACCTCCCGAAATCCATCCTTCCGAATCCTCCCGTCCTCGCGAGGACAGAGTCCACCTGGCCAGGCTGAGATGCGGACACCATCCAGCTCTCCTGAGCTATCAGAAGAGACTGGATGACTCCGTTGTCGACGCCTGCCCGGGATGTAACACAGCACCCCATACCATTAAACACATCATAGAAGATTGCATTTCACACAACCACTTACGCCAACAACACAATATACACTCAATGAGAGCTCTGTGGGAAAGCCCGATCGTGGCCATGGCCTTCCTCAGGGACTCGGGGCTGTTCGGCCAGGCAGCTTAGGGAACAACAACAACAACAACTAATCAATGCCATTATCATTATATCATAATGCATTTTACTCATTTGCATAATTTCAAATACCTAGGACATTAATATAATATTTTCCTATCTTTTTTGTAGTGATATTTGTATGATTTAGTGGTATATTGGTGTCTGTCTAGGGTTATAATGCATTGTGAAAGTTACCTCTGCATCTCTGACTTGGTAACAGTTCGGTATGGGCCGGCTTAAGTAACCCTGCTTTCTTTGAGTACTACACGGCAAGAGAAGCTTTCGGTTCTGTCATTACTGTTCAAGGTAAACAGCAACTGCTAAATTCGACATCATGTTCAAATAATATGTAATAGCACTGTCTATGGTTGTATTAGACAAAAATCGTGATAGGATTGTATTTCATGTGGATAAATAGTATTAAGCTGAATAAACTAAATACCGAAAGTTCACTAGAGTGGTTGTTGATACATTTGCTAGATATGAGGGAGGAGGGAGGTAGGAAAGAAGGGCAGGGTAAGTCACACAGGCAATTGCCAAAACTTTAAAGGTCCATATCATTGTTATTAAAGAAAGCATTTGGCAAAGGGAGGAATTGTTAAAAACCTTAGCCAATACTCTGTCATTCACCAAAAATAAATTTGAATTATCATTATTATTTGGTAGGGTAGGTATGTATAGGTAGGTTGGCTAAATAATTGCTGGAATTCGTAGGGACTCGAACTGTTTTGAGAGAGTTAAATACAAAAAAAATAATAGATCTGAATAATAAAGAGATTATGTTATTAAGCAAAACTGGGGGATGCGTGGAAGCCTATAGACTGTAGACGGTAAACTTTGTGTGGGTAGCGAATGCGGTTTTAAAGTCATTTAAGAATAGACAGTTTTCAATGCTGCGGCCAAACTATTCCACCCATTTATATTCTTTTGTTATCAACACGTTCAGAATCGCGAGCCTCACCCAACTACACAAGCATGGCTTTGATCATCGGCGTAGTTTTTAAGATGTGGAATTTTAAGTGAAATTCAATTTTTTTTCAAGATTGCCGGAAAAAACCCCACGTGCAAAAGCAAACCTTTTCTATAACATTTGCGGAGCATTAGTAGGGGAGTCCGTATGCCAAAGCCCAGTCGTTTCCTATGAGTGGGAGAGACGGTATTTAGGCGTCAAATTTTTCGGGAAATCGGCTGCCACGGACCTGTTTGGCCGCCATGCCAGATGTATAGCATATCAAAAGTCGCCCAATACAAGAACGCACCTCTTGTGAAAGTTTGATCCCGATCCAAAACGCGGTTCTGGAGTTATTGCGTCGAAACCGGCGCGTAAGAAGAATTTGGATGAAAAACCGAGTTTAAAAATGGTTACAATAGGGGTTCCCCGTAGGGGACGAACCCCTAATAATTATAAGAATAAGGAGAATAAGAATATAAAATCAATACGTAATTACGTAATCGGCCCCCTCCCACCCTGGTTGCCTTGAATAAACTTTGTGATGTTCGCAAACTGGTTGAGCCTTAGTGATAGTGACCCTTGCGTAAACAGAAACTGAACAATTGTATTATTGTTGTGTTTTTCTTAGTTAACCACTACTACCAATGGAATAATAATTATTGTACGAGCATTCTTCTTTTTAAATTGTCAAGCCAGTGCTATTGAACTAAATATGTATTAACTTATTTTCAACAAAGGGTCTATCAACAAACTATCTGGATATGGAAATTATTTGAGGGCGATCACTTTACTGGCATCATATTACTCAAACCTTCTTTTTCATCATTGACCTTATAATGTTCATCCAAAACATCAGACTGTGTTCCATCTCATATGATCTAATCTGTCATTTTCTCACAGTTTAGATTTGCAATCGTTTGGCCATCTGCTTCAATCCCCCAAATGGCGTCTTACCAAAACATTGTCTCTCTCTGTTTTGTAAAGGTACTCATAAGACCGAATCACATGAGGGTATTTTCCAGTATGTTTCCCTAACATCATTGGCATCGAAGCTTCTGACTTTAATATTCTTAAGATTTTACCTTACTACATTATAGTAATGTAATTTAAAGTATATTTGTCGATATAAATATAATAAGAAACCTGAAATTATGCCATAATAATGTGGCCACCAACACTGAAGCAGCCGGAAAAAAACGTTCATGAGAAACCGCCTCAACCAGTACTCCTGACGCCTCGACCCTGACCTCTGCTTGTCGCCTGCTGCTTTGAGTTGTCTCTGCTTGGTTAATCTGTTAGGTGGACATTAATGGTATGGGGTACGACACTTCGGCTGTGGAGATACCTATTATATATATAATTTATATATAATTATATATATATATATATTGTACTATTTTTCCTAAATATTTTCGATGAAGGCAGTTAATAGGCCAGCATAAATTTTGTCAGCATTATAACTGCAACTACTTCAAATTGCATCCATATTAAACTATAAGATTATACTGAATATGGAAAAATTGTAAGCATCAATCGGAACATGCAATATATTACTAAAGAATGGTGTACTGGGCATACAAAATCTGTGTCGCATGGAGAGAACACAGATCAGGTCGGTGCCAAGATCACTGTATAGATAAACAATTTCACATTAACTAAGAATCACTTAGAAAACTGCTAACAGACGTATCTGTAAATATAAAGGCAAACTACTCTGAAAAGTAGTATGTAGATGGAATTATACCTAGGTATAACAATTAGTGGTTGAAATATAACATAAATGTGTGACATTGCCGTACATAATCTTTACTGCATTAATTTACTTACATGACCTCCACTACTATCATGCTGTAATGTTTTGTACTACCTCCATATTCTATTACATGAAAATTTCCTCTCTTTGAAAGCAATGCCGTATACATCAAATTGAAAGACCTGAAGATAATAGGCGGTGGGCCAGAGGGGGTCAGAGTGCACCCCCCACCCCCCACCTCCCAACGCAACTGTGTTTTTCTGAAGCCCCTGAACTTCCTGAACACGAATATGAATGTTAACATTGAACATTCTGGGATGCAATACCCGTTTCAGCCATTTATTTGATATGTTCCAGCTTTCATGGTACAGAGGGGGTGTCAAATGGACCCCCACGTAGTTTCCATAGTTTTGGTTTTAGAGGCAAAATTCAAACAACATTCGAAAGCTCTCATTGAGTACTCCTAGGACATATGTTGGTATTTGACCTAAAGTCAAAGGTCGACCAATGACTTGAGGTCAAAGGTCAAAATTGCTTCCCAGTTGAAGCATTACAGGGACCTCCATAATTGACCCTACCATGAATTCACCTGAGACCTCTGGTGGACGCTTCCGAACTAGCGCCACAGCTACGACTGTCGACATCATCAATACCCAACACTTAGGATATACACAGTTTATCTCGATTTGTTGAGATTCTACATGTTTATATTTTAGATAAAGTGGTAGTGCTGGATAGAGTGGTAGTAGTAGATAAAGTGGTAGTGGTGGATGAAGTGGTAGTGGTATATAAAGTGATAGTGGTATATAAAGTGGAAGTGGTAGTGATAGTGGTATATAAAGTGGTAGTGGTGGATACAGTGGTAGTGGTAGATAAAGTGGTAGTGGTGGATAAACTGATAGTGGTAGAAAAAGTGGTATTAGTAGATAAAGTGGTAGTGTTAGATAAAGTGGTAGTAGTGGATAAAGTGGTAGTGTTAGATAAAGTGGTAGTGGTGGATAAACTGGTAGTGGTAGATAGTGATAGTGGTGGATAAAGTGGTAGCTGAAGTGGTAGTGGTGGATAAAGTGGTAGTGATAGATAAAGTGGTAGTGGTGGATAAAGTGGTAGTGGTAGATAAAGTGGTAGTGGTGGATACAGTGGTAGTGATAGATAAAGTGGTAGTGGTGGATAAAGTGGTAGTGGTGGATAAAGTGGTAGATAAAGTGGTATTAGTAGATAAAGTGGTAGTGTTAGATAAAGTGGTATTAGTAGATAAAGTGGTAGTGTTATAGAACGTGGTAGTGGTGGATAGTGTTACGCTGGCCAGCTTGCCAGAATGTACTCGTGACTCGCTAGCACTCGCCACGGCAGTTAAATGGGCTATAATAATCGTAGAACGATGTTATTTCTTTCTTAGTATTCATTTTGTCATAGACAGATCAGTGTTTGCCTTTATTCTTGTCTGTGACACTTAGAAGTATTTTATATCCATAGTAGTGATTATAGCATGCAGCGCGTGAGAGAGAGAAAGAGAGTCGGAGGGGAGAGTGAGGGGGTAGTGTGTGTGCGTATGTACGTGTGCATTCCTCGCTCGGTGGGCCCGCCCGCTTGCTATTGGACGGCGGGCCTGGCGTCATATATGACGTCAGCTTCTCCTGTGACGTAGTGGCCTGTGGTTGGTCGCCGCCCTCCTAGCCCAGTGGTCGGGTTCCTTCCCTTCTGACTCCCGCAGAGCATGGTATCGCGCGCTTGGTCCTACATATCCCTCGCATCCTGTCTCACATCTAACCCCCTTTACTACTGTTTCTCTCTCTGAACTTCTTCTTTTTCATACTTCTTATCTTTATTCAATTACCTATCCCTTCTGGTTCTCGCATACAACTTCCATAGTCGGCCAGTCGTATTACCAGCGCCTGTTCTCACATATATGTTTTGCACTAGCTTTAGAGGTTATTAGAATCATAGTCACATGGATTCATATTGTTGGGTGCTTCTAATTATTTGGTTGTTCTTTATTACTATTTAACACCTAACGAGCGGCCTAGGCGGTAATTTATATGTACCGCCCAGCGGGGTGTTTTTACCCTAAATAGGGTTGTTTACGTGATCATTTTCATGCATAAATAAGACCCAGAGCGTAAAACAAGTATCTATCCCTGAAAGGGCATAAACAGAGCTTTCCAATGACACCCCAATCATCCTTGTACGACCGCTAGTTTTCTTGCAACGATCGTGCAACACGAGTGCAAAAACCATGTAATTAGGTACTTTCCCAACATAACTCCCTGTGTAGCGAGTGTGAGGGGGGAAGGAAGGGTGGTTTTCACTTCAGTTGGCCCACCGCGGTGGTGTGCGACGGTCATAGCCTTACTACGCTCCTCACACCGCTCAGCTCTCTCTCTCTGCAACATTACGTGCTGAAAATGGCACACGACATAAGTTGTGAACCGGCACTTAGTCCAAATTTCTTTCACACGACATAAGTTGCGCGCCGCCAATAAAGGGTTAATGCTAGACAGTGGAGGGTATCTTTGGTCGTTGTCTGAGTTATGTATATGGCAAGTCAGAGCCTGTACGACTTCGACGGAGCTAGGTAGCCTGTAGTACACCCTTGTGCATATTTTCCTTTGCGAGCCTAGCAGTATACAAGCGAAGGGCTTTTGCCTACTCTTGCTTGTATGCTTGCTAACTCATTTTGTTGACCTTTGAGGAGCGCCAGGGTAACACCAGATACTTGAGATCTGGACTTACTAAGAGAGCCTCCTAGTCACTTAACGTAAGATAAGGGAAATCTGTTCAGGGGAGACAGTAGGCTGCGAGCATGCTTGAGCTCTGCCTAGACTCCCTGTACCTTTATGCCGCTGCTAGACTTTATTAGTAAGAATGACAGCATTTTTGTTTATTAACTTTAACTGCGTGTGCTTTAGCAATTATTCATGTATTGTTTTAGCCTAGGTTGATGCATAGTGCACAACCCAGTATGGCTGTTACTTTGGCTAAGGAAGTACTGTTTTTGAGGTACTATTATTAGTGCTGTCACAGAGTTGTTGCACTCTCTTGTTTCATATATATGTATTCTTCTTTTTTCTGTATCTAGGATACACGCTTTGGTGTCCTGCCCCTGCATTATTCCTGTTCTATATTCGACGAGCATCTTAGAGCATCAGACGTTTTTCAGAAGATTCCATATCTGTTTGCTGTAGGACTAGACTTCAAATGTTTTCATAGAGCATTGAAGAGTTTAGTGTTGAGTTCAGATTCACACTAAAGATAACGTAAGCCTATAGTCTTTTATTAAATCGTGTCATAGTTTATTTAAGCATTGTTATTACTTGAGAGCTTTTTATTAACGTAATTACTCTTGTTGTGAGTAGGCTTTGCCATCACCGGAAAGCCTTTGTAGAAGTACACTTAACCCAGTTAATTGATACCCCGTTATCCAGTAGATTAACTCTGGAGGGTTTAAGTGTTTTGTTCACCGGCTTAATAGTTCGAGGGTTTGGAATAAGCGTACCGTTGTTGCAGATCTAGCCTATCTTATAGTCCAATATTAAGTGCCCTTGTTTATTTCGTTGTGTCGGTCGTAACAAATGGCGACCTTAGTCCAGGATATAGTGAACTGAGTTTTGCAGGATTTTATTGGGAGAAATCTTATTCGCTATTTTTGGGTTCGATTTTATTTCTCGCAGTGTTGGCAGTGGACATTGTTTTGAGGATATATGGAACTTGTTGGAGTTTATTGGTGACCTAGTATTGTACTCAAAAACATCTTCGAATATTTTTTGTGAATAAAGCTACGCGAGAGTTTGGCTACTTTTGTCTTGACTTGGGAATTTTTGTTTTTTACTCCATCATGTCACTGGACAAGTCTGAGCATAGTGAGGGCACAGTGCGAGAGACAGGCGAGGAGGTGGAGAAGGTGGAGTTGGTTGACGGCGTTCGGGTGGTGAACAGTGAGGAGGATGCTCGGAGGTTTTTGGAGAAGCCTGTGACGGCGGACCGGGTGTCGGGGCTGGACCGGTACGGACTGCAGTGTATAGCCACGGTCTTAGGGTTTTCTTGCAATAGCGGTTGGTCAAGAAGTGAGCTGGTTACCTGTGTGCTGGGTGGGGTGCATGAGGCTTCGGGTGGAGTGGGAGCTGGGGCACCTTCGTCCCAGCCCCCATTTCACTCAACTCCTATCATGGCGCCCTCTCGGGTTCCGGAGCTGAGTACGTTCCCGCAGGCCGATGTCCGCTGGCGGTTGGGTAAGCCTCTAGGTGACTCACTGGGTGGGTCCCCGGTAGTAGCACCCCCTCCTCAAGGTTTGTCTCCCGAGATGTTGTTTCAGCTCGAGCTCGCCAAGCTTGAGCTCGAGCAGCGAAAGCATTAGGCTGAGCTCAAGCAGCAGCAGCATGGGGCTGAGCTCAAGCAGCAGCAGCATGAGGCTGAGCTCAAGCAGCGAGAGGCTGAGCTCAAGTATGAGTCTGCAAGGTATTGTGCCGATGTTGACCTAGAGAAAACTCGTGTAGAGGTGACGGGAATCCGTTTCGTCCATGGGGGGTCGACCCTATGACCAGTCCCTGTCGCATCTACTAAAGTTGGTTCCAGTGTTTGATGAGTTAGGAGTTACAGAATTCTTTCTCCGTTTTGAGAAAAAGTGCCGGGAGCACCAATGGCCCGAGGAGAAGTGAGCAGCCATTGTTTCTTCACGATTGACGGGGAAAGCACTCAAGGTGTACGATACTTTGCCCCTAGATTCCTGTGTAAATTATGAGGTGTTGAAAGAGGCTGTCCTGAGGGCGTATGAGTTGCAGCCAGAGACCTATAGGCTGAAGTTTAGGGCTGTTCCTAAGAGAAAGGAGAGTACTTTCCAGGAACACGCTAGAGACCTATCAGATGCGTTTGAGAATTGGTTGAGGTCGGAGAAGGCAACTACTTTTGATGCGGTGAAGCAATTAGTGTTGTTAGAACAATTCTTTAAATGCACTGGCAGTGACTTGACTCTTAACCTGAAAGAAAAGCAACCTAAAACTCTGCAGGAGGCGGCTGAGTTGGCTGGCCTCAGGTTGTCGTTAATTCGTGGGTGCGGGTCTGCCCAGAGAGCTGAGGTAGGTAACAAGGGGCGTACCACCCCACCCCCCCGAACTAATGATACAACAAATTATCCTACTAAGAGCACTGTTGCCAATTTTGAACCCAAGTCGAAATCCTTCTCGTTAAAGAAAGGCCAGGGCCCTTCCCCACCCCAGGGGAAGTCAATGAGTGAGGTGGAGTGTTTTAAGTGCCATAATAAGGGGCATATTGCGCGCTCTTGTCCGAGCACACAGTCTATGGCAGTGGTGTCTCTAGTGAGCAACATCGGGGTGTCTTTGAGATCTTCCACGTTTGCCCGGGGTAAATCGTCGGTTGCGAAGTCACAGTCGGTGAAGAAGCATAAGGAGGGCTCGATACCCGTCCGAGATGCTTTTTGTGGTCATAGGGGACATGGCACTGTGAGGTGGGCTGGTGTGGAACATAGGCTTGAGTTGTTGCGTGATACGGGTGCCTCCCAGACGTTACTTAAGAACTTCACTGGTAAGCCTATTAACGCAGCTCGGGTTGTAGTGGTTCAAGGCATCAATGCTGTGCGGTCTTACCCGCTGGTGAGAGTGGAGCTTGTGGTGGATGGTGTGACACGGGAGTTGGATGTGGGGATTGTAGAGAAATTGCCAGTTGAGGGGGTCGACCTCCTTCTCGGTAACGACTTTGCGGTGCCTACTTCCGAGGTTCCACCCTTAGTCGTTGCCGAGAGGGCGGCCGACACGAGTAGGGATGGGCAAGAGTGGCTCGAGAGGTGCCAGACGCAGAAGATGGCATGTGCTGTCACCAGATCTCAGTCCGCTCAGGTGTCACAGCCTAGTACCCAGGTTTCAGACCAGTGGAGGAAGGGTCGGAAGGAGAAAATCAAGGCTGGTGGTCGGTTTAAGAGTTTGGACCCAGCGACACTCCTTGGTGACTCGGTACTTGCACCACTTTTTAGGTCCGGAGTGGACCCAGAACCTGTCCCCCCTAGTGACATGGTAGGGCGTGATAGCACTCCGCGACAGAAATGTTCCCAGGTGAAACAGACTAGGCTTGAGCAACCCAGTATCGGGGGTGGCCACAAGTTGCTCCAGGAGCCCTTGGACAGGTTGGCACCCTCTGATATACGACGGATGCAACTAGAAGATCCTAGTCTTGAGAGTTGTGGGAACAGGGCTATTGAACTCGAGGAGGACGGGGAAGCATGTCATGTGAACCTGTTGAAGGAGTTTGTGAGGCGCCCACCTGAACAGCCTACTGTCCCTGTGTTGGTCTGCAGCGGCCAAGGTGGAGAAGGAGAGGGGGGCAGTGAGGCACAGGTGGAGGAAATTGGGATTGTCATGTCTCGGCGGATCAGTGGGTGGGGAACAAGAGTCAGGTGGCTGTGGAAGTGCTTGAGCACCTGCCTGAGCAACAGCGTGCAGCGATCCCGCACCTGTTCTGTTTATACCCCACTGTTTTTGCCGAGCACCCAGGCCTCACAACTCATGCGGTGCACGATGTTCCGCTGGCAGGTCACTTGGGTGTGAGTAAAACGTTGGCCCCGTTGTCTAAGTTGTTCAAGGTGGGCGACGAGGCTTTGGCATGGTTGTCAGTTCAGGGTCGACCCATGGCTGCTAAGGGTGGTGGTCAGTATCAGGACATTAAGCAGATTGGTGAGGTTAACTATGGAATAGATACGCCCGACCGTCGCATAGCCTCCCACTGCTGCCCTATAAAAAATGCAACAGCCCTACCATAGACCAACTGTATCTGGCCGTGGCACTCAAGGTGGTGATGCTGCGCAGGCAGGAGTAGCCGCAAGGAATGCGGGGGTGCGCATGTACGGTATCGGCGGGGAAGCCTTAGCACTTATGAACTATGGGAGTGATTGCACAGGTGGTACAGATTGTCCCTCTCATGACCTGGCTGTTTTAGGGACAGAGGTGGAGAAGGAGGGAGACTATAGTTTAGAAACTGTGGTCCCGGCTGGGTTGTGGGAGGGCAATGAGCATGTTGTTCTTCGAGATAAGTTGCAACCTCTTGTTCATAAGCGCCAAGAGAAGTTGTTTACTAGGCTGTGGCAGTACGTCCGCATGTTTGTTGATTCTCCAGGCCTGATGTCCGGGGGGGCACCCGACATAGAGGCCTTATAAATCCTGCTCGACAGCCTGTCGTAAAAGCAGAGCTGGACTACATGTTGGAGAAGGGTCTGAGGGATAAGGGATATCGTGAGTGGTCGTTGCCAGTGACTTTGCAACCTGAGTTGAGTGGCAAGATCCGTGTTTGTGTTGATTGCAAGAGTGTTGGTGCATCATCCCTGACAGACGCCTATACATTACCCAGAGTTGACGACCCCATAGGCCGCATCGGGGCTGCCTCGTTTATCACTAAGGTGGAAATAGTGAAAGGTGATTGGCAGGTCCTGTTGCCGGCGAGAGCGAAGAGAAGTGCCAGTCTTGTGATGGACTGGGCAGTTTATCAGTGTCAGGTGTTGTTTTGCTGCCGGAACACAAGTTGGATGTGTGGCCTGTTAAGGGCACTGATAATGTTCTGGCTGATTGTTTGTCACGGGAGGGTATGTTTTAAGGAGAACCCTCGCCGTTCAGTCAGTGTTGGTTTGAGTGGAGAAAAATTAGGCTTGCCCCTGTAGTGCAAAGCCGCCAAAAACACTATTAAACTAATACAAAAACCTCACATAAAAACTCTTTCTTTTGATAGTATATAAGTGCAGTATGTTACAGCAAGAATCTAAGACATTCTGAGTTTTTGTTCTTAGTAGGCTAGGCTTGGTGAAGCTTGCTCGTTGAGCGTAACATTGTTAAGTGATACTATTATTTTGGGGAAGTGTTGTGTAGATTTTTTTTTATATAATGAAGTGTTTTTACGTTTGTGATTGTGCCTTGTTTTTCACAACTTGGGGAGTAGCTGGGTGATGCGGGGTTTGTGGGCATTCTGTCTGGTCAGATGTGGCGTTTACCTTAGATTAAAACGTCCCACATCTTGGGCGGGGTGTTACGCTGGCCAGCTTGCCAGAATGTACTCGTGACTCGCTAGCACTCGCCACGGCAGTGAAATGGGCTATAATAATCGTAGAACGATGTTCTTTCTTTCTTAGTATTCATGTTGTCATAGACAGATCAGTGTTTGCCTTTATTCTTGTCTGTGACACTTAGAAGTATTTTATATCCATAGTAGTGATTACAACATGCAGCGCATGAGAGAGAGAAAGAGAGTTGGAGGGGAGAGCGAGGGGGCAGTGTGTGTGCGTATATACGTGTGCATTCCTCACTCGGTGGGCCCGCCCGCTTGCTATTGGACGGCGGGCCTGGCGTGATATATGACGTCCGCTTCTCCTGTGACGTAGTGGCCTGTGGTTGGTCGCCGCCCTCCTAGCCCAGTGGTCGGGCTCCTTCCCTTCTGACTCCCGCAGAGCATGGTATCGCGCGCTTGGTCCTACATGTCCCTCGCATCCTGTCTCACATCTAACCCCCTTTACTACTGTTTCTCTCTCTGAACTTCTTCTTTTCCATTCTTCTTATCTTTATTCAATTACCCATCCCTTCTGGTTCTCGCATACGACTTCCATAGTCGGCCAGTCGTATTACCAGCGCCTGTTCTCACATATATGTTTTGCACTAGCTTTAGAGGTTATTAGAATCATAGTCACATGGATTCATATTGTTGGGTGCTTCTAATTATTTGGTTGTTCTTTATTACTATTTAATGCTAGACAGTGGAGGGTATCTTTGGTCGTTGTCTGAGTTATGTATATGGCAAGTCAGAGCCTGTACGACTTCGGCAGAGCTAGGTAGCCTGTAATACACCCTTGTGCATATTTTCCTTTGCGAGCCTAGCAGTATACAAGCGAAGGGCTTTTGCCTACTCTTGCTTGTATGCTTGCTAACTCATTTTGTTGACCTTTGAGGAGCGCCAGGGTAAGACCAGATACTTGAGATCTGGACTTACTAAGAGAGCCTCCTAGTCACTTAACGTAAGATAAGGGAAATCTGTTCAGGGGAGACAGTAGGCTGCGAGCATGCTTGAGCTCTGCCTAGGCTCCCTGTACCTTTATGCCGCTGCTAGACTTTATTAGTAAGAAAGACAGCATTTTTGTTTATTAACTTTAACTGCGTATGCTTTAGCAATTATTCACGTATTGTTTTAGCCTAGGTTGATGCATAGTGCACAACCCAGTATGGCTGTTACTTTGGCTAAGGAAGTACTGTTTTTGAGGTACTATTATTAGTGCTGTCACAGAGTTGCTGCACTCTCTTATTTCATATATATGTATCCTACTTTTTGGTGTATCTAGGATACACGCTTTGGTGTCCTGCCCCTGCATTATTCCTGTTCTATATTCGACGAGCATCTTAGAGCATCAGACGTTTTTCAGAAGATTCCATATCTGTTTGCTGTAGGACTAGACTTCAAGTGTTTTCATAGAGCATTGAAGAGTTTAGTGTTGAGTTCAGACTCACACTAAAGATAACGTAAGCCAATAATCTTTTATTAAATCTTGTCATAGTTTATTTAAGCATTGTTATTACTTGAGAGCTTTTTATTAACGTAATTACTCTTGTTGTGAGTAGGCTTTTCCGTCACCGGAAAGCCTTTGTAGAAGTACACTTAACCCAGTTAATTGATACCCCGTTATCCAGTAGATTAACTCTGGAGGGTTTAAGTGTTTTGTTCACCGGCTTAATAGTTCGAGGGTTTGGAATAAGCGTACCGTTGTTGCAGATCTAGCCTATCTTATAGTCCAATATTAAGTGCCCTTGTTTATTTCGTTGTGCCGGTCGTAACAATAGTGTTGTAGTAGTGGATAAAGTAGTAGTTTTGGATAAAGTTGTAGTGGTGGATAAAGTGGTAGTTAGATAAAGTGGTAGTGGTAGATAAAGTGGTAGTGGTGGTAGTTAGATAAAGTGGTAGTGGTAGATAAAGTGGTAGTGGTGGATAAAGTGGTAGTGGTGGATAAAGTGGTAGTGGTAGATACACTGGTAGTGATTGATAAAGTGGTAGTGGTGGATAAAGTGGTAGTGGTAGATAAAGTGGTAGTGGTGGATAAAGTGGTAGTGGTAAATAAAGTGGTAGTGGTAGATAAATTGGTAGTGGTGGATAAAGTGGTAGTGGTGGATAAAGTGTTAGTTTTGGATACAATGTTAGTGGTGGATAAAGTGGTAGCTGTGGATAAAGTGGTAGTGTTAGATAAAGTGGTAGTGGTAGACTGAAGTATGTATCAGCTACAAACATTTTGACTAACTGCTTATAATACAAAAATGTTGAAGGAGAGGGAGGGTGGATAGGTCTGCGATGTCGCCAATTTCTCACAATGCACCGCGGTAAACATTGCGTTCAGCGCCTCTATCGGCCACTGTAGGCATTTATTGGTAGGGAGAATTGACCGCTCGTAATGAAAATTTGCATAATTATAGTATGTAAAGAAAGCAAAAAAAAAAAATATATATATATATTTTGTTTACATTTTTCAACTAGATTTGTGTTCCAAAACACACAAGACAAAATGTTGGTACTGTAAAACTTAAAACAACCCAAAATTCAATCAAACCATTTTGTTAACTTGACCTTGGAAGGTCAACCCAAGGTCAACAAAGATCAAATTGAGTCATTGAATAAACTACACATATCCAATCAATGAACCAACCCTACCTATTACAAAAAATATAGGGATATGAGCACATAGAAGGCATATATATGGAAATAAACGCAAACATTCATAATTAGTTGTACCCCTCAGGGAAAGGTCACTGTGACCTGACCTATGACCCTAAAACAATTTATTTTTTGGAGCCAACGTAAAACCATGCATCTTCAGGCGTCTGATGCCAGCAGGATGTTTACGGGAGGAGGAGGACGCAGGGCGTTCACCCGTCGTAGCGCTGCACTGATCAACTCTGCTTCATGATGCCGAAATAACAATGTGGAAACTGCCGTCGTAGGCAGCCTGATAATTCTCACAATGAGTGCTAAATAGTCGGCGAACTTTCTTCTCTACGGGAGAGGCTTTCGGGGGGTCATCTCAATGGCCTCCAGAAAAAGAGTCAAATGAGAGGGCGGTGCCACCGGTGGATCACATATATGCTTTCATTAATGTCATTGGAGGTGTTTGGTGGTGTGGTGAAATTAATATAAAATAGAATAAAACCCCAGAAAGTGAGTTGATGTGGAGGGAACCAAACATGATTTACTCTCGTTAACTGTAACTCCCAAAGAACAAAGTGTTTCTTGAATGCCCAAGAGATTTCGACCGAGCCACAGTCTGCTTGAATGCAGTAGCTGTAGAGAGGCCCATCGGGCCTACCCGACAAACGCCACACCACTCAGGTTCGCGGAATGCTGTCAGGGGGCATCTGAACAACCAATTGGAAATCGGTGCTTGGTTGCTGGTTTTATACCAGGCCCTCCCCAGCGATGGACCTCACATTCTATCGCTTGATTCAAGCATTTTTTTTTAGACTAGTCCCTCATCAAGTTCGACCTTAAGCACAGGTTTTTATGCTTCCGCTGAGCCCTGGCCTAGGATCCCTGATGGGAATTTCCTATCGGAGTAAGGTTTATCGCTAGACCTAGCTTCCGATGGGCCTCTCTACAGCTGCTGCACTTATGCAGACTGTGGCTCAGTCGATATGTTATTGGGCATTCAACAGACACTTGTTCTTTGGGAGCTTCAGTTAACGAGAGTAAATCATGTTGGGTCCCCTCTTCATCAACTCACTTTCTGGCGTTTTATCTTAGAAGTGGCACCGCCCGCTTATTCAGCTCTCTATCGGAGTGTGAAGGCCCCTTCTGGAAGCCATTGAGATGGCCCCCCGACAGCCTCTCCCGTAGAGAAGAAAACTCGCCGACTATTTAGCACTCATTGTCACATCCTTCTCAACGCCGATTGCTATCACAATCTTTATCTCCTTAGTACTCCAATGATTGCTATATTTTGTATTCTATTTCAAGCCAAATTACAATATATTTGCTAAATGTTTGTAGTCCTTATCTGTAGTATTATTGTAATATAACTTGATCCATCCCTTTGTTTTGAGATATTTATAACTGTATTTTCCTTCCCTACTGTCCGCCCACCCATTCGAATATATCTGCGACCAGAGCCACATGTCAGACATTACTGATTATCATCTGTACACACCGGCCACTCCATCCACCTCCCAGTACACATTTCGTCGACTGTCCACTTACACTCACCACTCCCATTCCAAAGTTATCTATCTATCTATCTATTGCCTGACGCCGTGATCCCCGAAGGGGTAGCCACGAACGAACCGCCCCCATGCACCTCTGTCCCCAGTCAGTCGACGCCCCTCCCCCCAACCAGCACCGCCTTCGTTCATGTAGTTCCTCACTCCATCCTTCCACCTCATATTCGGTCTACCTCTCCCCCTCTGTCCCTCCACCTCGCTCTCGTACACCCTCTTAGTCACTCTCTCGCTTTCCATACGTTCCACATGGCCGAACCATCTCAAGTTGTTCCTTTTCACACTTTCCAGCACATCTACCTCCACACCACACTCCTTCTTACTTCCTCATTAGTCTGTCTATCCCTCCATGTAACTCCGCACGCACTCCTTAAGTAATTCATTCGCACGGCGCTCACGCTTGGGCTGAGTCTCTCAACCGACGTCCATGCTTCGCGCCCGTAAGTCAGTGTCGGATTACCACACTGTCATGCAAGGACTTATTCCATACTGACCACCCTATTTCTTGTTACTGCTTTTAGCGTTCCTACAACCCTCTTCCCCTGTTGTACCCTCTCCCGCACCTCTTCATCCATAGTCCCATCTTTACTCAACACACTGCCCAGATACTTAAAAGAGTTGACGATCTCCATAGCCTGACCGTTCAGCTTCACCTCACACTCTGTGACTTCACCCTCGAGAAACCTTGCTCTTCCCCGTATTTACCTTCAAATTCCGTTTTTCGCACACTGTTCCAAAGTTATCATTCTGCCAAAAAAAAAAAAAAAAACACGAATAAATATGTAAATAAAAACAAAACAATAATAATGATAATAATATATATATATATATATATATATATATATATATATATAGTGTGTAGAACATCAGCAGGTGACCTAGGACACCGTAATGTCCATAGGATAAGGATAAGGATGGAAAAGACGCCTGGAAACATCTTGACATTTATTGTCGAATTTTCGGCACCTCACAAGCAATACAAAACCTAAAATAGAGTATACACTCTAGACTCGCAGGGTTGTTAATTTTTTTGATTTAAAAAAAAAAATAAAAAAAATAAAAAAATCATTGATTATTTGATTTTTTTGAATTATTTGATTTATTTGATTTTTTTTATTTATTTTTATTTTTTTATTTATTTTTTTTATTTTTTAAATAAATACAAGTTGAAAGGTAATACTGTATACATATATTTGTTTGTAAATTTAAAAGCTATCAGTTATTTGTGTTACTACATAATGTACCAGTATCTTAAAATGAACCAATGCCTACACAAACTTATGAAAGCATGATAAATCTTCAGATTTTGTTTTATTTTGATTCACAGATCAAAAAAATCAAAAACATCAAAATAATCATGATTTTTTTTGTAAAAAAATAATTGATTTAATCAAGTGATTAAATCAAATTGATTTAATCAATATCAACTCTGCTCTAGAGTATACACTGTGGTTTGGTTGTTGATAACTATTGGGTAGACATTTCTATTAGTATTTATAGTAAAGTTTGTTCAACGTTATTTTGGTAACATTTAATGTGGTTTAATGTAGAATCGTATTGCTGAAACCCTTTTGTTTCGTGGACAATGTTCTGAGTAAAGTACTTGTTTTTTGTTTTTTGTTTTAAACCAGGAATCTCACTAAAAGTAAATTTGCCTTCTCTGGATGGTTAGTGTTCAATCTTAGCGTATTATTGTTTGATTTATGTTTACCTTATTTGCATATATAAGTTCTGAATTTGTAATCTTAAATGTTTTAAACATTCATTGATCAGTTGCACTATTCACTATACACGTCGAGTGTTCGTTTTCTTTATATATAAATATTAACAAAATTAGAACCCGTTCTTTTGTAAGATTCTAGAGTGTATACTCTATTTTAGGTTCTGCATTGCTCCTGAAGATGGCTCCGTGAGGTGCCGAAAATTTGACAATAAATATCAAGATGTTTCCAGGCATCTTTTCCATCCTAATCCTTATCCTATATATATATATATATATATACCGGTATATATACTGTATAGATACTATATATATTAAATATATATATATATACTGTATATATATATATTATATATATATACGGTATATATATATATATATATATATATATATATATATATATATACAGTATATCCCATTTTCGCGAAGCAGTCTTTATTCTTTGCAGAATTTATTTTTAGTGTAGTCATGATGAGGTAGTAGACACAATGAGTATTCCTCTACCTATCACATGAATAAGCAATAACAATACAAGGCAAGAGTACACCTCCCCCCCCCTTTCTCTCTCTCTCTCTCAATGAATGCTACCTATCAGATTATGATTTCCTAGGTCGGGTACGATTATGCCATAGTTTGGTTAGTTGATATGCCATTAGTAAAGGTCCATAGTATCTCAGTTCTTGTGATGGAGATAGGAGATAATTATGAAAAGAGCTGGGTGTGCTAGGCTGCTGCGCATTCCAAATCTACAATTATGTTACCAACCCACTCCCTCCCTATGGCGTGTCTCTCTTGCCAATAATATGCTGCCACAGGACTTCAAGAAAAATGCTATTCGGTATGAGGTGACCTGTAGTGCAGTAGTTAGCACACTTGTCTCGCAGCCGAGAGGTTTGCGGTTCGATTCCCAGACAGAGCGAAAGAGACGGGCAGTCTCTCAACACCCAATACCTCTGTATCAAAGCAGAAAAATAGGTGCTTAGTGTTAGTGGACAGTTACGATGTTCCATCTAGGGAAGTAAACTTTGGTAACCCATAAATACTGTATGCAGTAACCCTTGTTGGTTTCATTGCCACAGGCTCCACAGGGCAATGCGATGGAGATGAGCGTAGGGGTCCGCGCTATTTCAACATATGCCCCTGAACTTAACATAGCATCACTTGTGTTCCACACTTTGTAAAGAACCATAACAAGAACTTCAGGCAAATTTGGCTCCCTGAAGCTGCGTGTCTCACCAGAACCTTTGTGTCTTGGACTGGATAAATCCTTGGAAATGTAACAGTCTATAGGGCCAAATCTGCTTTTATAAACTGCAAAACTGCGTTCCTCTCCAACCTCACTACATTGCAAACTGGAACCCCTGCCACACATGGAACAGATTGTGGGTAACCCTCAGCGTGTCGTACCAGAATGTCTTCAGGCTTCGATGGCGACAACACACTTATCAACTACTTTACATCATCACCGCGGCACAGCAGTGTGAGGATTCCTTTGCCACCAATGAAGAACAGGACAGTGTCGCCTTTCCAATCACCGCTTCAAACACCCGGACAGTTATGCAATTTCCTGGGTGTAATATCCTGGGACTTATGTTGAGACATGACTCCAAAGGAACAACATTCACATTTCCTACAAATTACTGAATCCTAATATATAGATAACCCGCACCAATATGAGCACTAACTCCCTGCATGCATCTTTTTCAGTTATATACTATGTGTTGATGGTGATTACAATGTTATTTAGGATCATGGTGATACTAATCAAGAAATGATACAAGTGGAAACAATAATGATGCTAAGGAACGATGGTGTTAATGATCATAGTAATAATAATGATAAAATGGTACTAATGGTGAAAGTAATGTTAATTGATTCAATTGTACTATGGAAGTAAATGAGTGATGATAGTGATAGATATATATATACATTATATACTTTATTTATATATAAAATATATATTATGTATATATATGATATATATATATATATATATATATATGTATAATATATATATATATATATTGTTACGTATCTTGATCCTCAAGTGGTTACCTTGATGAATCTAGATAGCACAGAGATATATATTAAGGTATCAGTCAGCTGAAGGCAAAACAAAAGTAAAATCTAATAATAATTTCATGTTGTGCTTCCTTTCCTTTTGGATCTTAGGACTTAGTATCCTTTATTGACTGATACTCTTTAATTATGAAAAATACTGAAACTAATTAAAGTCATGTAGTATTTATAAAGAATTATTATTTAACCGAAGCTTAGTAGGCTATGGTTATGAACCGAATAAGTTATAGCTAAAGAAGGACTATTAATTTTATAAAAAGTCTTGAAAGATAAATGTTAAAGTAAGAATATTTCTGTCTCTCACCCTTTTTTAAATGAATAGATAGTTTTCTTATATGTCCTTTTATTTATATTTAATGTAATTATTCTTGGTTCTTGTCTTACGTTAATAGGATTATATTATTATTATCATCAGGAGTAATATCAAAGTCACATAAAAAGTTAGATATATATTTAATAATTAGTTAAATGTATTTCTTAACCACGTAACATTGAGGTTTGATTATGAGTAAATAAAGTTACAGGATCGCTTCACAGATTCGATTCAGGTCTCACTCAAATAATATGAAAAGCAAAATATATTTTGAAGCAAAAGAATTTTCTTCAGCTTAGGAAATCACTAGGAGTAATATTAACACAGCCATGTTAGTCTAAGGCGATATTACTAATACGAGACAATAGCACCACCGTACTAAGCACCGTTAAGCAATGTAAGCTTAATTCAAAGAAAATGAAAGAACTCGTAAGTATTAATATAAAACAATAGTATTACTTTCATCATAACCCAATTACTTAAAGAGTTGCTTTAGTCCACAAGTTAGTCAACTAAAATAGTTAAGTACATAATAATAGCGTTAACGTTAATTCCCAATCAAATAGTTAAGCACATAATAGTAGCGTTAACGTTAATTCGCAATCAAATAGTTAAGCACATAATAGTAGCGTTCACGTTAATTCGCAATCAAATAGTTAACACATAATAGTAGCGTTAACGTTAATTCCCAATCACATATCTCACTAACCAACATAACGTAAGTGTTTACACCGAACACACTTAACACACATTTATATAATCTGACTGACAGTCACAATCCCATTATAATACTTCACCCCGTCTTCCTCCAGCTGCAAGTTCACCTTCCCCAACTCCAAATGAGACTGCCCACAACTCGGGTCTTATATACTAAACAATGATGGTGTAGGAACGAATCAGGAGGCGGGGGGTGGTGCCCGCTCCAATCACAGCTCCTCGAGTTGCATAACAGGTGCCTGGTCCATTCACAGCTCCTGGCGTCGATCATACGTCATAGCGTCGGGTAGTTTGCAGGGTCCCCTATGACGCACGCAGGTGTGAAGGCTTGTTTGCTGGTATGCCGGCGAGCTGGTTTCCCACTCGCTAGTTCGCTCGCTAGTTTGCTTCGCCATTTGGGTAGTTTGAACCTCCTTCAACTCTAATTCTAACTCTTAAATTAACATACAGGGCTCCGTATGTCAGACCTCCCCCTAGAAAAGAGTTTAGAGTATAGTACATAATATTAACACTTAAGAGTGGGCCTATGCGGTTTATTATATTGTACCGCCCAGCGGGGTGTTTTAGCCAAAATAGGGCTGTTTACCGTGATCATTTTCATGCCTAAATAAGACCCAGAACGTAAAACAAGTATATCCCTGAAAGGGCATAAACAGAGCTTTCGAATGACACCATAACGATCCTTTATGATAGCTAGTTTTCTTGCAATAACCGTGCAACGCGAGTGCAAAAAGCATGTAATTAGCTTTTCCCGATACAATTCCGTATATAGCGAGTGAGAGAGGGAGGAGGGAGGTGAGATTCGTGTCAGTAGGTTCGCCGCGGTGGTCTGGAGCAGTCATACGCTCGCTACTCTCCTGCCATTGTCTCTCTCTCTCAGCAACATTACGTGCTGAAATTGCCACTCGACCTGTCGAGCGCCGCCACATAGTCCAGCTTTATTTAACTCGACTTATGTTGCGCGCCGACATTTAGGGGTTAAACATAATACATAAATAGATTCACCACCAGATTGGCAACAGCAAGATAATAATGAGGATATAATAAGGATATCACCCAAAGTAGGCAACGTCTCCAGGTACCACATCAGAACATAGCCGGAACGTAGCTGGAGCGTTATTCGGACTGCAAGGCATCTCACAGCTGAAGGCTTGACAGCGCACTACTAAAGCATGATATTTACCTCGCTACAAGGGAGAGCTAATTGCCAAAATCCTCTCATTAAGTTAAACTTACTGCTGCATGAGGCCAACCTGGTAAATGTAATCTTTAACAGATACGTGAAAGGCAATCGGCCAGCACGTTCTGGACCCCCTTAATATGTTTGACATCCAGGGAGTATTCCTGCAGCAACAAACTCCACCTGGTCAGTCGTTGGTTTTTATTTTGGAACCTATGCAAAAATTTTAAGGGGTGATGGTCAGTATACACCAGTGATGGCACCAGAGGCAGATTGCACATAGACAGCAAAGTATTGAAGGGATAAAATTAATGCTAACAGCTCCTTCTCAATGACTGAATAGTTACGTTGGGCAGAATTTAATTTTTTACTGAAATAGCACACAGGATGCAATACCTCACAGTCGTCTTCCTGGAGCAACACTGCACCATCCCCGGTATTGCTCGCATCCACTGCCAGGGAAAAAGATCTGTTAAAATCAGGAGCTCGGAGTACAGGATAATTAGATAATATATATTTGGTAGCAATAAAGGCCTCTTCACATTCAGAGGACCACACAAACTTCACATCCTTACGGAGAAGATCTGTCATGGGAGCGGTCAACTTTGAAAAATTTATAATGAAACGCCTATAATAGCCAATCATGCCTCGGTACCTTTGGATATGTTTCTTAGTGCTAGGAGTTGGGAATTCTAGAATAGACTCTACCTTTGCTTGAGGAGGTGCAACCTGCCCCTGACCTACCGTATATCCTAGATACTGGACCGTACTCTTTACAAAGGTGCATTTCTTAAGATTAACCACCAGATTGGCATCAGCAAGATTTAAGAACAGCAATCTAAGTTGGTAAAGATGCTCCTCCCATGATTGTGAAAAGATAAGAATATCATCGATGTAGACAACGCACCCAGGTACCCCTTCAGTCACCAAATTCATGAGGCGCTGGAATGTAGCTGGAGCGTTTTTCAAGCCGTTAGGGCATTACGTTACAGCAGAAGGCTTGATTGTTGACTACAAAGCATGATACTTCCCTCGCTCTAGGGGTGGAGAGCTACTTGCCAATATCCCTTCATCAAGTCAATCTTGCTGATATAGGTGGCTGTACCAATCTGGTCAATGCAGTTGTCGATCCGTGGCAGTGGGTAGGTATCGTTCTTTGTGACCAGCATTGACTTGCCTATAGTCCATACATAACCTATGGCTCCCGTCTGGCTTTGGCACAAGTATGACTGGACTACTCCACTGGCTTAAGGCCCTAGTGATCAGTTCGTTAGATAACATAAAGTCAAGCTCGACCTGCAGTATACTCCTGCGTTGTGGCGAGACACGGTAGGGGGATAGTTTAATGGGAGTTGCATCCCCTACGTCGATGTCGTGCACGGCCAAAGAAGTGAGCCCTGGAGTATCACGGAACACACTGGGAGACTGAGATAAAACAGAGATTAGTTGGTTCGCTTGATCAGAGGGAAGATGACATAGTTTAGATGGTAATTCCCTCCAAGCCACTGAATTATACTGAAAGTTGGATAGGCTACATGACAAGTCAAAGTCTGCATGGATACCTTCAGGCTCTGGAACAGTCTGTTGCGAGTCAGTAAGAGAACTGAAGACTTCGTCCGCACCAGGCTGTTCACAGGTCCTGACATTCACTGCCACAGTGGGAGAATCTGGAAGAGAGGAATCAGGGGACCTATGGTAGGGTTTCAACATATTTATATGGAATACTTGCGTGGGCTTTCTCCTGTCTGGGGTAGTTACTAGATAATCGGTAATTCTCACCCTCCGAATGATCTTATATGGGCCTCTGAACTTGGCAGATAAAGGTTGGCCAAAAAGGGGGAGCAGGACCAAAACCTCATCACCGGGCTGAAACTCCCTCTCACGGGCTTTTCTGTTCATACCATTTCTTCATGGAGCTTTTAGCTACTGTCAAGTTTTGAGCGGCAAACTCACATGAGGATCTCAGCCGGGTTTTGAAATCTGAAACATACTTGAGGAGGTTTTGGTTCCCCTCCTGGCCAAATAGGCTATCCTGCAATAGTTGCAAAGGACCTCTTACCTGGTGACCGAAAACTAGCCCATTAGGGGAAAAACCCAGGGATTCAGTTGGAACCTCACGAGTAGCAAATAATAAAAAGGTACCCCCTTATCCCACTCAACTCCGGTCTCCGTACAATACTTACGTAACATTCCCTTTAATGTCTGATGATATCGTTCGAGAACCCCTTGACTCTCTGGGTGGTAGGTGCTAGACTTAACATGCTCGATACCCAACTCCTTCAGGGACTGCTGGAAAATGTTAGAGGTAAAATTAGTTCCTTGATCACTTTGCACCTCATGGGGGAAACCCATTCTGGTGAAGAATTTGAGCAGTTCCTTGATGACAGTTGGAGCAGACGTAGTCCTTAAGGGTATAGCCTCTGGGTAGCGAGTTGCCATGTCCATGATAGTTAATAAATAAATGTTACCTTGGGAAGTCTTAGGCAATGGGCCTACAATGTCCACTACCACCCGAGTAAAAGGATTCTCGAAAACGGGCAAGGGCACCAGAGGATGTACAGGCACCTTCTGATTGGGTTTTCCTGTCATCTGGCAAGTGTGACACACTCTACAAAACTCCACTACATCTGCACGCATTCCTGGCCAGTAAAAGTGGGCTCTGATTCTGTCTAGAGTTTTTCTCACACCTAGGTGTCCTGCCAATGGTATACAATGTGCCATTTCCATGATATCTCTACGACAAGGTTTGGGGACTACTACTTGATGGACGTCCCAAGCCCCGTCATCGATTGGTCTGTGTGGCGGTTTCCATCTTCGCCACAATACTCCTCCTTTGAGGTAGAAACATTCACCACCCTCCTTCTCACATTCCTCTTCACTCATGGACCTGGCAGCTAACTCCTTGCATTCACTATCATCTCTCTGTAGCTCTACCAGGCCACTAGGACAATTTGGAGGGGTTTCATGGTCATCGTTAGGGTCAAGATGAGCCATAAAGGTGCCAGATAAATCCACCTCAGTCACATCATCAGGCACAGTTGGAGCATCATTCACACTCTCATCATCCCTTTCATCAACTCTTACATTCGGTACATTTCTGTCTGAGGGAACTGCTACTTGAGACATTGAACGTGTGACAGCACACACAGGGAAAACTGTTGGCCTCTCTTTTCGAGCTCACCGGTTAGTGGCTCGTTAACAGGGGAAAGTGACAAAATGGGGTCTGGTCGGACCTTCTCACCTGCTACATCATTCCCCAAAAGGAGTGTTACCCCGGGCACAGGGATATCTTGGGACCTACACAAAGCTATGGTGGCCTCACCCTGTAGTAACGCACATTCAATTTCGCCTTTTACCAAGTGTGCATAAAATTGGCCTCCAGCACCTCTCATTACAACTGGTTCGCCAGGTGGGCACTCAGTGTAAGGATTCACCATGAGGGTGCTAGTAGAACCTGTGTCTCTCAGAATTTTTACCTCATGCATACAACCATTTAATCTCACGTTGCCAGATGAAATAAAGGGACGGTAACTGTCCTGCACTGATGGTGAAATTATTATTGGCTTAACCCTAGTGGGTTGCACCACACATACTACTACACCCCTGTCTAGATGATTTACGTTAGCTGCTAGGTACTCCTTCTGTCGGGAGTCCTGCATTAAAGGAACTTTTGGTGCTAGGTACTCCTGTCGGGAGTCCTGCATTACAGGCACATATGGAGTTTGAGATACGGCGGAAACTGTCTGCCCCGATCTCTCGGTTCTCTCCTTGGCCCAGCACTGATAAGCTAGGTGGCCTCTCTTGCCACAAAAAGTACATACTATAGGGGATACGGGAACGTTCCCTCTTTGAGCATTACTATTAGTTTGGGGCCCACCTCTGTTACCATTGCCCTGAGTCGCATTTTTAGTTGGGGGAACAATTCTGTTTTGGCTAGCTGGGGAAGACGTTACAGGCTTGTGACTGGGTCTGTCAGATTTGTGATTGGGATACTTAAAATTAGAACTAGAATTATCGTAGGGCTTCTTTCCACGAAATTTGTTGTTGAGCACGTATGTGTCAGCCATGTCAGCAGCGTCGGCAAGACAATCTACCTTCTTCCCCTTTAAATGATAGGATACAGACGAATCAATTTTCCATAGGAAATTTTCTAACAGGACCAACTCCTTCAGATCGTTGTAGCTTGTGACTTTCTTACTCTTGACCGAATTATTGAAAGTTTTAGTCATGGTTCTGGCAAATACCTTATGGGTTTCTTCTACTTCCTTCTGGTTTTTACGGAAAGATTGCCTGTAAGCCTCAGGCTGCAATTGATAGGTTTTTAAGATAGCTTCTTTGAGATTGTCATAATCCTGCCTAACTTCTGCTACTTCTGACAAATACGTGGCTCGAGCCTGCCCTGTCAAAACGGTTTGTAACATAAAAGGCCATTGATCTCTTGTCCACTTCATACCTCCAGCAACTTCCTCAAACAAAACAAAGAAATCCTGCACATTATCCTCAGTGAAAGGTGGAATGACACTAGTCATAGTCAATCCCAGAGGGGGAGCAATTAAGGGAGCATTTGTATTGACATTTAGTTGAGCCGTACGATATTGATATTCACATTGTTCGGTCGTTGCTCTGGCTTTTATGCTGGCTTCTTCGGTATTTATTCTGGCTAGTTCTATATTTGCGTTGGCTTGTTCGGTATTTGCTCTAGCTTTTATGCTGGCTTCTTCGATATTTGCTCTGGCTTGTTCGGCATTTATTCTGGCTAGTTCTATATTTAGTCTGGCTTGTTCGGTCTTTGCTTCGGCATTTATTCTAGCTAGTTCCAGTACTTGATCACCGGTCAAACCCGGTGGCAATTGTTCATCAAGTTGGCTAGGTTTACTCGGGATCCCACCAACTGCTCCGTCACCCTCCTTGCCTTCTACAGGGAACAGATGGGTTTTTATGGTCTGAGCCACCTCTACTTTAGACATGTTTGAGACAGTTAATTGGAGATGTGAGGCAAGCACTTTCAGTTCGGATTTTGACAGACAGTCAATATCAGGGGATGTGGGTTCTGATTCTATTGAAAACTCGAGCATCTTCGTCATTAATTAGTTGAGGCATGATTAATATTTGATTTTTAAGTAGTGAAACGTTAATGAAACTGAGTGAAACTGTATGAAACGAATCCTGGCGAGGTCGCCACTCTTCTGTTACGTATCTTGATCCTCAAGTGGTGAACTTGATGAATCTAGATAGCACAGAGATATATATTAAGGTATCAGTCAGCTGAAGGCAAAACAAAAGTAAAATCTAATAAAATAATTTCCTGTTGTTGCTTCCTTTCCTTTTGGATCTTAGGACTTAGTATCCTTTATTGACTGATACTCTTTAATTATGAAAAATACTGAAACTAATTAAAGTCATGTAGTATTTATAAAGAATTATTATTTAACCGAAGCTTAGTAGGCTATGGTTATGAACCGAATAAGTTATAGCTAAAGAAGGACTATTAATTTTATAAAAAGTCTTGAAAGATAAATATTAAAGTAAGAATATTTCTGTCTCTCACCCTTTTTTAAATGAATAGATAGTTTTCTTATATGTCCTTTTATTTATATTTAATGTAATTATTCTTGGTTCTTGTCTTACGTTAATAGGATTATATTATTATTATCATCAGGAGTAATATCAAAGTCACATAAAAAGTTAGATATATATTTAATAATTAGTTAAATGTATTTCTTAACCACGTAACATTGAGGTTTGATTATGAGTAAATAAAGTTACAGGATCGCTTCACAGATTCGATTCAGGTCTCACTCAAATAATATGAAAAGCAAAATATATTTTGAAGCAAAAGAATTTTCTTCAGCTTAGGAAATCACTAGAAGTAATATTAACACAGCCATGTTAGTCTAAGGCGATATTACTAATACGAGACAATAGCATCACCGTACTAAGCACCGTTAAGCAATGTAAGCTTAATTCAAAGAAAATGAAAGAACTCGTAAGTATTAATATAAAACAATAGTATTACTTTCATCATAACCCAATTACTTAAAGAGTTGCTTTAGTCCACAAGTTAGTCAACTAAAATAGTTAAGTACATAATAATAGCGTTAACGTTAATTCCCAATCAAATAGTTAAGCACATAATAGTAGCGTTAACGTTAATTCGCAATCAAATAGTTAAGCACATAATAGTAGCGTTCACGTTAATTCGCAATCAAATAGTTAAACACATAATAGTAGCGTTAACGTTAATTCCCAATCACATATCTCACTAACCAACATAACGTAAGTGTTTACACCGAACACACTTAACACACATTTATATAATCTGACTGACAGTCACAATCCCATTATAATACTTCACCCCGTCTTCCTCCAGCTGCAAGTTCACCTTCCCCAACTCCAAATGAGACTGATTTGAATGCCCACAACTCGGGTCTTATATACTAAACAATGATGGTGTAGGAACGAATCAGGAGGCGGGGGGTGGTGCCCGCTCCAATCACAGCTCCTCGAGTTGCATAACAGGTGCCTGGTCCATTCACAGCTCCTGGCGTCGATCATACGTCATAGCGTCGGGTAGTTTGCAGGGTCCCCTATGACGCACGCAGGTGTGAAGGCTTGTTTGCTGGTATGCCGGCGAGCTGGTTTCCCACTCGCTAGTTCGCTCGCTAGTTTGCTTCGCCATTTGGGTAGTTTGAACCTCCTTCAACTCTAATTCTAACTCTTAAATTAACATACAGGGCTCCGTATGTCAGACCTCCCCCCTAGAAAAGAGTTTAAGGAGTATAGTACATAATATTAACACCTTAAGAGTGGCCTATGCGGTTTATTTATATGTACCGCCCAGCGGGGTGTTTTTAGCCAAAATAGGGCTGTTTACGTGATCATTTTCATGCCTAAATAAGACCCAGAACGTAAAACAAGTATATATCCCTGAAAGGGCATAAACAGAGCTTTCGAATGACACCATAACGATCCTTTTATGATAGCTAGTTTTCTTGCAATAACCGTGCAACGCGAGTGCAAAAAGCATGTAATTAGCCACTTTCCCGATACAATTCCGTATATAGCGAGTGAGAGAGGGAGGAGGGAGGTGAGATTCGTGTCAGTAGGTTCGCCGCGGTGGTCGGGAGCAGTCATACGCTCGCTACTCTCCTGCCACCACTTGTCTCTCTCTCTCAGCAACATTACGTGCTGAAATTGCCACTCGACCTATGTCGAGCGCCGCCACATAGTCCAGCTTTATTTAACTCGACTTATGTTGCGCGCCGACATTTAGGGGTTAAACATAATACATAAATAGATTCACCACCAGATTGGCAACAGCAAGATAATAATGAGGATATAATAAGGATATCACCCAAAGTAGGCAACGTCTCCAGGTACCACATCAGAACATAGCCGGAACGTAGCTGGAGCGTTATTCGGACTGCAAGGCATCTCACAGCTGAAGGCTTGACAGCGCACTACTAAAGCATGATATTTACCTCGCTACAAGGGAGAGCTAATTGCCAAAATCCTCTCATTAAGTTAAACTTACTGCTGCATGAGGCCAACCTGGTAAATGTAATCTTTAACAGATACGTGAAAGGCAATCGGCCAGCACGTTCTGGACCCCCTTAATATGTTTGACATCCAGGGAGTATTCCTGCAGCAACAAACTCCACCTGGTCAGTCGTTGGTTTTTATTTTGGAACCTATGCAAACATTTTAAGGGGTGATGGTCAGTATACACAGTGATGGCACCAGAGGCAGATTGCACATAGACAGCAAAGTATTGAAGGGATAAAATTAATGCTAACAGCTCCTTCTCAATGACTGAATAGTTACGTTGGGCAGAATTTAATTTTTTACTGAAATAGCACACAGGATGCAATACCTCACAGTCGTCTTCCTGGAGCAACACTGCACCAACCCCGGTATTGCTCGCATCCACTGCCAGGGAAAAAGATCTGTTAAAATCAGGAGCTCGGAGTACAGGATAATTAGATAATATATATTTGGTAGCAATAAAGGCCTCTTCACATTCAGAGGACCACACAAACTTCACATCCTTACGGAGAAGATCTGTCATGGGAGCGGTCAACTTTGAAAAATTTATAATGAAACGCCTATAATAGCCAATCATGCCTCGGTACCTTTGGATATGTTTCTTAGTGCTAGGAGTTGGGAATTCTAGAATAGACTCTACCTTTGCTTGAGGAGGTGCAACCTGCCCCTGACCTACCGTATATCCTAGATACTGGACCGTACTCTTTACAAAGGTGCATTTCTTAAGATTAACCACCAGATTGGCATCAGCAAGATTTAAGAACAGCAATCTAAGTTGGTAAAGATGCTCCTCCCATGATTGTGAAAAGATAAGAATATCATCGATGTAGACAACGCACCCAGGTACCCCTTCAGTCACCAAATTCATGAGGCGCTGGAATGTAGCTGGAGCGTTTTTCAAGCCGTAGGGCATTACGTTACAGCAGAAGGCTTGATTGTTGACTACAAAGCATGATATTTCCCTCGCTCTAGGGGTGAGAGCTACTTGCCAATATCCCTTCATCAAGTCAATCTTGCTGATATAGGTGGCTGTACCAATCTGGTCAATGCAGTTGTCGATCCGTGGCAGTGGGTAGGTATCGTTCTTTGTGACAGCATTGACTTGCCTATAGTCCATACATAACCTATGGCTCCCGTCTGGCTTTGGCACAAGTATGACTGGACTACTCCACTGGCTTAAGGCCCTAGTGATCAGTTCGTTAGATAACATAAAGTCAAGCTCGACCTGCAGTATACTCCTGCGTTGTGGCGAGACACGGTAGGGGGATAGTTTAATGGGAGTTGCATCCCTACGTCGATGTCGTGCACGGCCAAAGAAGTGAGCCCTGGAGTATCACGGAACACACTGGGAGACTGAGATAAAACAGAGATTAGTTGGTTCGCTTGATCAGAGGGAAGATGACATAGTTTAGATGGTAATTCCCTCCCAGCCACTGAATTATACTGAAAGTTGGATAGGCTACATGACAAGTCAAAGTCTGCATGGATACCTTCAGGCTCTGGAAAAGTCTGTTGCGAGTCAGTAAGAGAACTGAAGACTTCGTCCGCACCAGGCTGTTCACAGGTCCTGACATTCACTGCCACAGTGGGAGAATCTGGAAGAGAGGAATCAGGGGACCTATGGTAGGGTTTCAACATATTTATATGGAATACTTGCGTGGGCTTTCTCCTGTCTGGGGTAGTTACTAGATAATCGGTAATTCTCACCCTCCGAATGATCTTATATGGGCCTCTGAACTTGGCAGATAAAGGTTGGCCAAAAAGGGGGAGCAGGACCAAAACCTCATCACCGGGCTGAAACTCCCTCTCACGGGCTTTTCTGTCATACCATTTCTTCATGGAGCTTTTAGCTACTGTCAAGTTTTGAGCGGCAAACTCACATGAGGATCTCAGCCGGGTTTTGAAATCTGAAACATACTTGAGGAGGTTTTGGTTCCCCTCCTGGCCAAATAGGCTATCCTGCAATAGTTGCAAAGGACCTCTTACCTGGTGACCGAAAACTAGCCCATTAGGGGAAAAACCCAGGGATTCAGTTGGAACCTCACGAGTAGCAAATAATAAAAAGGTACCCCCTTATCCCACTCAACTCCGGTCTCCGTACAATACTTACGTAACATTCCCTTTAATGTCTGATGATATCGTTCGAGAACCCCTTGACTCTCTGGGTGGTAGGTGCTAGACTTAACATGCTCGATACCCAACTCCTTCAGGGACTGCTGGAAAATGTTAGAGGTAAAATTAGTTCCTTGATCACTTTGCACCTCATGGGGGAAACCCATTCTGGTGAAGAATTTGAGCAGTTCCTTGATGACAGTTGGAGCAGACGTAGTCCTTAAGGGTATAGCCTCTGGGTAGCGAGTTGCCATGTCCATGATAGTTAATAAATAAATGTTACCTTGGGAAGTCTTAGGCAATGGGCCTACAATGTCCACTACCACCCGAGTAAAAGGATTCTCGAAAACGGGCAAGGGCACCAGAGGATGTACAGGCACCTTCTGATTGGGTTTTCCTGTCATCTGGCAAGTGTGACACACTCTACAAAACTCCACTACATCTGCACGCATTCCTGGCCAGTAAAAGTGGGCTCTGATTCTGTCTAGAGTTTTTCTCACACCTAGGTGTCCTGCCAATGGTATACAATGTGCCATTTCCATGATATCTCTACGACAAGGTTTGGGGACTACTACTTGATGGACGTCCCAAGCCCCGTCATCGATTGGTCTGTGTGGCGGTTTCCATCTTCGCCACAATACTCCTCCTTTGAGGTAGAAACATTCACCACCCTCCTTCTCACATTCCTCTTCACTCATGGACCTGGCAGCTAACTCCTTGCATTCACTATCATCTCTCTGTAGCTCTACCAGGCCACTAGGACAATTTGGAGGGGTTTCATGGTCATCGTTAGGGTCAAGATGAGCCATAAAGGTGCCAGATAAATCCACCTCAGTCACATCATCAGGCACAGTTGGAGCATCATTCACACTCTCATCATCCCTTTCATCAACTCTTACATTCGGTACATTTCTGTCTGAGGGAACTGCTACTTGAGACATTGAACGTGTGACAGCACACACAGGGAAAACTGTTGGCCTCTCCTTTTCGAGCTCACCGGTTAGTGGCTCGTTAACAGGGGAAAGTGACAAAATGGGGTCTGGTCGGACCTTCTCACCTGCTACATCATTCCCCAGAAGGAGTGTTACCCCGGGCACAGGGATATCTTGGGACCTACACAAAGCTATGGTGGCCTCACCCTGTAGTAACGCACATTCAATTTCGCCTTTTACCAAGTGTGCATAAAATTGGCCTCCAGCACCTCTCATTACAACTGGTTCGCCAGGTGGGCACTCAGTGTAAGGATTCACCATGAGGGTGCTAGTAGAACCTGTGTCTCTCAGAATTTTTACCTCATGCATACAACCATTTAATCTCACGTTGCCAGATGAAATAAAGGGACGGTAACTGTCCTGCACTGATGGTGAAATTATTATTGGCTTAACCCTAGTGGGTTGCACCACACATGCTACTACACCCCTGTCTAGATGATTTACGTTAGCTGCTAGGTACTCCTTCTGTCGGGAGTCCTGCATTAAAGGAACTTTTGGTGCTAGGTACTCCTGTCGGGAGTCCTGCATTACAGGCACATATGGAGTTTGAGATACGGCGGAAACTGTCTGCCCCGATCTCTCGGTTCTCTCCTTGGCCCAGCACTGATAAGCTAGGTGGCCTCTCTTGCCACAAAAAGTACATACTTTAGGGGATACGGGAACGTTCCCTCTTTGAGCATTACTATTAGTTTGGGGCCCACCTCTGTTACCATTGCCCTGAGTCGCATTTTTAGTTGGGGGAACAATTCTGTTTTGGCTAGCTGGGGAAGACGTTACAGGCTTGTGACTGGGTCTGTCAGATTTGTGATTGGGATACTTAAAATTAGAACTAGAATTATCGTAGGGCTTCTTTCCACGAAATTTGTTGTTGAGCACGTATGTGTCAGCCATGTCAGCAGCGTAGGCAAGACAATCTACCTTCTTCCCCTTTAAATGATAGGATACAGACGAATCAATTTTCCATAGGAAATTTTCTAACAGGACCAACTCCTTCAGATCGTTGTAGCTTGTGACTTTCTTACTCTTGACCGAATTATTGAAAGTTTTAGTCATGGTTCTGGCAAATACCTTATGGGTTTCTTCTACTTCCTTCTGGTTTTTACGGAAAGATTGCCTGTAAGCCTCAGGCTGCAATTGATAGGTTTTTAAGATAGCTTCTTTGAGATTGTCATAATCCTGCCTAACTTCTGCTACTTCTGACAAATACGTGGCTCGAGCCTGCCCTGTCAAAACGGTTTGTAACATAAAAGGCCATTGATCTCTTGTCCACTTCATACCTCCAGCAACTTCCTCAAACAAAACAAAGAAATCCTGCACATTATCCTCAGTGAAAGGTGGAATGACACTAGTCATAGTCAATCCCAGAGGGGGAGCAATTAAGGGAGCATTTGTATTGACATTTAGTTGAGCCGTACGATATTGATATTCACATTGTTCGGTCGTTGCTCTGGCTTTTATGCTGGCTTCTTCGGTATTTATTCTGGCTAGTTCTATATTTGCGTTGGCTTGTTCGGTATTTGCTCTAGCTTTTATGCTGGCTTCTTCGATATTTGCTCTGGCTTGTTCGGCATTTATTCTGGCTAGTTCTATATTTAGTCTGGCTTGTTCGGTCTTTGCTTCGGCATTTATTCTAGCTAGTTCCAGTACTTGATCACCGGTCAAACCAGGTGGCAATTGTTCATCAAGTTGGCTAGGTTTACTCGGGATCCCACCAACTGCTCCGTCACCCTCCTTGCCTTCTACAGGGAACAGGTGGGTTTTTATGGTCTGAGCCACCTCTACTTTAGACATGTTTGAGACAGTTAATTGGAGATGTGAGGCAAGCACTTTCAGTTCGGATTTTGACAGACAGTCAATATCAGGGATGTGGGTTCTGATTCTATTGAAAACTCGAGCATCTTCGTCATTAATTAGTTGAGGCATGATTAATATTTGATTTTTAAGTAGTGAAACGTTAATGAAACTGAGTGAAACTGTATGAAACGAATCCTGGCGAGGTCGCCACTCTTCTGTTACGTATCTTGATCCTCAAGTGGTGAACTTGATGAATCTAGATAGCACAGAGATATATATTAAGGTATCAGTCAGCTGAAGGCAAAACAAAAGTAAAATCTAATTAAATAATTTCCTGTTGTTGCTTCCTTTCCTTTTGGATCTTAGGACTTAGTATCCTTTATTGACTGATACTCTTTAATTATGAAAAATACTGAAACTAATTAAAGTCATGTAGTATTTATAAAGAATTATTATTTAACCGAAGCTTAGTAGGCTATGGTTATGAACCGAATAAGTTATAGCTAAAGAAGGACTATTAATTTTATAAAAAGTCTTGAAAGATAAATATTAAAGTAAGAATATTTCTGTCTCTCACCCTTTTTTAAATGAATAGATAGTTTTCTTATATGTCCTTTTATTTATATTTAATGTAATTATTCTTGGTTCTTGTCTTACGTTAATAGGATTATATTATTATTATCATCAGGAGTAATATCAAAGTCACATAAAAAGTTAGATATATATTTAATAATTAGTTAAATGTATTTCTTAACCACGTAACATTGAGGTTTGATTATGAGTAAATAAAGTTACAGGATCGCTTCATAGATTCGATTCAGGTCTCACTCAAATAATATGAAAAGCAAAATATGTTTTGAAGCAAAAGAATTTTCTTCAGCTTAGGAAATCACTAGAAGTAATATTAACACAGCCATGTTAGTCTAAGGCGATATTACTAATACGAGACAATAGCATCACCGTACTAAGCACCGTTAAGCAATGTAAGCTTAATTCAAAGAAAATGAAAGAACTCGTAAGTATTAATATAAAACAATAGTATTACTTTCATCATAACCCAATTACATAAAGAGTTGCTTTAGTCCACAAGTTAGTCAACTAAAATAGTTAAGTACATAATAATAGCGTTAACGTTAATTCCCAATCAAATAGTTAAGCACATAATAGTAGCGTTAACGTTAATTCGCAATCAAATAGTTAAGCACATAATAGTAGCGTTCACGTTAATTCCCAATCAAATAGTTAAACACATAATAGTAGCGTTAACGTTAATTCCCAATCACATATCTCACTAACCAACATAACGTAAGTGTTTACACCGAACACACTTAACACACATTTATATAATCTGACTGACAGTCACAATCCCATTATAATACTTCACCCCGTCTTCCTCCAGCTGCAAGTTCACCTTCCCCAACTCCAAATGAGACTGATTTGAATGCCCACAACTCGGGTCTTATATACTAAACAATGATGGTGTAGGAACGAATCAGGAGGCGGGGCGTGGTGCCCGCTCCAGTCACAGCTCCTCGAGTTGCATAACAGGTGCCTGGTCCATTCACAGCTCCTGGCGTCGATCATACGTCATAGCGTCGGGTAGTTTGCAGGGTCCCCTATGACGCACGCAGGTGTGAAGGCTTGTTTGCTGGTATGCCGGCGAGCTGGTTTCCCACTCGCTAGTTCGCTCGCTAGTTTGCTTCGCCGTTTGGGTAGTTTGAACCTCCTTCAACTCTAATTCTAACTCTTAAATTAACATACAGGGCTCCGTATGTCAGATACGGATATATATATATATATCCGTATATATATATATCCGTATATATATATATATATATATATATATATAAACCTGTATATATATATATACTTTATATATTATATATATATTTATATATATATATATATATATATATATATATATATATATATATATATATATATATATATAAATCTTCTTTTTGTTTTTTTTGTTTTTTTAATATTCCCAGCTGGGATCGAACCTCCGTCATTTAGAGCGAGTGTCCAAGCTTTTAATCAACTACACCACGGTGTGAACAAATAATCTTAATTTTGTCCTCTATATATTAAGGAGAAGGGAAATCCTACTTGGAGAATGTATTTCAATTCATGCAGATGTCGCAGGATCCATATTCCAGGATACCATACAGGGATTTTTACAAGATTACCCACGCAACTCAGGTTATAGAGATTTCATTTTAATTCTCGCCCAGCCTGGAATATGGATCCTGTTACATGTACATGAATTGAAATACATTCTCCAAGTAGGATTTCTCCTTAATATATAGACGAAAAGGTTAAGCTTACTTTATCACGCCGTGGTGTAGTGGATTAAAACCTTGGACACTTGTTCTGAATGTCGGAGGTTCGAACCCGGCTGGGAGTATTTAAAACAAATTTAGCTCACATTTTTTGTGTGAGAGATATATATATACTGTATATATATATATATATATATATATACTCAAAAGTAAACGTAATGAAGCCATAAAATGCTTATCTTCTGATCTAGCTACAATTTCCAATTGGGGTAGAGAAAACCTTGTTATACCGGGATATAATATTTATATCTCGTTATCAAGTCTGCACTAAAATACAGGTATGGACTTACCGTAAATTTCCTCAACAGGAACACACCTTACACGTTCTTAATCACCAAAATAGGTATTCAATCAGGTGCTACAAAACTCGATGATAACACGCAGGTAATTGTACACATATAATTTATTAAATGGCAAAAAGGGTTGATGTATTTATTGTTTCTGATCATATACTCCTGAACTCTCAATATGTTGCACAATTATTTGTATGCTGAGATCACGGATGTATTAAGCACGATAAGGACTGAGAGTTACCTTCACTATTATAAAGAACAGGAAGTAACACAGGAAATGCATAAATATTCAGTCTCGAATCAAGAACACAAATTCTAACCTATTGTGGTATTATGGTAATAGGAAATATACACTTAATTGTAAAGAACATGTATCGTATAGAGTCAACCCTTGATAATAATATATATGTGAGTCGAGTGTCTAACGTATTCTTATTCTTTAGAACACAGATTTCCCCGGGTAGGAGAGAATTAGGTGAATTGAGATTTCAAACAAGTGTAGGAACGGTTGGTTCGAGAAACGCTCACAGGGGGGTGAGGGGCGCTCGTGGGCAGGTAGATCAGCCCGGGTAGGGGTGGCTAATGACCAGGTCAACAGCTCAGGTCATTCTAGTTACTGCGGTCTTGGGAATTTTATTTATTATTAATGCGACTATGAACTTGATACTTGGAAGAAGTTGAAATTACGGGGAATGATATGCGTAATTAATTTTACAATTCAACTTATTATTAACTTACTTTGATAAAAATATGATCTGATCAGTTCAGTTCATTCAGTGACAGGAGAAGGTTGTGTTAACCCTTAATTAAAGATCGGGGTCGGACTTAAGTCCGGTTCCAATTTGCAGCAAGTTAGGAGCATTATTAAGGCTTTTAAAGGGTTAAAATAGAGTGCAAATGGCCGGGAGCGCAGCGGGCCAGACAGCCGACTCCCAGGGCTTACCGCCGCCCATTAACTCATGTTCCCTGTGTTCTCGAGAGGCCGGCAGTGTAGCCAGTAGTGAGCATAGCTGGGAAAAATATGCCGCTATACGCTAAACTCCCATGTTACTGGTATCACTGTATGAGAACCACGAGTGCTTGGTAGCTCGTTCTGGTCTAATTTTGAAGCTTTTAGTGCCTAGTTTTTTGCTAAACAAATTTTGTTCATGCAGATACTTGATTTATCATGCAGGAGGGCCTGAATATGCCCAAATAAGATAGACAAGGGTTAATCTGAGCTCCTGCCCGGACCACTTACCAGTGACCTTTAGTGACCATTCACACCTACCTGTGTTTGGGGGCAGTGCACTCGTGCTATATAAAAGTGTTATAGCTCAGTTTTTAGCTGTTAGTTTACTTGTTTTTGTTTTTGTGTACTTAGTTTCTTGCTCCTCGCTAAGCTTACTGGGATCATGGCAGGTATGGAGTGCGAGTCTCTATCTGATCTGCATCATCTTATTCTCCAGGTAAGAGAGGAGATGGTTGTGGTGAAGGAAGAGGTCTTGGCTCTAAGGGAGGTTAATGTTAAACTTCAGAGGGAAGTGGATTTGATTAAAGACGAAAATGTAGCTTTCAAGCTTAGCCAAGAGGAAATAAATTCGAGTAAGGGGAAAAGGGAGGAAGTTGATGAAAAATTGTATTCATGGCAGGTTGTTAAAAATACGGGTGGGAAAGTCACACTCAAGAAGCAGGATAGTAGAATAGGTATGAGTGTGACAAATACATTCTCTCCTTTGCGAGACGAATGTGAGGGAAAAGATAGTCAGGATAAGGGAGGGTTAGCCGAAGTGCCTGCCGCCGACTCAGCTCCAACCTCTGACGCTGTGCTACCTACCACCACCACCACCACCAAGGGAGCTTTTGCCACCACCGGGGGTTCTCCAACTGCAGCTGCTGGATCCTCCCGAGGGAAAGGTAAGTCTGTGTCCCGAGAAGGTAAGTCTGTGTCGATTGTGGGCGACTCCATGGTAAGACATTTAGTTAGGGCTACCCGCACTAAACTTAGGAAGGTTGTGTGTCTGCCTGGCCATGGAGTTGGGAGGGTTTTAGAGAAGATGGACCACATTTTGGAAGATAGTGGAGATAACCCCATTATCTGTCTCAGTGCCGGGAGTAACGATGTTGGTAAGGGTAGAAGTGAGGAACTGCTGCAGCAGTATTGGGATGTGTTAGATAAGGTTAGGATGAAGGGAGGGATCCCTGTAGTACATTGTATCCTACCCAGAAGAGGAGTTTCCAAGGAATGGACATCCAGGGCGATTGGTGTCAATTGCCGGTTGGAGAAACATTGCAAAGAAAAAGCAATACCATTCATTGATAACTGGGATAGTTTCTATGGGAGAGATGGGATGTACGAAAGGGATGGGGTTCATCTTTCACGGTTAGGGGTTTCCACATTAGCTAGTTCTTTAGATAGGGTGGTTGTGGGGTTTTTGAACAGAAATATTGAGAGTGTAAATGAGAGGTTAAATGGAACAATTTTAGCGTCAGGCGGAAGCGATAAGGATATTCAGTCTCATGCTAAAAATGATGACTATATTGCAAATGATAGTAGTGATGGTGCAACGGAAGATGGAAATGTCGTTAGAAATAAAGGTAAATTAGGTATACAGAAAAGAAGTAAATTGAGAGTATATAACACAAACTGTAGGAGTCTATGTAACAAAATGAACGAACTTAGAGCCCTTGTTAGCAAAGAAAATATAGACATAATAGCGCTAACTGAAACGTGGATTAATACAGAAACCAGGCATTTGTTAGCAGAATTTGATATACCAGGATATAGTTTGTTTAAATATGACCGAACAAGTAAGATGGGTGGCGGTATAGCAGTGTTTGTCAGGAGTACATTAAAAAGCTGTATTAAATCAGGTATTAGACTAAATAACGATAATGAAAGTGTTTGGGTAGAGGTTAACGAAGGTAGTGAGACCATAGTTATTGGAGTTATGTATAGACCGCCAAATATGAGTAGAAATGACGGAACGTCATTATGGGAGGAAATTAAAATGGCATCAAGGTTTAGCAATGGTGCATTATGGGGATTTAAATTTTCCGATAATAGATTGGCAGCATCAAATAGGAGACTCTGATTCTGAGGAGTTTATAGAGGTAGTACAAGATAGTTTTTTATTTCAATTCATAGATACGCCGACTAGAGGTAATAATATTCTCGGTTTAGTTTTCAGTAACAATGAACATATGGTAAATAATGTAGAGATAGGGGACCACCTAGGAAATAGTGATCACAATTCTGTGTATTTTAATATACAATGGAAAGGTAATACCAGTAGTCCATGAGCCAAGACCCGAATTTTGGGATATCGGTACCACCCGGGGTGACTAATTCTCTTAGGTGTTTTTAGCTTGCTACATGTCTCTAGTTTATGTTTTGATATGATAGCCCTTGCACATTGGTAGCTTAATGGTCGTTATCACTTCTTGAATAGACATACCCTACCGAAAATTCCGAAATTTTTTAAAATGTCAAATTTGGGGACAGGAATGCCTAAATGTCAACAAAATGCATATAGTAATTGTCACATTTAATACAAGTCCTGTAAATACACACTAAGCATGCCATGGGCTTGTACATACTATTATGGCAAATTACTACTCCTAAATATCATCTACGTCAGACTCGGAATCTGACTGTTGTGCCACCGGCTCTTCTTCAATAGCCTTGTTCTGACATGTCTGTAACCTGCACATGTCCGTGCATTTTAGACCATTGCTGAGGCAAGTACACTTAGGGAGTTCGCATGACCGCACACACTTGCAAGACAGTAGCTGCATAACAGCATCTGGTGCTGGTGAGCCTCGCATCCAGTTGACGGCAAGCTTACCGTCATCATCTGTCATCCAACCGCAGTCTGTTGGGTTCGCAACAAATGGCTGGCTCTGAAGACTTCTCCTCCAGATCGCAGCCTGGTAGTTTGCACGCAGTGCATGCATGAAGAGGCAGTCCTCACAAGGAGGGAGTTGACTTGACTCTACCTCTCCACGTCTTGCACAGAACAGCTCATACCGAAGCTTGTTTACCTTAGTTGTGTGGGTAGATGGTAGGTACATGTGGCAGGTGATTCACTGTAGCTTCTCAAAGAGTTCAGGAGACACTTCCCATGAGCGTCCAAGTTCGTGAAAAGCATGCTGGTATGTCTTGTCCATCTTCACCTGCTTGAGTGTCGTCATCTTCCCTCGGCCAGCGAATGCACTGACGGTATCACAGCCTGTAAAGGCATGCATACCAATCAATGAATCACACACGCTGCCTCCCAGTGTGCGGCTCAGTGTGGTGATATCCAGGAATCTTGTCCGGTTCTTCGTCCCGCACTTCTGGAACAGATGGGATGGGATCTTGTGGCACATGCCAAGACACAACACCATGACGTCTGTATCTTCTGCAGTGATGATGACAGACTTGTTCCCAGATTCTGCTGCATGAAGTGCATGGAGAAGAAGGCGTGTGTCTGCTTCTTCTTGAGTTGACTTAAGCTCAGGAGCCTCTTCCCACTGCTCTTTGGTGATCTTGAAGCAGCGCTGCTCACATGTGACATACAGCTCCTTGTCCTTGAGCTTCTCCCTGTGCTGTGGTGCCTTCCATTCTTCTACCAAGAACTTGATAAGACTTGCCTTGTTGGAGGAACTACCGAGTAACTTTCTCCACTGCTGGATGTTGTGCCCAGGTTGAATGTTCTTGAAATGAATTCCTGTGCCTGCACTTCTTTTGGCTCGTTCTGCATCCTTGATGGATGTCTCCTTGTAGATATCAAACACAACATCAATGCGCCTGCTCTTAGCACCTTCATGAACAGCGTGACTCAGTGCTGTACCTGCAAGCTGTGAAAAAGTTTTGTCGTTTCCCTTCAGTTTGTGGACCAGGCTCATCCCATCAATTATGGTAGCAGAGGGCTCGGGTATCACTTCTGCAGGAGAAACATTCCTCTCTAACTCCTTTGCGAGGGCAGCCTTGTTGGTCTTGCGGAGAGACCCATCACCGCTGGCAAGTGCCCAAGGCAAAGGCCCCAGGGGATGAGCCAAGACATCACTCATTTTGAGCTTTCTGTTCTCGGCAACAAGGATCATCTGGCCAAATAGGTTCCTGTCAGCCTTTAAGATAACCTCCTTGGCATGGTCTTGTGAGCGTGGCTTCATTCTGATGTTAGTGAACGTTCTCAGTTTCGTCTTCGTCATCGTGTCATGAAACTGTATAGTTGGCGTATCGATCTCCAGGCGCTCTTCCTTGAAGGCTTGATATGCATCCTCTCCTATTCTGTAGGCCCCTAGAAGGTCTTTGACAACTTCTGGTGGTGCCATAGTCGCAGTTGACAAACTGACAAGATCTTCTTGCTCTGCGTTGAAGGGGTTCAACCAGCTGGTCTCCATCAGTTGAACTAAAGATTGGACATCGGCCTCATCTCTTCTAATCCTGGGCATCTGTAGGTCTGGGTGGCTGAAGTCAGTATACTTTTGGCCTACTACCATAGTCCTGAGCTGCCTTAAGTACCTGCTGCGATACTCCGATGTCAGGTAGTACCTGGCGACAGCTCCGCCTTTCAGGCTGAAGCCTTTTGTGCCCCCTGGTGTCTGGGTGTCTTTGTTGATCGTCTCTTCGATTGTCTGGTCCACAGGGATCCGTCCAAAGGGATTCTTGCTACCGATCTGGACCGAAAAGCCACCTTGCATGAAGTGTTCATGGACCTCTGGGTGTTCAATGGGCAGTCGAGACATCAAGGCATAGTAGTAGGTTAGGAACCGGGCATAGTTCACTTTGTCATAGGCAAAACACCACGGTATCATCTGTCGGATTGCTCCTAGGTGGAGCATCCAGTTGCCTTCTCTGGAGGCTCGAATTAAGTCCAGCATGATCTCAACCATGTCCAGGTATGACATCCAGAATGCTGAGAGGTTGTGTTCATCTCTGAGGGTCTCAAGATAAACTTGGAAAAGCTTCATGATATGTGTGCATGATTCACTCTCCATCAGCTCTTGAAAGAGTCCCTGAGACACATTGCTGTGAAAGCTGTTGATGTCCTTCAGTGTTTCATCTAGATGGTGTATGTCCCTTGAATGGTTTTCTTCTAGCCATGAAAGGAAGCCTTTCCATGCAAGCCTCATCAGTGCTTCATACACGAGCTTGTGTAGTCTCACTGCTCTGTTGTACCTCTTGCCGTTCATCACTCCTGACACTGATCCTTCTGCGATGATACCTGATTCCACACACAGATCTCTAAGACCTGCATCTTGAAACCTCTTTCCTATGGTGGAGATGAGATTACAGATTGTGTGGAAGACGCCCATCCTGATGATAATGTTCTTGAACTTCTCTTGTTTTCCAGATAACTTCGGCAGCTTTGGCATAGAGTGCTTGATCAAACACGCACACAATCTTGTTAAGCTGTAAGGACTGCATGATAGCATGCGTTTGTTCCAAGATTTCATTAACGGTGGACATTTCTGTTGCGGGAGCATTGATAGTAGCTTACAGTGTCCTGAACCACTGCAATGTCTCTGCGCATTTTGATGTTGAACCCAGTCCAACTGCTGATGGACTGGTCCTCATGGTCTGACATTCGAGTAAGAAGCCAGATATGGTTCTTTGTCTTTGAATCCTGGACTTCCTTGGTAGTGTCGACATACGCAGTCTCAATCCTAGGTGGCCCTGCCCGCCGCCCAACATTGTATATTGGCAGCATTGATGATGTCTGAGTGATGCTTCTTATCTTGGACTTGGTAATCTCTGGCAGGACTTTCTCTGGCACAGAGCCTGCAACCTTGGACTGGACAGCAATGCCATTGACTCTATGAGAAGTACCTGCTCCACTTAGGGTCTCTTCAAGTCGGTCAATGTTATCCCAGGCCAGGGTTGTGAACACACCAGGGTAGATGTTTGCTGGCAGTGGAATGTCATCCTTTGAGCATTCCAGCTTCTGGATACAAAGGGCTGTATCGATCTCCTCAAACATTGAGTAAGACACACAGTGACCAAGACGATTCAGAGTTCGGATCAGTTCTGTGTTTCCTGTCAAAGACTTTACAGCATTGGTCAGCAGTACGTGCTTGGGTGGTTTTGTCTTGCCACTGGTAACAGCAAAGACCAAGTCACTGCCAAAGGAAGTGGCAAGACGTTGAGCTCTTTCAGAGGGAGTTTCACACTCACACTCTCCTGTCAGCAGGGTGTGCAGGAATTGAGTGACTGCTGCAGGAATGACATTCTGATCTGTATCGGGAGGCCATGGCTGACTCACATCTTGTTTATTGATCTCATTCCTCAGCTGCATTCCTGCTTTGGTTAAGACATCTTCAGAGTTAGCTGCTCTTGCTTCTTGCAGGTCTTTTGCCATTTTGTGTGCTTGCCGGGCAAGGTCGTCCATTGAGAGGCTGCGTGGATAGATTAGAAGCTTTCCTTTCTCATCTGGGACAAAGCGTAGTGATTCTCCAAACTCGGTTTCAATCTTTCGGCGAACATGTTTCTTTGTCGCTGGTTTCAGTTGGATAATACCACGGGACATCATGGATCTCTCAAGCCTAGATGTGAGGTTTGTCATAGGCAGTACCTCTGGGTTGGGGAATAATTTGGTCCTTATATACAAGCAGAGTTCCTCGAGGGCTTCTGTCTCAACCTCTTCGTAGCGTGCTTCCTCGCTTTCTTCCTGATTTTCACCTGCACCCGACCTGGCGGCCGCTGGGAAATCATCTTTTGTGAAGAGTTTGTAGCACGACTTGTGGTAGTGACCCTCTGCAGCAACAAGGTCTCTGCTAACTAAACCAAGGATTCTCTGGTTGAGTTTCCTTATTGCTGCTCTGCGAATCTTCTCATCTGCTCGTAGCTCAACACACTGTATGAGTGGCTCCCTTGTCTTTGTTGTTTTTATGTACTTGCTTGACTTCTCGCAGAAGATACATACTTTGGCATACACCCTGCTAGTACTAGGGGCATCCCTTGATGCCCTCCTCCTGGGGTCGACGCTTGCTGATTCTATCTTGACACCCTTGGCAAGGATAGAATCCAGTGACTTCTTCATTGTAAAGAGACTACGACATTTACGGTGATAATGTATGTGTGGTATTCCTCCTTCTTCAAGGCCCTTGGCTGCTTCCAGGACTGGATCATGCTGCCTGATTTCTGCAGCCCTGAGCAATGTGTTCCAGGAGTCCAAATCCTGTGGTGACACCAGAGCATCGCTGTCATCATCAGAGCAGTGGATGATACAGTCGATCCGTGCTCTCTTCCTCGCAGATGGTTCCATCCTGCCGTCAAACAGTCGACACACACCTGCAAAAAATATCACCATTAAACCATGAACAAACAAACACATTACATGGAAACCACTCTACATATGTTTGCTCCTTCCAATAATAAATTATCCCCAAAATATAACAAAAAATCCCCAAATATGAAATAAACCCCTAAATATGGAGAAACTTGAAATACACATCGGAATAATTCTTGTAGAGAATCAAATAAGCTACAAGAGCTGTTAGAATATATTTTTCAATGTTCCCCATATTTAAGGATTTATTCTAGATTTAGAGGAAAATACCCAAAATATAGAGTATATTCCGAAATATGAGGAAATTTGAAAAATACCTAGGAACAACTCTGGTAGAGAATATAATTCTACATAGGTGTTCAAAGTTTCGTGATGATTGTGTGATGGATTTTAAAGAAAATGAGGAAAACGCCGAGCGTCACGCTAAAAATCTTTATTTTTGGGTAGCGCCCCTATTGCATCAAAAAAATTAGACTAAGCTACCAGTGCGAGAAGGCTATCATATCTTAATGTACTTACAGTCACTCTATAAACATTTTAGTACCATTCGTGTTTAGTCACCCCAGGTGGTACCGATATCTGGCCTGGCTCATGGACTACAGAGAGAATACAACATTAATACCTGACTTCAGAAAAGCCAATTATGGTGGGTTAAGAAGAGCCCTATTAGCGGACACTATGGTCAAAAAATTAAGTCGATCCAGGTGTCCAAATGAGTGTACCCCTTCTCAGGCACCTGTCATCTTAAGTCATGAAGAGACGTCAACCTTGGTAGATACATACGATAATTTTATCGAGTCAGTATTCAATGCATAAAATAAATATATCCCTAAAAGAAAATTTAAATCAACACAGAACCAACCCAAATGGATGAATAATAGACTATTAGATCTTCTAGGACAAAAGAGAGGAATATATAGAAAAATTAGGAAAGGCGAAATTCACCTACTTGCTTACTATCAGAATCTATCAAGACAGGTAAAAAAGGATATTAGGAAAGAAAAAATAAATTATGAAATTAAGGTTGCCAATGACAAAAAATAATCCTAAAGCTTTTTGCCAACTATATAAATCCAAGGTTAGAGATGTAATTGGTCCCCTTAAAACTTCGATAGGAGAAATGACAGAAAATGATTTAGAAATGTGCAGTACATTAAATAGTCAATTTCTTTCCGTTTTCACTAATGAAAATTTGGCACAGTTTCCAGAAGTCCGTAAGGTATATAGCGATAGTATAGAAAATAGGTTAAGTACGGTTACTATAAGTAGAAATTATGTGCTTAAGGAAATTGACAGACTGAAACCTCATAAATCGCCTGGTCCTGATGAGGTATATGCTAGAGTATTAAAAGAATGTAGGGATGAGTTAAGTTACCCATTAACATTTCTATTTAACAAGTCATTAGAGACAGGTATAGTTTCAGAAGCTTGGTAGCTTGCAAACGTAGTTCCGATCTTCAAAAAAGGTGACAAATCAATAGCATCCAATTACCGTCCCATTAGTCTTACATCAATCATAGGAAAGCTACTAGAGTCAATTATTGCTAGTAAAATTAGAAACCACTTAGATACATTTAATTTAATAAATTCTTCTCAGCATGGATTCACTCAGAAACGTTCTTGCCTTACTAATTTGCTTAGTTTTTCCTCAGAAGTATATGAAGCAGTAGATAATGACAAGTCATATGATATAATATATTTAGATTTCAGTAAAGCTTTCGACAGAGTCCCCCATGAGAGATTGATGATAAAGGTTGAGGCACATGGAATAGGTGGGGCGTTGTTGGGATGGATTAGGTCATGGCTAATTGGTAGGAAGCAGAGAGTCAGCATAAATGGTACGAAGTCAGAATGGGGAGCAGTCAAAGTGGTGTCCCCCAGGGATCTGTATTAGGTCCTCTGTTGTTTGTTATATTATAGGTTTGACTCCTGTAAGGAGATAAAGAAAACCTAATATTTAGTAGTGGCCCCGTAATCATTGACGAACATGCCTATTACATAAGGCATCCTCTTCAAACACTAATCCGCCGTAGTTTGAATCTACCGCGCAGAGCATTTAAAAACTGAGGAGCCTTCATCATGAGCGCACGCGACCTCACTCATGGCTTCAGTCATTATGAATTGGGTTCTCACTACGAAAAAACTTCGTAAAAAATAAAAACAAAAAGAAAATAAGAATAACTATCCAATAAGCTTTCCATCATATCGTGGATGTACTTGTGTGGATTTCTGACCAGACGCTGAATCAGGCGTCATTCCTCCTTCACTGACATATCAAGTAAACCAAAATCCTTAATACATCAACGAATGGGAAGGGGACGGTCGGGAGGGCCCCAGTCGTCAATGATTACGGGGCCACTACTAAATATTAGGTTTTCTTTATCTCCTTACAGGAGTCAAACCTATAATTTATTAGTGGCCCCTCCATCATTGACGAACATGCCTGATATCTAAGACTGGAGGGGGACATTCGTAATCATATCATAACTCTAGAAAAGCAGATAATAAAAACAACCACATAGTATTCTTACTTTTGAAAAATGTATTTAATACGGCGTAGGCCGGAAATATACAAGAAAAAGGGGGTTCAGGCAGGTGCGTGCTTCAAAGAAGCCTGCCTGACAAAATAGGTAACCCTGAAGATTCTGAACACAGATCTGTAGTTACAAAAGGCACCCCACTCAACGAGTGGTGACAAATAATAAGTTATAAGTTTATATGTGCACATCATAAACCCCAAAATACATGTGGAGATCAATTGCTAATGAACTCCATTGAACTAATGTTACATTGCTTTCGCAGCTAAAACTACTATAACAACACCGTTGTTTTGTACTAAACTTTGTACTAGCACAAATTCTCTCAGAGAAATTTTCCTATCACATTTCAACCTTAAATTGTATCACAGCTCTCATACTCCGGCGGGGTCTAGGGTGTCCTATGTCAACTGACTGCACCCCCCCCCCCCCTTCCTTGAAAATAAACATAAGTGACTGCAGGGCCACCTAGACCCTCTGCCTTAAAGCTATACATGGTAAGGAAGGTTTGTCTAGAGCAACTGACAAGTATCTAGAGAAAACGTATGATTAGACGCCCACAACTGTGTGGACGCAATATCTTCAACTGAAAAGTTTTTCAGGAAACGTAAAGAGGCCGCCCACTTGCGTAAATCGTGGGCCCTACCCACAACGCCGGGATTACTCTCTTTAATGACTTCTACTAGAAGAGAGGCTAATCGCCGTTTAAGTAAGCGTTTGCCCGTACTCGCTACCCATAAAGCACCTTGGGGGTTATGAGGAGCTATTCTTAAATATTTGGTTAGAGCTTGCACTGGACATAAATTATGATGCACCTTTCCCCTTTTTAACGCCGGCACCGTGAATTCAGAAAACACGTGTGCACTATGCTCATTCTTGGCTACAAACGCCGGGGAGGGTGCAATGGAAATTGAATCATTAAGTCTACCAAACCTAAGACAATTAGGTGTGTTGCTCATCGCCGCCAGCTCAGACACTCTGTTTCCGGTGGCCAAAGCCAAAAGGAAAACTGCCTTCTTAAAGATTAAAGCAAAGTCTGCAGTATTTTGATACAGACGAGAATGAAGTAAAGACAAAGCTTTGTCCAGAGACCAAGTAGGCATGAGCTGACGGGGAGGTGGGCGGAGTTTAAAACACGCTCTCATAAATCCTGTTTCCTCCGCCACCGGTATGGATAGACCTGTAAGGTCGAAAAAGGGCACTCTAATCGCAGTTAAGTGATTCTTCAAAGTAACCACAGATAAACGTTTCTGCTCAAACAGATAGTTCAAGTAATTAAAAACCAATGCCACTGAGGGTACAGTTTGTTCCGTTCTAACAATCCAAGAAGTAAAAGCTTTCCAATGAGATTGATATTGTCGCTTAGTAGACTGAGTATATTGATTGAGCAATTTATTGGTCACATCCCTACCGTATGGTGCTAGCCACTTGGCCTCCTGAATGTCCATAATGCAAAAGTCAGCGAGGTCTCTAGGTTGCCAATCGTGTCTAAGTGGAAGTACCCGACCGGGAGCGATACCGGGTCCGGGCACCACATTATTAACTGCTGGCACCACACCTGCGCTGGCCACAGGGGCGCGATTAGCGAGACTAAGCCTCGATAAACTCGTAGTTTGTTCACTACGTGGCACATTAGTGACGCATCTGGCGGCGGAAACAGATAGATGGAGCTCCATCTGTTCCAGTCTGTCACTAGGGCGTCTGGCCCCCCTGCCGGCGTTATCGTCCGGCGGGTGAGGTATAGAGGGAGCTTGTGAGTCTCCTCGGACGCAAAAAGATCCACTTGTGGATGGGAGAGCTCCGCAATCATTAGGTCGAAAATGGGTTGCTTGAGCTCCCATTCTACTGTCGTGCTCTGTCTCCGGGACAGAGCGTCTGCCCAGACGTTCGCTACGCCTGGGAGATAAGATGCGTGAAGATAAATATCTAGACTGGTGGCTAGAACAAAAATCTCTTCCGACACGAGTAGCAACTTCCTTGACCTCGTTGTCCCTTGTTTCTGAATACAGTGAACTGCATTCAGATTGTCCATTCTGAAGGCCACTGACTTGCCCCGTAACGCCGGGCCGTGAGCCTGAAGGAAATACAATGGGACTAGTAACTCTTTGACATTTATGTGAGAGATTTCTAAGTGGGACCAAAGTCCCTGACCCTGGTGCCCCTGATTTGACTGAAATCCCCACCCTATGGTGCCTGACGCATCCGTGTCTACCCATACCGTTGGAGGAGGAGAGGTCCATGACATGATTGAGTGCAATGTTTCCCTCTTCGCCCAGACCGCTAGTAAGGTGTGGATTAATTTTGGTATGGGCCATAATTTTCCCGCCGGTAAGAGTGGGAAATATTTGTTGCCCTCCAATATTAATCGTTTTACTTTCAACCGGCCCAACTTGACAGTTAGCTGAATCCAGTTGAGAGAGCCGACCAGAGACTCCCAGACTCTTCGTGTCGTAGTCAGACTGTGAAGAAACCTGAACAGTTTCCTGCGAAACCTGTTGCGATTGTCCACACTCTGACTCAGAGTGAGAGCGGCGGTGTCCCAGACCAGCCCTATCCACTGAATTACTCTTGAGGGAACAAGGTTTGACTTTACCAGATTTACCTTGAAGCCTAGAGTTTTGACATGATTTAAAATGATATTGACATGTTTTATGCATAAATGTTGTGTCTCTGCCACCACCAGCCAGTCGTCTAGATACCACAACACTCTGATTCCCTGTTTTAACAATGGCATCAGGGCTTGCCGGACTAGTTTCGTGAATAATCGAGGTGCTAGGTTCAAACCGAACGGCATCCTCTGAAAAACAAAATTTTGGTGCCTGATCCTCAAGGCCAGAAACCTTTGAAATCTTTTGTTGACCGACACGTGCCAATAGGCGTCTGTCAGGTCTAGGGAACACATCCAGCCACCCGGCGGAAGTGTTAGCCTGATTTGATGAACTGTTAACATTCTGAAAGACTCGTTGTAAATGTGAAGATTCAGATACGACAGGTCTACGACCGGCCTCATCTGAACACTGTCCCGTTTGGGAACCAAAAACAGTTTTGACGTGAATACAGGGTAATCTGGGGGTACCGGGATGATGACATTCTTGGCAATCATCTCCTGGACCAGCAACTCCACCTCTAATTTTAGTTTTTTGATGGTGGGTTTGGTGGTGTTGGACGCTTCGCCGGCAAGACTGGCCCTGCCCCGGCTTATACTGGCCGCGTCCCCTCTGTCCTGAAAACCCTCTCTGTCTATGCCTGAACTGACCCAGGGGGGATTGGGAGGACTTAGGCGGAAGAAACGGCTTAGAACCCCCTGGCTGAGCTTTAGTAGGAGGCTTAGGTTTGGGGAAGTTAAATGCGGGTTTCTTAGCCTGTGCGGGACTGTGCTTCACGGCCTGTGCCATGTTAAACACTGTTCGCCATACATCAGGGGACATTAAAGAAGGTGTAAGTACTGGGGACATTACCACCTGGTTAGCAATGCGATCAGGCAGCTTGCGAACTAATGACATCCTAAGATCCTGTCGTGCTCGCACCGCCTCAAGTAAGGCTGTGCGTATGTCACCTAAGGATTGAATTGACGACTGAAGAATCAGACGCCGGGATAATTCAACTGATCTTCGAGCATCCGCGTCTGCGATTAGACCTGAGTAAAGACTTAGCCACCTGTTGAGAAACTATGTACTGTGAAAACAGGCGGAAAGCTTTTCCCCTTAGCCTAAATTCTCTGTCTAGGTGAGAAGGGGTAGGGGTAATGAATGGTTCCTTTAGTTCACAAAGATTAATCTTAGGGGCAGCTAAAAAGGAAAATAAAGCTGACGGAACTCCGCCGGCAGAACCTACCGGCATTGAGAACCATGAATGTGTATCCTGAGGGATCTGGTGGGAAGATTTAGAAGTGAAAGTGGTTGCAAAGTTTTGAGCCTCTACCTCCCAATCCACCCAAGGTCCTGGTCCTAACTGTCCCACCTTCAACACTGGATTAGCTGTCTCGTCTGTGACGGTCTGTAAATCTAGTTCAGGAGTAATAGCCGACAGAGCCTTAATATCATTAAACCCATCCAGCTTAGACCAGTCTGAAAAAAGTGTTGAAGCTGAGGCAGGGGGTAAAGCAGGCTTAGATGCATAAACAAAATAATCCTGATGATAATAACTAGGTATAGCCTTGATATTTACGTCCAAAACATTACCCAAGGCATCCAATGCCCTTAATTTCTTAGACTTATTTCCCTGGATAAACCACTCACGTGGTACCGGGAGTTCCCCTGACAAGGTAGGCTGGGCAAGCTCTGGCTTAGAGGGGTTCAAAGGGACCCATGACTCGTCTGGCCCATAAAGCAGGGGCATAGCTACCTTTCTAAGAGGCGCTTTGTCTAGAGGGGGTGGATTAACATCCGTAATGACCCTGACATTTGACGTAGTGAATGCCGCCGTAGCTGGCTTAGAGCTCCCTGCCGGTGACAGAGTAGGAGGGTTAGGAATCTTAGATAAATCGATTGACGTTATCAGAGGCCGTACCGCAGAACCTGTCAAGGGAGCCCCCAAGTCCATTGTGGGGTTTTCTCGTTGTTGATTAAAGAATTTTGATAGAGCATGAGTAAGTAACCCATCAATTTCTTGTGCTGTAACAAACTGGTTAGGTGCAGAACTTTCAGGTGAATTAGTATTATCATGGGCGGCGTCCAGGCCTGAGCCTGACCCTTGTCCTTCCCTATCTGAAATTAATGACACTTCATCTTGTTCCTCCCGATCCTCCTGAGAAGACCCCGCCGAGGCAGGGGCACCTTGTTTCCAAGATAAATCAGGGATAGAGGATGGGGTCGCCGCGTCCCTGTGGACATCGGCTACTGTGTGACTCGTATGAGTCGGACGTGGATGGTCAGACCCTGGCTGAGCAAACCGCCAAACACCGAGGCTCTGGCCTACGCTCTCTTGAGAGTCTGAAACATTCTCAATTATTGAATATCCTGAACTCTCCATTTCTAGGGTTAAAATATCAATAGGTAAATCTTGTTTAGGGACAGGCGCTTCACTATACTCTGAGGCTGTAACAGAAACATTGTCAGGTGTAGAGGTACGATGAGATGCACTAGACTTAGTAGAATGTCGAGAGGACTTCTTATGGGAATCCTTTTTGGAGGATTTGTGGCTACGGTGTGACCGCGAACTGGACCTAGGTTTGGAAGAATCACCACCATGGCCCCTGGGGGAAGCTTCAGTCTTGCACTTCTTACTAGCCGGGGAAGAGGCCCGACTTGAAGACCGTTGTCTGAGGGGTGACCTTGACCTCGATCTCGCCTGCGACGAGGAGGTGGCTGCCGGGGGAGTAGGCTCTCTCGGGCGTTTAAACGTCTCCACAGACGATACAGAATCCTGGCTAGTCTCTGTCGGCTTAAAACCCCTTACTCTAGAGGTACGTTTAGGGGGAGGGTGCTCTGACAGCAACTTATCCCAAAGTGGGACGTTGTCACATTGAAGTGACTTATGTGCGACAATGGTAGTGTAGGCCGACATTTGTTGTCTGACCTCTCTCAACGCTACCGCCGCGGTCTTGTCATTGTCACACAGGACTTTATTGGTTAATTGGGAGCAAAAAGAACAATTACGTGTAACCCAGAGACCCCTTGAACGGTCTAGACATCTAACACACCTTATGCAAAGGGTATGTGCAAAAATTGGGATACCCGCGCAAGTAGGGGTAATGCACAGGGCAAAAACTGGGGTCACATTAGCCATGACAGAGACTGGTGTGAGGAACTACCGCCGGGTCTGTATTGGTCCGCCGGAGCTCAGCTCTGGAAAAATAAAGAAAAATTTCCAGGAATTAATGCTCATAAGGTTAACCCAAGTGTTCGCATACAAGTGTTAATAACCCGCCGGGTAACGGGATGCAAAGACACAGCTAACACATCTCGCCACGCGGCTGGGTATAAAGAGGCTAAACAAGTCTTCTTAGCTAAGAACATGAAGAATACCCTCTGATATAATGGTCCAGTATGGCACTAATAGTCTGTAGGAGGTGGTGACTGTCTCAAGATTCAATTTTGTAACAAAGCCCCCCCTCATAAAGACGCCGGCCCTTGAAATATTTTAGTAGAATAGCCCAGGGCAGATATATACGAGATCTGATTTTTTAACGAATTGTCCCAAACGATCGTCGTAAAAATAGAAGGCGGCGATACTGAAAGTATCACCCAATTAAGGTTAATCGAAATTGAATTTGTTTATAAATTCCTTAGTTCCTTTACTTAGGGGCACCCGCCGGGTGTGGAAATCGATTTGGTTAAACCTCACTGATCCTTCAAATGCCGTAAGAGTAAAGGCAGCGATACACAGAGTATCACTCACATGGATTGGTTAACTATAAGAGACCTAAGTCGTTTTATCCCACCCTGCTCAGGTGCACCCGCCGGGTGAGAAGTCTAAAAGATAACCCCACAAGTTCCTGACCCCACTACTTTGTAAAAGATCGCCGGGGAGGAACGCCTAAACAACAGCTAGGTTTTCCCCGTGGTTGTCGTAAACCAGGTAGAAAAACCTATAAAAAACGAGTGTTCTCAAGAACGTCGTTTCTTTATATATAACTAAATATATGTAAGGATGGGTACAGCCATCCCGCCGGGAATTAAAAAGGAGGCCTGAAACCAGGCACCCACAGATACGCAGTCCTGGAGAGCCACAGACACCTCCCCTCGCCGGGGAACCAGCCAGTGTTAAAAACCACGTGTGGCCTAACACTGCTCATCGGTCAGGATTTTTCACGGTGAAACCGAGAAAAACCCGCCGGAAGGCAAACCCCACCCTGAACAGACACCATCTGAACAATACGACACGAGGAGAGACACGCACGACTAACCAAGGTCACAACATAATCCGTGGAATTAGCCAATACACAACTAAACCAGGAAACAAATATAGTCCGAGGAATTAGCCAATACACAACTAAAACCCGGATACACATGACACAGTAGGGCATATTTATAAAATAAATAATAACACTAGACATGTGGCAAAGCTACGAGCGGCTGGCTAGGCCTAGGTAGACGGCATGAAAATAGTTGAAATATAAACACACACTGGAATATCACAACAGGAACCACCGCCAACACACCACCGAAGCGATAACTTCCCAACCCCGGGAAGCCTGACACGGACCCAGAAAAAACTTCACTAAGTGAAGAAAAATACGCTGGGAACGTCAGCAAACACACAGCTTACCTCATCAGAAGGATAAAAGGCAGCAATTATTAACGCGTAATGAAAGCCGCCTGCATCACCAACTAAACCAAACTGTGAAAAGTTCACGTGTCCACAACAGGACCACGAGGGTACATCCGAAATAGATGCCCCATACATACGACCCAAAATACATTGCACTGCGGGCAACCAGCCCAGGACACTCCTGCTACGCCTATCCTAACCTTACTCGATACATCCCAGAGTAAACAAATGAGAAAAAACTCACTAGGGACGCCACGAATGCGGAACCAGCGGAGCCTGAAAGGTACGTCCGGGCAGGCTGAGCGCAGAGCAAAGAAGGAGGAATGACGCCTGATTCAGCGTCTGGTCAGAAATCCACACAAGTACATCCACGATATGATGGAAAGCTTATTGGATAGTTATTCTTATTTTCTTTTTGTTTTTATTTTTTACGAAGTTTTTTCGTAGTGAGAACCCAATTCATAATGACTGAAGCCATGAGTGAGGTCGCGTGCGCTCATGATGAAGGCTCCTCAGTTTTTAAATGCTCTGCGCGGTAGATTCAAACTACGGCGGATTAGTGTTTGAAGAGGATGCCTTATGTAATAGGCATGTTCGTCAATGATGGAGGGGCCACTAATAAATACATAAATGACCTTGATTTAGGTATAACTAGTAGGATAAGTAAATTTGCAGACGATACCAAAATGGGGAGACAAATTTATTCAGATAGAGATATAGAGTGCCTCCAAAGGGATCTAGATACCTTACACGAATGGTCAGTAAATTGGCAGATGAAGTTTAACGTTGACAAATGCAAGGTATTAAAGATAGGGAAGATGCATACAAATGTTAAATATAAACTAGCTAATATGGAATTAGAAAACTCGAATTGTGAGAAAGATCTAGGTGTGTTTGTTAGCAATGATTTGAAGCCTAGAAAACAGTGTATAAGCGTTCGAAACAAGGCAAACAGGATTCTCGGGTTCATCTCTAGGAGTGTGAGTAACAGAACTGCTGATGTTATCTTAAAACTTTACTTGTCATTAGTGAGACCCCATATGGATTATGCTGTTCAATTTTGGTGTCCTTATTACAGAATGAACATAGATTCATTGGAGAGAGTACAACGTAGAATGACAAAAAATATCCATAATATTAGAAATCTTCCGTATAAAGAAAGGTTGAAGAAATTAGGCTTACATTCGTTAGAGAGACGCAGAGTTAGAGGGGACATGATAGAGGTATTCAAGTGGGTTAGTGGGATTAATAAAGGGGACATGAAAAATGTACTAAAGCTCAGTGATAGCGAAAGAACTCGTACACATGGTTTCAAATTAGATATATTTCGCTTCAAGAAAGATATAGGCAAATATTGGTTTGGTAACAGAGTTGTAGATAGGTGGAATAGGCTACCAAGTGCTATAGTGGGATCAAGAACGATAGGGAGCTTTAAGATACAATTAGATAGGCATATGGACGAGATGGGTTGGGTGTGAGGGTGATCTGTCAGGTGTGGCCCAGGTGTGGGGATCTGCAGATCCCCGTTTTTCTGACCTCTGACCGTTTCGATGAGGTAAGTCCTAATGGTGTTTTTAAGCTGGGCTTATAATTGGGGTTGGGTGTGACAGGGATCTGCCTTGTGTAGGCCGGTCGGCTTTCTGCAGACTCCAATTTTCTTATGTTTTCTTATGTTCTTATGTATGTCTCTTCAATCAATATATGCAATAATATCAAATCGGATCGAGGAATTCAGATGTAATATTTACTCTATGATTATGAATAAATCAAGGATCAATATCTCTTAAGCGAAAATGGACAAACAGTACAGTTAACAGAACTAGCGTAGTTAAACAATACTGAGGAACGCTTTCTATAAAATCAGCGTATATGAATAATTCATGAATAATTAGATAATCGATCTATGCAAGACTAGAATTCCTAGACGATAAGAATCAAAATTATATACATCAATAATCAAGTGAACATAAATACAGTTCATACAATAAGGGGAATAACGCTTAAACAAACGAGCGTGGATTTAGGATCTCTGGAAGAAAGTATATATGATAATTGATAACAATTCTTCACAACGAGGGGGGACTGAGATAAACAAAATGTGAAATTGAGCGTAGGTTCTAGGTCACAGGTTCTTATTTAAAAAAGGGAATAATAATTACACGTTATACACTTTGACTTCAACTTGTAACATACATAATAGAATTAGACATATACAAGGAAAGTCTGTGAGTATTTAGCTAAGTGCGTTTTATGAACACAAGTATGTAACGTATGCGTGGTACGTTCTAGGAAGTAATTATCAAAATTGAACACTTAGATCTTAGGCACAGATCTATATAACAGTTACTACAAACTCTGAGGGATTAACACATACGCAATGGACAAGGACCTTGGACACAGATCTCTAGATAATTAAGCACTATAATATTCACATACTTTAACCTTACCTTCACATCAATAATCACAACGTAAGATACTCAGAAATACTTAGGGTAATTAAGGAGGGTAGAGGGCTGAGAGAAAGTCTGGCCGATGTTGAACGTAGGTCCACAGGGCAGCACTTCAGGAAGAACGTAGGTCCACAGGGCATCACTTCAGGATGAACTGCTTCTCACAATCAGGACTTCAGGATCCGGACTTCAGGAGGCACACAGCAGGTTCGGCGAGCTCTCAGGGCAGGATGGGGGGGAAGGCAAGACAATTGTTCCACTGCTGTTAGATGCCCCGTTCTTATTCAGAGTTAAGGACATTACCCCAGTGGTTGTTTGCATACTTTTCCTATATTTCGTTGAGACTATGTTTGACTTAATTCTTGCCTCTTGCTTATAGGACTACAAGGTAAAAGGGATATTGAATACATTGTGATCAAGTTGTGATGATTAATACTTAACTAATACATACAGGGGAATTATTATTAGGTACATACATACTGTATAATGGCTATTTTATTGAACACTTAGGTGTTCGTTACGTGGCCTAGTAGACATGTGAAAATGATTATACTGATTACTTCATAATTGGAACTCTTTAGCCAATTTGGTCATAATTCGCCTAGGCTGTCTTTTACTATTATGTTGGATGGTTCTCCAGGCCCATCATAATTTATAGGCCTCCCTAGTTCCATTTGTTCCGGTAGCATTCAGGCCTTTGGTGTTTCATTTGCATAAACATTTCTTCGTTATACTGCAAATCTGGGGTCTGAACAAATGGGGGCTGGTGATTGGCGGGTGTGTTTTGAAACATCGGCCGTGATTGGACATCAGGATTTCCTTTTAACTGGGGTGACTGTCCTAGATATCCTGTGTCCCATAGAATCTGGGAAGTTCCTGAGGTCATTGGGTGCTCGGGTAAACTTGGCTTCCTTCGTTCCCTCCTTACTTTGATGATTGCAATCTTACATGAACTGGAGCCCGTTCTCGCCAACCCCGTCATTTCAAACCTTGTGGCATTTAACCCGTGGAGCCCCGGCTAGTTTTGTAATGTTTGTTCACCAGAACCCGGCCGGTTTTCAAAAAATGGTTTTATTCCAGAAACAATAGCGAATGGGTTAGGAATGAAGGAAAAACCACGAAAAACCGCTCAAAAAGCTTAAAGAATGGTCCTACAGAGCCCCCGAAAACGTATTTTACAAGAGTAAAAAATTGAAGGCAATTACCCCAAAAAACCAGGTTATTGCGCGCTCACGCGCACGCACGTGGACTTTGAGAGTTTTCAACCATCGGCACGGTTGCGTGGGATACGTACACAGTTCCCATACAAATCTGAGCCCTCTCGAGTGGCTACACCTGAGGTTACGGTAGAGGCAATTAGGGTGACTCGTCAGACGCGTCGCTGGGGCTGTGCGTTACATATATCGCCGACGCGTCAGATGCGTCGCTGGGGCTGTACGGGTTAATGCTTCTGACGGGTAGTAAACCCGTCAGTAACCTCCAGAGGACTATCCCTTATTCTTCAACAATACAAAGATCAACCCTTCATCTTCCCTCAATGTTCTCGGTGTCTCTTTTTCTTCTGCTCTCACTTGGAAAGACCATATTACCAGTCTCGCTAAGGCAGCCTCCCAGAAGCTAGGTGTGCTCAACCACCTCAAGGGTTTCTTTACCCCTGCGCAGCTTCTTGCTCTGTACAAGGGCACAGTGCGTCCTTGTATTGAGTATTGTTCACATGTATGGGAAGGATCCTCTCACACCGCACTCCTAGATAACGTAGAAAGGAAAGCCTTTCATATCATTAACTCCCGTCCACTCACCAACTCTCTGCAATCTCTCTCTTCGCCGCAATGTTGCATCTCTCTCGCTATTCTATTGCTGCTACAATAATCAATGTTCCTCGGAGCTTTCCCAGTGTATACCACCTCCTCTACGTAGGGTACATAGTACCCACCTTGCAACACAATCCTACCCCTACTCTGTGCAACTCTCCAACCCAAGAGTGAAACGCTATTCTCAGACTTTCTTCTATTCAACTGCTGAGCTCTGGAACTCTCTCCCAGAATCAGTCTTTCCCTCTTCCTATGACTTAAATTGCTTCAAACTCAGTGTGTTCAGGCATATTAGCTCGAACGTCCCTTGATTTCGGCCCTGTCACGCTTTGAAATCTGGGGGAGGCACTCGCTGCAGGCAGTTATGCCTTTTGTCTCCCTCATTCACATAGAAAAAAAAAAATACCGTATATATATATATATGACAAGCTATTATGAAAAGCATGACTTTAAAGAGACAATAGAAATCGCGAAGTTCATGTTCACCAATTCTTAGAGTTGAGTATGTAGTTGTATACCCGTTTTGTGACAACTGTATGTATATTATGTTATTATATACAGTACATTATGCTGTAATACAGTATTACGGTGCTCCAATTAAAGCAATGGATAGAACATGCAAAATGTAATGACACGGAAAATACTTTATATTCGTAAGATCACAGGTGCTTGTGGAGATAATAGTATGCTTGTTTTCTATAAGTTTATGCTACAATTTTAATGTATGCAACCAGGATTCTCATATATTTCTGAGATTTTGTATATATTATGTTTGCGTGTTTATATTACACATATAACCTATTAGTATTACCTCCTATGTATACCGTACACCAGAAGGATGTTGTTTCGATAATCGAAAGTACTAATTATAATATCTACAATGAAATACCATACTGACGCCGCAAAACTTCTATTCAACATGAATAATGTTCTCACTTCAAAATAGTTTCTTTAATCCTGTTGTTGCATATTTTGCCTATGACTATTTAGATATATATTAATTTACAAATAGTTTATATTGATTTTATGGAACATATTCTCTATTTTTGTATTCATTTTGAAATATTAATTTCCTATATGATACATTTATATATTATTACACATAATACTCATTAGTATAAATATCAATGCCATAACATTGCCAAATTCCCATTTGAGTTCGGCATTGAAATGAAATGTTTATCTCACAAAGAATATTTGACATATTATGCTAAGTTAATAAGTTACATTGTAAAAGCCATGGTTTTAAAGTATATCATAAAAATATTATATAAAAACATGACAGTTTATCTAAATGTACTCGTCAATCCTCGTTCTAAATTATGATTACAAGAACATGAAGGTCATTGCGTAAGCAACTCAACAATGGACCAGATGGGCTGGGTGTGAGGGTGATCTGTCAGGTGTGGCCCAGGTGTGGGGATCTGCAGATCCCCGTTTTTCTGACCTCTGACCGTTTCGGTGAGGTAAGTCCTAAGGGTGTTTTTAAGCTGGGCTTAAAATTAGGGTTGGATGTGACAGGGATCTGCCTTGTGTAGGCCAATCGGCTTTCTGCAGACTCCCATTTTCTTATGTTCTTTTGTTCTTATGTTCTTACAATATACGAACTAGACCAGAGACCACAGATGAGTTTGCTTTCATACCTAGTATAAATATAATCTTATAGAAGACGAACATATTCCATCTCCTCAAGTGCATGTGATTAAAATTTTGTTATGTGTGTAAGAGAGACACAAGAGGTATAATCTACCTGTAACAAGTGCCCCCCTCCCCCCCCCCCCTCCTACCTCTCCCCAGAGTTGAAAGAGTAATAGAGAGCCAAAATTAAGGTACGTTAGCGTCAACATGTTTGGAAACACGGAGCTTGCAGCAGCTTAAGTCATAGGATAAGGGAAAGACAGATTGGGGGAAAGAGTTCCAGAGCTTACTTGTTGAGTAGAAGAAAGACTGGAAAAATCGGTTCACTCTTGGGTTAGAGAGTTGGACAGAATAGAGGTGAGAATGTGTTGAAAGGTTGGGTACCCCCACCTTCTGCAAGGGAAAGGGTATATGCTAAGAAAGCTATGAAGAACATTGATTATTATAATAGTGGTAGAAGAGTGAGAGAGATGCAACAATGTGGCATGTAGAGAGAGATTGTAGGGAATTAGTAAGAAGAGGTGAGTTGATGAGATGAAATGCTTTTGGCAGTACTCTTTCGAGAAGTGCAGTATGGGTGGAACCTCCCCACACATGCGAACGATACTCGCACTGTGCCCGTGTACAGAGCAATGAGCTGTGCAGGGGTGAAGAACCCACAGAGATGGTTGAGCACACCTAACTTCTGAGAAGTTGTTTAACAAAAGTGGTAAAATTATCTTTTCAAGAAAGCTCAGAAGAAGAAGAAACACCAAGACTACTGAGAAAAGATGTAGGGTTGATTTGAGTATTGTTGGAGATTAAGGTATAGTCGTGTGGAAGATTGTGGGTAGATAGATGATTATTATTATTATTATTATTATTATTATTATATGAGATGCCGAAGCAACAAACCAGGGTCAGAAACACCAACAAGATGAATCCACACAACACACCTGGAGGCACTGGAGAGAGACTCCGGCAACTATTTTTAGGATCTTTGAAGATTTGTTGACGAATAGATCTCAGTCTGTTATCATTGATGTGTGTCATTCCCCATCTGCTCCTGTGATTTCTGGCGTTCCACATGGCAGCTCCTTGGGCCTTTGCTTTTTATTATTTTTACTGCTGACCTGAGCTCCGAGCTTGAAAATAAACGAATCACCTATGCCGATGATACTACTTTATATGCGTCAATTCCATCACCAATATATCGACACAAGGTTGCCACTGCTCTGAATAGGGATTTAGCCAAAAGTACAATCATGGTGTCAACTTTGGGGTATGAAACTTAATGCTAGTAAAACACACTCCATTATCATCAATAGATCTCGTACCTTGAATCCTCCCCATCCCTATCCACATGTTTCTGGCGAGCAAATTGAGAATGTGGATATTCTGCATTTGTCGGGAGTTACTCAGGATCCCAAACTTACTTTTGAAAAGCATAATCATGCTTTCTCTTTTTCCATTTCCCAGAAAAATTGGTCTGCTTCGCAAGTGTTAAAAAACGAGAAATTGGAGAAATTGGGCTTTGGAAACATTGAAAGTGATAAGACTTTCTCTGCCCTAATCTAAAATGGTTGATAAATCAGAGGGTGGGCGTGCTATGGCCTCATCAAGTGAAGTTTGGCGTAGTTGCATGGTGGGTCGTTATGGTGAACTAGTTAAATAGTAGGCTATACGGTAGAGTCATCATCATATGAGTGGATAGGATTAGAGGTACAGTTGAATTTTAGAAAGAGAACTGGAGACAGGACAGAACCCTGAGGAACACTGGAGATGATAAGTTAAGGAAATGAGTGGTGGCCATCCACAACCTTAGCTTTGAAATGGCTAGAAAGAAAATTAGAGATAAAGGCTCAGATAAAGCGATAGAAACTGAAGGAGGGTAGTTTACGAATTAGAGACTTATGCCAGACTCTATTGAAGGCATTCGATATGTCTAGCACAATAGAAAAATACTCACCGAAGTCCCTAAAGGAAGCCGACCAAGAGTTAGTAAGATAAGAAAAGACGTCACCCATAGAGTGGCCCTTAAGGAAACCATACTGGTTATCTTTTCCCTTCTTCCACGGGCCCTCCCACCTTTAAATTTTACCGCGAGTGCTGGATCCGAGTGCTCGGGATTTTGGCGCGCTTATAAATACGCCAAAAACATTGCCTAACCTAGGTACCCAGCGGCAGTTGTCGTTGTTATCTTGCAGTGGGTGAAAACTAGAAGTCTCTAGACCAAGTGGTTCAGTTTTCATGATGAAAATAAGTAGGTCAGTATGGCCGACGATAGCCTAGGATTCGGTGTTTACCTCCGGTTTTCGCCATTTATAATTACTCATATGCAAATAAATGGCCTAACCAAGTTTATGTACAAACCAGAGGCACATATCGGCGTTGTTTTGCGATGGGTGAAGACTAGAACACTGTACATTGAGCGGTTATTGTGTGAGGTGGGAAATATGACCGAGTGATTTCGGGAAATACCAAGCATCATCCGAATGCAGCGATGCCATAGCGGGGACCGCGGCTACGGTCTGTATATATTCGTTCAACAATTTAGTATTGATTATGTATTATGTGAAGTGACCTCGAAACGGCACCATACTATTTTTGCCGACTTTACAATTATTTTACTTAAGTATATACAATTGAACCAACACACCTAAACTTCGTTAGATGCAGAAATCGCCCCCCGAAATGTTTTTGTGAGGCTACCACCAGGCCGGCCCAGGGCTCGAACCCGGGTCCCCACGCTTACGAGGCGAATACTCTCGCCACTAGACCAAGAGAAGTACTCCTCTTGTGCAGATAGCTCAAGCGATTTTCTACATTCAATTCTGTTTAAGCACTTACCACAACTGCTGGCATTACGTACTATGAAATATTATTGATTATATTGATTAGTATTTATTGATTACTGATTAATTTCACAATTGTAACCATTCCTAAGTCATGTATCGTTTGGGACTCGGGAAAATCAATACAAGCATTCGTAAGGCTTGCTTGAAGGCAGGAGTCACATGACTGGCTGGCTGTGTGTTATTGGTCTTGTTGTTTATACGGACCACCACCAAGACAACAAAACTTTCTCTAGTGCAGTTTTAGGTGGTTTTAAGCCTTAGAATAGCCCTTGGGCTTCTCAGAGTCCCTCCGGCGTCTACAGGGAAAGTTGTTAATACCTTCTGAGAGGACATTCGTGTGTTACGAGGGATTAAAGGAAGAGTAGACTATAGGAAGATATATGCTTAAGTAATTTTTGAATTAAGAATAAATTAAAGAACTTTAGAGATGCAAGAAGTGAGAGCATTTATGACGATAGTTAGAAGGTTGAGAGTGGTCACCCTACTTTGAGACAGGTTAATGAGACCAAACTTATAGCAAGAAGGGAAGATATTAGAGGAAAGACAGAGAAGGAAAAGTTTGCCTAGGCAGGGAGTCAGCACGGAGGAACAGTTTTTGAGTACAACAAAAGGAACACCATCTGGACTTGATGCCCACTTAGTATTAAGCCCAGAGAGGGCAAAAAGTACACCCTTAAAAGAGATAAGGATATTAGTAAGTGAGAGGGGAATGGAGATGAAGGAATAGCACTAAAATTATTCAAGGTAGAGTTTTTAGTGGAAGTTGGAGCGATGGTGCCGTTGGAGTGGAAAAGAGGAGGGAAATATGAGGAAGTAAAATTGTTGAAGAGGTTTTTAGCTAGATACCGGAAAGCTTGGGAAGAGCTAGAGTTAGAAAGATCATTACATTTGTTATTGATGATTTTTTTTTTGGCAAGACGAAGAACAGATTTGGCATGATTCCAGGCAGAAATATAAAGAATTCGAGATTCATGAGTTAGAATGCTTCAGTACCGTCTGTATGCTTCCTTTTTATTGCAGCCAGCAGTAAAAGAAGCGTGAATAAACCAAGATTTTGTTTGCATTAGATTGAGAAAAAGAAAATGCAATGTAAGCCTCCATGCCCAAGATGATTACCTCAGTGATTCTTTCGGCACACTCTGAGGATTCTCGGCCACGGAAGCAAATATCATTCCAAGGGAAATCAAAGAAGTCCTGCCGAAGAGTCTCCCAGTTGGCAGCACCAAAATATCACAAGCCACAAAATCACATAAGATAGAGATTTCAGAGAAAGGAGAGGTTGATAGGATGTGTTCCAATTTAGAATGTACAGTAGATAGTAAAACAAAAAATAAGGAAAGTCAGTAGAGTTAAGGAATAAATAGACACCACAGACATATTTAGTTTGAGTGGGGGCTGCTGGCAGTTTCTTCAGACACCTGAGTATCGGAGGGGAAAAGAAGATCAGGTTTGTTAGAGGAAAGGTGGTGTTCAACAGAGGGAAAGTCAGAGGAAAGGCAGCGAATATTACAAAATATGATAACAAAAATGACAGGTCGTGGTTCAGAACATTTTGATGGGTCGTTTGGGGAAGGACGTGTGATTTGGGTGTATTTATGGTTCTTCCCTCTGGGGACTCCAAGGCTAGATTTAGAGTCCCCATTTAATACAATTTCTGGTGTATTAGAAATTAAGCAAACCAAATGTAATTTGGATTTCCTAGAAGGGAAAAACACTTAGCTACTGTAGATATAAGTGAAATTTGTGCCACAAAGATCAAGGTTTGAATTTGAATATTTAGTCCCAATGACTTTCGAATTAAGCCAGCACGAAAAGGTAGTATTATTGTGGTAACAAAATGTATAATATATACTGACAACTCTGATTTCCTAAGATGCCTTATGTCTGCCTGCCTTTCTATTATGTCTGTCTAAAACGCATCCTTGAGTCTCTGATGGATGTTCATGATACATCATCCGATAACTCAACTCAACATTCACTCAATTAAAAAGAAAAGTATCTTACTACAAGGATAAAGGAAACAATACTTTATTTATTTAATTGTTTAGGAATGTCTCTAGAAGTGGCCAATTTTGTTTAGCCAATTAATTCATGGATTCATATGGGTGATTATACATTGGGAAAAAACAATATTCTATATGTTGATAACATTATCAAACTATTTTCACTAATTTTATACATAAACAAATATTTACCAAAATACAGCTAATGATTTTAATCAAAATACGAATATTTTGGAATTGAAATTAATTGAATTTTGTATATCAGACGGTACAAGTACTATTCGATTTTACTGTCTACAGCCTGTGTATGGCGGCAAGAAAACCCTCTCCTCTGATTTGTAGAATTGGCGAATATTTTCATAATCCAATCCACTGCATTGTACTGTACTATATATTATTCAATTACCCTCAATAGTTTAAGATTCATATCGTCCATTCCAGAATCATAATGTTAATGGTGTATGTACTGTACCCTAGCTACTTGTAGGGTTGGATCCAAATGGTTGTTACCTTAATTAATACCCAATCACATTGAGTTAAGGCTGCGTCATACAGAAGTTGAACCCACCCGAACGCGGCAGAAGATAATACAAAATTCAAATTTCAGCCGGTTCAGGTCGATTCTGATTCATTCTGGTAATGCTTCGGCTGATTCTGGGGACGTTCTTTGGATGTTCTGGGCTTGAGTCGAATAATCTGGCGAATCTGCCAAAAGTTAGTGCATGCGTTAACTTTTGGGGATGAATCGGGTCAAAAAACCGTTACAAAACTATCGGGTTATGATCTAGTTACGTTCCAGTTACATTCGGATATATTCGAGTCATATTCAGGTAACATTCTACCTATTCGGGTCTGTTCGGTTGTATTTTGAATTGACGATGATGCCACGATTGACCCGAAAATGGGTCGAATGTAACTTGATGATAGTCGATAGTACCACGAAGGAAACTCAATGATAACCCAAGACTATTTCGATGAATCTCTCATAAAGTCGAATGTAACCTAACCGAGAGTCAAATAAAACCAGAATACCACCATGAACTCCTGATATTGACCCGTATATTCCTGTCTGCTTGGCCGATGTATCGGGTTTAGACTCGATATTGACCTAACTATGACAAGAATAGGCAGAATAACAGACAATGGATTGTTGTTGCAATGTATGATAAAAGATGCCCCAATATATTTTGTCAAAACATGTTCTTAATATTTAATGGCACATCATTGGTACTGATTAAAAGGGGGAGATATATCGATAAAATGAACTAATAATAATAATATCAACTCAACTTATAGCATCAAATTGCTAATGCAAAATGTATAAAGATTGAAACGAAGATAACATTCATATCGATTTAATATTGTTTTATAATTGGTTTTGACAAATTTAAAAAGTGTTCACTTGAAAAAATAATAATAAATGACATTGGTATATGTCATTTCCAATTGTATTGAACAGAGAAGTTAAAATTTTTGCAACACACTTCTAAAATGGTGGTCAAATCTTCGGCCTATTCGGCTGACGTTCGACCTAACTTCTTCTATTTCGGTTGTTGATCGACTGTGCTTCGGCTGAGCATCGGTAATTATTCTTGTAATTTCCCCATCTTCGGGGCATATACATTATACAGGTTATATTCGACGCATGATCGGGGCTTCTTCGTCCCACATCGGGTTACCTTGGAGTTACGTACGGGGATTCATCGGCTCTTTATCGACTTTCATTCAGGTCCATCGGGTTATATTCGTAATTCATTCGGGTAAGTGTCGGGGGATATTCGTCTCCGGGTTACTTTCGGGTGATTCGGTTAATTTCGGGAAAAATATGCAAGTCATCGACTTCGGGCGGCAGTCGGCCAACGTTCGACTTCTGTATGACGCGGCCTTTACTAATGTGAACATTTCGCAATACATTAACAACATATCTTCTAGGTAGTAACTATTTTACTACATAACCAACAAGATCCAAAGATAACGCGCACCAATCATGCATTGGATAGGAAATCAAGCATTCTGATATTAGATTAAAGGCAAGCCCAAAATTCAATCAACATATTTTGTTTAAGGATATAGCACTAATTAACGGCCCACACAAGATTTCCGGAGCGATAGCAAAGATAATTCCCAATAGTTTTTAGTAATTCACCTTCACTAACTCTCAGTTGTGACGACGCCACCGCCCACCAGCTGCCAGGGGCAGCAAGGATCACTAAACCTACATAAAAGAATCATGCCTACTGTATTTGCCATCAACATGCAAATAAACCATGGATAACATAAATGGAAAGTCACGCTCTGAAATTAAATAGAGTACATGAAACCTGAGAGCGTTAGCAGAGACATTGGCTTTGAAGCATTTATGGGACATCAAGCTATTTTAATTAAATCACTACATGAGCTAAAATAATTGAAAAAAAGTCAATATAGTTATTGATTATACAAGGAGATCTTTTGAACGATATTTAAATTTCTATCTATCTATCTATTGCCTGACACCGTGATCCCCGAAGGGGTGGCCACGAACGAACCGCCCCCATGCACCTCTGTCCCCAGTCAGTCGATGCCCCTCCCCCCAACCAGCACCGCCTTCGTTCATATACTTCCTCACTCCATCCTTCCACCTCTATTTCGGTCTACCTCTCCCTCTCTGTCCCTCCACCTCGCTCTCGTATTTAAATTTAATTACATTAATTGTATTGTCTTCATCGTTTTCTTTAATGTGACTAAAACAAAAACAAATCTTCAATCTAATAATGAGAACAATGAGAATAATAGAGGACAACAAAGAGTAACCAACATGGCCAAGATAAGAAATAATTATATGAGGAGCTAATAAAGAAACTAAACATACTTCACATAACAAAGAGTATATTAAGAGGGTGGCCAAATGTAAATGTTTAAAAGTATTATCAAAAGCCATGCTGATATAGATATTTATATAATTATATAAATATTGAACATTTGAAGTTGATTATACATACATACAATATATGTATGCAATACACAATAAATATTCCAATTACACTGTAATGTTATACAGTATTCAACATTCACCCATCGGCCCCGTATATATAATGTTGTCCTTTTTATAATTCACCATGGGATTGTTCCGAGTTGCTTTAGACACATCTGTATATCCTATAACATTCCATTTATCTCTAAACTACTTGGATTACTATTGCATATTATGCAATTATTATTGCAATTATGCTACTAAAAAAAAAAAAAAACAAAAAATATATATGTATATATACAGTATATATATATATATATATTTTTTTTTTTTTTTTTTTCTCTTCTCATAATCTGCTCTCAGATCGCCAGTATGGCTTCCTTAAGGGTCGCTCTACTGGTGATCTTCTTTCATATCTTACTAACTCTTGGTCATCCAACTTTCGGGACTTCGGTGAGACTTTTTCTGTTGCACTAGACACATTGAAGGCCTTCGATAGAGTCTGGCACAAATCTTTAATTTCCAAACTACCAGTTTCTGTCCCTCCATCTGTGCCTTTGTCTCGAATTTCCTTTCCGGCCGTTCCATAGCTGCGGTTGTGGACGGCCATCGCTCATTTCCTCATCCTATCAACTCCGGTGTTCCTCAGGGTTTTGTCCTATCTCCTATTCTCTTTCCAATTTTCATAAATTATCTTCTCAACTGTACATCCACTCCCATCCATTCATATGCAGACGACTCTACCTTACACCACTCAATTAGTTTTCCAGAACGCCCCAGCCAGCAGTCCTTCAAAAGTAAACGTAATGAAGCCATAAAATGATTATCTTCTGATCTAGCTACTATTTCCAATTCGGGTAGAGAAAACCTTGTTGCATTTAATGCTTACAAAACTCAATTTATCCATCTTACTACCCGTCAGGAACCTCCAGAGGAGGTTATTGTTAAACAATACAAAAATCAACCCTTCATCTTCTCGGTGTCTCTTTTTCTTCTGCTCTCACTTGGAAAGACCATATTACCAGTCTCGCTAAGGCAGCCTCCCAGAAGCTGGGTGTGCTCAACCGCCTTAACCCTTAATTAGCGGCGAGCAACATAAGTCGAGTTAAAAAAAGCTGGACTATGTGGCGGCGCTCGACATAGGTCGAGTGGCAATTTCAGCACGTAATGTGGCTGAGAGAGAGAGACAAGTGGTGGCAGGAGACTAGCGAGCGTATGACTGCTCCAGACCACCGCGGCGAACCTACTGACACAAATCTCAGCTCCCTCCTCCCTCTCTCACTCGCTACATACTCAATTATGTACCGAAACTACCGAATTACCTGCTTTTTGCACTCGCGTTGCACGGTTATTGCAAGAAAACTATCCATCATACAAGGATCGTTATGGTGTCATTCGAAAGCTCTGTTTATGCCCTTTCAGGGATAGGTACTTGTTTTACGTTCTGGGTCTTATTTAGGCATGAAAATGATCACGTAAACAGCCCTATTTTGGCTAAAAACACCCCGCTGTGCGGTACATATAATAAACCGCATAGGCCGCTCGTAAGGTGTTAAGGGGTTCTTTACCCATGCGCAGCTTCTTGCTCTGTACAGGGGCATAGTGCGTCCTTGTATTGAGTATTGTTCACATGTGTGGGGAGGATCCTCTCACACCGCACTCCTAGATGAAGTAGAAAGGAAAGCCTTTCGTATCATTAACTCCCGTCCACTCACCAACTCTCTGCAATCTCTCTCTCTTCGCCGCAATGTTGCATCTCTCTTGCTATTTTATCGCTAATACAACAATCAGTGTTCCTCAGAGATTTCCCAGTGTATACTACATCCTCTACGTAGGGTATGTAGTACCCGCCTTGCAACACAATCCCACCCCTACTCTGTGCAACTCTCCAACCCAAGTGGGAAACGCTATTCTCAGACTTTCTTCTATTCAACTGCTGAGCTCTGGAACTCTCTCCCAGAATCAGTCTTTCCCTCATCTTATGACTTAAATTGCTTCAAACTCCGTGTGTCCAGGCTATTTTGCTCAAACGTCCCTTAATTTCGGCCCTGTCACTCTTTGAAATCTGGGGGAGGCACTCGCTGCAGGCAGTTATGCCTTTTGTCTCCATCATTCACATAGAAAGAAAACAAATATATATATATATACCGGTATATATATACACAGTATATATATACATATACAGTATATACATATAAATATACATACATATATATATATATACATATACTGTATATATATATATATATATATATATATATATATATATATACATACGGTTACGTATCTTCATTCAAAAGTGGTTAACTATATAAATAAAGATAGAACAGTTAATATGAAAGTGTAGCAAACAGCTGAAGGCCAAAAGAACGTAAAATATTAAAGTTAGTTATGTTGTTACTTGCTTTCCTTTAGTTGATGGGACAGTTATCCTTTATACTCTGATACACTTCAATTATATTTAATCAGGAAATTATTTAAAGTTACATTGAATGTTTAATATGAAATAGGCTATTAAGTAAGCATATAAAAAGCTTGGTATGTAAGCAAGGGTTTTTAAGTCACAATATAATTATAGAATAAAGCAATTAATCTTGATTATCAATAAAGTATTAACACTCAAAGAGCGGCCTAGGCGGTAATTTCTATGTACCGCCCAGCGTTTTTTTTTACCATTAATGGGGTTGTTCCGTGCTCTTTTTCATGCATAAACAAGACCCAGAGCATAATACAAGTATGTGTCCCTGAAAGGGCGTAAATTGAGCTTTCCAATGACACCCGAACCATCCTTCTACGATCACAGGTTGTCTTGCAACGATCGTGCAACCGAAGGGCAAAATCGCTAAAATACGGTAATTTTCTTACATTATTACGTGTGAAACGAGTGAGAGAGGGTGGAGTACAAAGGAGTACATCTCAGTAGCTCCACGGCCACCGTGGCGAGCGGTCAGGAGGTAATCTACGCTCCTCCCACCGCTCAGCTCTCCCTCAGAGCACATTACGTGCTCAAAATTGCATTCGACAATAGCCGCGCCGCGCCACATAGGCCACATTTATTTCACTCGACAATAGCCGGGCGCCGCCAGTTAAGGGTTAAGATCTTTTTATATAATCAATTACATTTAATCAGGAAACTATTTAAAGTTACATTAAATGTTTAATATGAAATAGGCTATTAAATAAGAATATAAAAAGCGTGGTATGTAAGGAAGGGTTTTTAAGTCACTATATAATTATAGAATAAAGCAATTAATCTTGATTGTCAATAAAGTATTAAGATATTTTTATATAATCAATTTATCTTATTTATTCTTGACTTAATACAAGATGGTAAGGAATATTACAAAGTCACATATAAAATGGAATTGTATTTATAAACATAAATAAGATATTTTACAATTAATCAAAATAATAAGCGATGAAAGATATTATAGATTTCAGGATCGTTTTGCATACGTTCTGATTTCACTAAAGTACAAATTAAAGCTTAGTAGGCTTAATACCCTCATTGTTCCCTGATTAAATAGCACTGTATGAATATTCTCATATTCAAAATATGCTACAAGGGGGCAATGCCTAGTGAGTTAATTGCACAATAGGTGGCGTTCCGAGAGTGAGGGTCCGAGCCTGGGGAGTGAGACTATGAAGCGCAGAGGCGAAGCAGCTTCAGAGATGGAGTCGGGTTCGAGCCGTGAATAGGTGCTTCGCATGTCTCACTCCCGAAACTGGAACAAGACCTCACGGGCCTCACCGTGTTCAGCGGTAGAGTGTAAAGGCCATCAGCCTATGCCCGAGAGGGAGTAGTTGGAATATAGAAAAAAAACAGAAAAAAAAGTGGACAATACAAATTATAGGACTTTTACAATGCCTATTACTACTAACAATAGCTTTACATAAGTCAGTTTAGTATTAACAGGTAAAGTATTCAAGATTCAATCACAAATTATCTCTACATCAAACATTATTTCTAAACACCAAAAATAATTCTAATCACAAAAGTAATCACCAATCCAACATATATGTTTCTCCAATCACAAAATCTTAAATCAAATGAGGCTGTGTATCCGACATACCTCTGGTTAATTAATAGTCACAGGTTTCCTACCGGGTAGAGGTGACAAGTTACGCCTTACAAATAAAAGATAAACCCTATACAATAATTATACAAGCCTGTGAAGTCTGTCTCGTCTTCCCAACACACTGCTTTTCTCACCAGCCAAGAATGTACTGGTTTGAATTATCAAATATCAGGCTATTTATACCCTTCCCTGTCCCGACTCCACGCTAATCCAATCAGAAGTCAGGAAACAGGTGCCGGAACCAATGATTTACAGGCTGCTGGTGTCGGCCAATCCCAGGCGAGGCCAGGTGTGTGAGAGCCAAACAGGTGTTAGAAGTTGGTGGGGGAAGGGGGCTGTCTCCACGTCACAGGTGCCCCGTCCCTCTCGCTCGTTTTGGCGGGAACTGAGAAATGTCGGAATGCAGAATGTAGCCGGGCTCTCTCCCTCTCTCTCTCTCTCGTCACGTAGGCAGGGTTGAGTCGTTGCCACGAGGTTGTAGTTGTAAAGTCACGTTCAACAGGTTGGTCTGGTCACATGACATCCGGTCGGTACGGATGTTACACCTCCCCCGCTAGAAAAGAGTTCAAGAGGAGGAAAGTATATGACAATATTTTAAGATTCTTGACAAACAATCTGCAAGTACATTCTGGACACCCTTAATATGTTTGACATCTAAGGCGTACTCCTGCAGCAACAAGCTCCACCTGGTCAGTCTTTGGTTCTTGTTTTGGAACTTGTGCAAAAACTTTAATGGGTGATGGTCAGTATATACAGTAATGGAACCAGGGGCAGATTGAACATAAACACTAAAGTATTGGAGTGACAAAATCAATGCTAACAGCTCCTTTTCTATTACAGAGTAATTACGTTGAGTAGAATTTAAGTCTTTACTAAAATAGCAAACAGGATGCAATACATTACAGGCATCCTCCTGGAGTAACACAGCTCCGACCCCAGTATTACTTGCATCAACAGCTAGGGAGAAAGATCTGGTGAAATCAGGGGCTCGGAGAACAGGATAGTTAGACAGAATGTATTTAGTAGCACTGAAAGCTTCCTCACATTCGGAGGACCACTCAAACTTCACATCCTTTCGGAGAAGATCTGTTAAAGGTGCTGTTAACCTTGAGAAATTTAAAATAAACCTCCTGTAGTATCCAATCATTCCTAAGATTTCTTTCTTATTGGTAGGCGTTGGAAAATTTAAAATTGACTCTACTTTAGCTTGAGGAGGTGCAACCTGACCCTGTCCTACTGTATATCCAAGATATTGGACAGTACTCTTAATGAAAGTGCATTTTTTTAAGTTCACTACAAGATTTGCTTCAGCAAGGTTAGCAAAAAGCAATCTAATTTGTTGGAGATGTTTTTCCCATGTATGGGAAAAGAGGAGGATATCATCAATGTACACTACACATCCAGGTACCCCTTCAGTCACCTAATTCATTAGGCACTGAAAGGTAGCTGGAGCGTTTTTCAGGCCATAAGGCCATAAGGCCTTCACAGCAGAAGGCTTGATTATTTACCACAAAACATGAAATCTCCCTTGCTCGGGGAGTAAGAGGTACCTGCCAATATCCTTTCATAAGATCAATTTTACTTATATAACTGGCTGTGCCAATCTAGTCAATACAATCATCAATCCGTGGCAGTGGATAGGTATAATTTTTGGTTACGGCATTGACTTGTCTGTAGTCCATACAAAATCTATAACTCCCGCCTTGCTTAGGCACAAGTGTGATCGGACTACTCCACTGGCTTAAGGCTCTAGTAATTATGGCATTGGACAACATGAAATCTAATTCAACTTGCAGAATACTCCTGCGCTGTGGTGAGACACGGTATGGGGATAAATTGATGGATGCTGCATCCCCGACATCTATGTCATGCACGGCCAATGAGGTGAGCCCTGGAGTATCCCGGAACACACTGGGAGACTGTGATAAAACATGGATTAGTTCGTTAGCTTTCTCGGAGGGAAGATGACATAATTTTGTTGGTAATTCCACTCATGCTACTGAATTACACTTAAAGTTTGAGAGACCACAGGACAAGTCAAAGTCATTATCGATGCCTTCAGGATCTGGGACAGTCTGTTGCGAGATCTGTGGGAAAGGACTACAAACATCACCTGCACCAGGATGTCCACAGGTCCTTATTACTGCCACAGAAGGAGAATCTGGAGGAGAGGAGTCAGGGGCCCTATGATAGGGTTTTAACATATTTATGTGAAATAATTGCTTAGGCTTCCTCCTGTCTGGGGTAGCTACTAAGTAGTCAGTAACACTCACCCTTTTTACTACTTTATATGATCCTCTAAATTTTGCTGATAAAGGTTGGCCGAAAAGGGGAATGAGAACCAAGACCTCATCACCGGGCTGAAACTCCCTCACACGGGCTCTTTTATCGTACCATACTTTCATGGTGTTTTTAGCCACTCTTAGATTCTGTGCTGCAAACTCGCACGAGGATCTCAGCCGGGTTTTGAACTCTGACACATACTTGAGGAGATTTTGGTTCCCTTCCTGACCAACTAGGCAGTCCTGCAATAACTGCAAAGGGCCACGTACCTGGTGACCGAAAACTAGTTCATTGGGTGAAAAGCAGAGATTCAGTCGCAACCTCATGGGTGGCAAACAAAAGAAAAGGTACCCCCTTGTCCCAATCACCTCCAGTTTCCTCACAATATTTTCTCAACATAGATTTTAGAGTTTGATGGTATCGTTCGAGGACCCTCGACTCTCTGGGTGGTAGGAGCTGGACTTCACATGGTCGATACCCAATTCCTTTAGGGACTGCTGAAATATATTGGAAGTGAAATTAGTACCTTGATCACTTTGTACCTCATGGGGGAAACCCATTCTGATGAAGAATTTGAGCAGTTCCTTAATGACTGTTTGGGCTGAAGTATTTCTTAACGGTATAGCTTCTGGGTATCAAGTTGCCATGTCCATTATAGTTAACAAATATATATGTCCCTGGGATGTCTTTGGCAATGGGCCAACGATGTCCACTACCACCCGAGTGAAAGGGATCTCGAACACTGGTAAGGGCACCAGGGGATGTACAGGCACCTTTTGATTAGGTTTTCCTGTCATCTGGCAGGTGTGACACACTCTACAGAACTCCACTACATCTGCACGCATTCCTGGCCAGTGAAAGTGGGCTCTAATGCGATCTAAGGTTTTCCTCACACCTAGGTGCCCTGCTAAGGGTATACTATGGGCTATTTCTAGTATATCTCTACAACAAGGTATAGGAACTACTACCTGATGTACGTCCCATGCCCCATCATCGATAGGTCTATGTGGCGGTCTTCACCTATGCCACAAAACTCCATTTTTCATATAAAAGCATACACCCTTCTCCTTCTCACTCTCCTCTTCACTCACGGCACTGGCAGCTAACTCCTTACACTCACAGTCATCTCGCTGCAACTCTACCAGGCCACTAGGACAATTAGGAGGGGTTTCATGATCATTTGGCTCAAGGTTAGCCATAAAAGTGTCAGACAGATCTACTACAGTCTCCACATCAGGCACAGTTAGAGCATCATTCACTACTGTTTCATCCCTTTTATCTACTTTCACAGTTGGTACAATTATATCTGAGGGAACCGCTACTTGAGCCATAGATCGAGTGACAGCACACACTGGGAAAACCTTTGGCATCTCCTTCTCGAGCTCACCGGCCAGTGGCTCGTTAACAGGGGAAAGTGACAAAACTGGGTCTGGTCGGACCCTTTCACCAGCCACATCATTCCCCAAAAGGAGTGTTACCCCAGGCACAGGGATGTCCTGAGGCCTACACAAAGCTATACAGGCTTCACCCTTCAGCAAATCACACTAAATCTCACCATTCACCAAGTAAGCAGAAAATTGACCTCCAGCACCCCTCATTATTACTGATTCGCCACTTGGGCATTCAGAATACGGATTCACCATGAGGGTGCTAGTAGAACCAGTATCTCTCAAGATCTTTATCTCATGTAGGATACACAACTATTTAATTTCACACATCCAGATGAAATAAAGGGACGGTAGCTATCCTGTACTGATGGGGATACTAAGACAGGCTTAACCCTTGCGGATTGCACCACACACGCTACTACACCATTTCCTGTCTGATTTACGTTAGCTAGGTACTCCTGCGGTCGGGAGTCCTGCATCAAAGGCACATTTGGGTGGTTTTGGTTATTTGGGGAGGCAGTTACTACGGATACTATCTCCCGCGGTCTCTCTGCTCTCTCTTTAGCCCAACGTTGATAAGCTAAGTGGCCTCTCTTGCCACAATAATTACACACTTTCTGGGATACATTCCTCTTATAAGCATGATTTGTTTTAGTTTGGGCCCCACCTCTGTTACCATTACCAGGAGTCACATTTTTAGTTGGGGGAGCAGTTTTTGTTTGGCTGGTATGGAGAGACGTTACAGGCTTTTGTGAGTGACTAGATTTATCAAATTTGTGATTGGAGAACTTATTATCATAGGGCTTTTTCCCACGAAATTTGTTGTTTAGTACATACGTATCAGCCATATCTGCAGCTTCGGCAAGAGTTTCTACCTTTTTCCCTCTCAAATGATAGGCTACAGATGAATCTATCTTCCATAGGAAGTTACTAAGCAAGATTAACTCTTTCAGACCCTTAAAATCAGTGACATTTTTACTTGTTAGCCAGTTATTTAAAGCTTTGTTCATGGTCCTGGCAATCACTGTATGAGTTTCCTCAAATTTTGTGTGAGTCTTTCTGAAAGTCTGTCTATACGCTTCAGGCAGTAGTTTGTAGGTTTTTAGAATGGCTGCTTTGAGACGGTCATAGTCTTGCCGAACCTCAGACTCTACTGAAATGTAAGTTTCCCGACCTTGTCCTGTCAACACCGTTTGCAACATAAATGGCCACCGATCTCTTGTCCACCCCATACCCGTAGCAACCTCCTCGAACAACACAAAAAAATCCTGAACATTGTCCTCGGTGAATGGGGGAATTACACTCGTCATGGTTAATTCCGGAGGGGGAGCAAGCACATTGTTTTTGTACTCGGTTTGAGCAGTTAATTGGGCCATGCGATATTCATGATCTAGCTGAGTTTGTTGTGCCTGTGTCTGCAGCCGAGCGTCGGCATGGGAGGCATTTAATCTAGCTAAATCCAGATATTGCTCAGGGGTAAATCCCTCTGGCAAATTCTCACGAAACCGCATCTGTATCCCATTACCGAGTCCTCCACCAGCCGCTCCGTTACCTTACCTTATGATACCTTACGATGTGTTCGCCACTCTTCTAGCGGCACCAAGGAGCGCGACGCCCCTCGTTTTGGGTGGTGATTTGGTGCAGTAGACTGTTTGAAGCGACAACTCGCTCCCTTGCGAGGATGGGCTCGTCTGGCACCTTTTGCAGTTCGACATCCAGGGCTCTCTTGAAGCTGTTTAACGAGACGTCCCTCATGTCTCTTACTCGCCGTGGGAGTTTGTTGAAGAGACGTGGGCCTCTGTGTGATAACCAGCCCTCTCGCAGAGAGCCCATAGCACCCCTGTTATTCATCCGGGGGATTTCGCATTCCCAGCCTCTCCTATCACTGAATTTCATGACTATCGGAGTATGTAGGTTTGGTACTAAACCCTCTGCGATTTTCCACGTGTATATTATTAGGTAACGTTCTCTTCTACGTTCCAGTGAGTACAGATTCAGTGCTCTTAAACGCTCCCAATAGTGTAGCTGTTTTATCGAACTTATATGCGAAGTGAAATTTCTTTGTACACTCTCTACGTCATTTATTTCACCTGCTTTGTATGGGGATGTTAATACGCTACAATATTCAAGCCGCGGTAGCACTAGAGATTTGAAGAGCGTTATCATAGGTACTTCACCGCGTGTTTTAAAAGTACGCAGAATCCAACCCGTTAGACGTGTCGCAGCCGCCACTTTGACCTGGTTATGTACTTTGAAACCCATATTTTCAGACATTAATACCCCAAGGTCTTTCACACTGTCTTTCCGTTCTATTATGTGGTTAGATTCTGTTAAGTAATTTGTAATTTCTTTAACACCATTATTATCTCCGTACCGTATTAATTGGAATTAGGCTCACCGCCCTCGCCCTCATCTCCATGAATCCCAAATAATTCTTACTTTATGGTCTGTGCCATTTCGGGTTTTGCCATGTTCGAGACCATTAACTCCAGATACGAGGCTAGTACTGTTAGCTCTGCCTTGGACAGGAGATCGATGTCACCGGCAATGGGTGACGATTCTAAGAAAATTTTAACATCTTCCTTATTAATAATTTCAGGCATGATTACAGTGATATGAACTTAGTGAAACTTATACAAAACGTATCCTGGCAAGGTCGCCAGTTATCTGTTACATATCTTGATTCAAAAGTGGTTAAATAAATAAATAAAGATAGAACAGTTGATATGAATGTGTAGCAAACAGCTGAAGGCCAAAAGAACATAAAATATTAAAGTTAGTTCTGTTGTTACTTGCTTTCCTTTAGTTGTTGGGACAGTTATCCTTTATACTCTGATACACTTCAATTATATTTAATCATGAAACTATTTAAAGTTACATTAAATGTTTAATATGAAATAGGCTATTAAGTAAGAATATAAAAAGCTTGGTATGTAAGCAAGGGTTTTTAAGTCCCTATAATTATAATTATAGAATAAAGCAATTAATCTTGATTATCGATAAAGTATTAAGATCTTTTTATATAATCAATTTATCTTATTTATTCTTGACTTAATAAATTATAGTAAGGAATATTACAAAGTCACATATAAAATGGAATTGTATTTATAAACATAAATAAGGTATTTTGCAATTAATCAAAATAATAAGCGATGAAAGATATTATAGATTTCAGGATCGTTTTGCATACGTTCTGATTTCACTAAAGTAAAAATTAAAGCTTAGTAGGCTTAAGTGGACAATTCAATTTATAGGACTTTTACAATGCCTACTACTAACAATACCTTTACATCAAGTCAGTTAAGTATTAACAGGTAAAGTATTCAAGATGCAATCACAAATTATCTCTACATCAAACATTATTTCTAATCACCAAAAGTAATTCTAATCACAAAAGTAATCACCAATCCAACATATATGTTTCTCCAATCACAAAATCTTAAATCAAATGAGGCTATGTATCCGACATACCTCTGGTTAATTAATAGTCACGGGTTTCCTACCGGGTAGAGGTGACAAGTTACGCCCTACAAATAAAAGATAAACCCTATACAATAATTATACAAGCCTGTGAAGTCTGTCTCGTCTCCCCAACACACTGCTTTTCTCACCAGCCAAGAATGTACTGGTTTGAATTATCAAATATGCGGCTACTTATACCCTTCCCTGTCCACGCTAATCCAATCAGAAGTCAGGAAACAGGTGCGGAACCAATGAATTACAGGCTGCTGGTGTCGGCCAATCCCAGGCGAGGTCAGGTGAGTGAGAGCCAAACAGGTGGTAGAAGTTGGTGGGGGAAGGGGCCTGCTCTCCACGTCACAGGTGCCCCGCCCCTCTCGCTCGTTTTGGCGGGAACTGAGGAATGTCAGGAATGCAGAATGTAGCCTGGCCGCTCTCTCCCTCTCTCTCTCGTCACGTAGGCAAGGTTGAGTCGTTGCCACGAGGTTGTAGTTGTAAAGTCACGTTCAACAGGTTGGTCTGGTCACATGACATCCGGTCGGTACGGATGTTACAATATACTCTATATATATATATACTGTGTTTTCCTCCATATTATTCATGGGATATTATGTATCATAAGATGTTCAAATATTTATGTCCATTACTGTACATTGTTTTCGTGACTCGCATCACGGAATAGCTTGAGCAAATTTTTAGAGTGTGTATATATAATATTTCTGTTGAACATAGTTACATTATATCTAAGGTGAATCCTCCTACAGTAGATTATAAATATTTCTTCAAGGCATTAGGATGCCTCCATCCCTCCATCTGTACCTTTGTCTTCTAATTTCCTTTCTGGCCGTTCCATATCATCGATTGTGGACGGCTACCGTTCACTTCCTCAACCTGTCAACTCCGGTGTTCCTCAGGGTTCTGTCCTATCTCTAATTATCTGCCTATTATTCATTAACGACCTTCTCAATTGCGCCTCCAGCCCCATGCACTCATATGCTGACGACTCGACATTAAACTAATCAATTAGCCTTCCACAACATCACTCACAGCAGGAACTCCAAAGCTCACGTAAGGAGGCCATAATCTTCTGATCTCTCTACCACCTCTAATTGGGGCAGAGAAAACCTTGTTACTTTCAATGCTACCAAAACTCAATTTCTCCATCTGTCTACTCGTCGCCCACTTCCAGAAAACTGTGACTTGCTCTTCAACAACATACAAATTAACCCTTCATCTTCTCTTAATATTCTCACTGTCTCTTTTTCTTCTTATCTCTCTTGGAAAAATTATATTACCAATCTTGCTAAAACAGCTTTCCAGAAGCTGAGTGTGCTCAACCGCCTCCGGGTGTTCTTTACCCCTGCGCAGCTTCTTGCTCTGTACAGGGGCACAGTGTGTCCATGTATTGAGTATTGTTCACACATGTGAGGAGGACCCTCACACACAGCTATTCTAGACAAAATAGAAAAGAAAACCTTCCGTCTCATTAATTATTATGTTCTATCCAACAACCAACTCTACTCCTAAAATAGATTAATGAAATTTAACAAACACATGTGGCAGTCCGTGGATTCGAACCCAGGATGCTCACACCGAAAATCAACACCTTATGCATTGCGCCACGAAGACAGTTATTCACGTCCACTCACCAATTCTCTGTAGTTCCTCATTCTTCACCGCGATGTTGCATCTTTCTCACTATTCTACCGCTATTACAATAATCAGTGTTCCTCAGAGCTCTCTCAATGTATACCACCCCCTCTTCGTAGAACACGTAGCACCCGTCTTGCAACACAATCCCACCCCTACTCTGTGCAACTCTCCAACCCAAGAGTGAAACATTATTCTCAATCTTTCTTCTATTCAACAGCTGAGCTCGGGAACTCTCTCCCAGAATCAGTCTTTCCCTCTTCCTATGGCTTAAAGTGCTTCAAACTCGACCGTCCCACGATTTTGGCCCTGTCACTATTTCAACTCTGAGGGAAGCACTCGTCACAGGCAGTTCTGCCTTTTGTTTCCCTCACTCACATTGAAATAAAATGTCCAAAATCTATCCAGCGTTTCACAAATCCTAATAGTTGTTGCATCGTTGTTTTAACCTTATTTGGTCCGAGGGAGGTCTTTTTAGCCTTCCCTGTTTCGCTCCATTAGTTTTGAAAATTAAATATTATTTACCCCATTCAGGTGTCATTTGTTATGGGTGAGCAAGAGCGACCCTGTAACTTAGAAGATCACGGTCTTCGGCCAGGACATTCTTTTGTCGAAAATATGTAGGAATTTAGCTTGAAGGGGGTCTGGGTAGGCATTTATTTGTTGGAAAGAAGTCTGGCAAGGCGCTTTTCTTAGCCTAGAGAACAAATCAAATTACATTGCTCGAAATTGGAAAAACATAATAACATAATAAAACATAATAAAACAAGCAAAATCCCCAATAAAAGTTAAACAAGATATCATAAACAAAACACCAGACAGTGTTACATAGAAACTCTCGAATCATAAATATAAGCTTCAGAACAAGGCTCTAAATATCCTCACATTTCTTTCACCATCATCGATTCAAGTATTGAAATGGAAAACACTTTGTAACTTAAGATTAACAAATTCGATTAAGTAATTTATGAATAAAATATAAATAACTATATACCTTATTAACCGTATGCACTCTTGGTTGCTTCTACGCGTGATCCAAACTTGGCTCGGTAATTGTTTAAAACAGACAACTTGACCCACGAGCCTCGGGGGTAGGGGTATCAAGCTGTGATGCATGACTAACGGCACGCGAGATGCCCACTTGATTACTATATCAACACCACCGATTTTCACTCCAACTGTTTTCGCTGATACTCTGATCTGGTTATTACTGAAATGCACTTTATTTGAATTCAGTCACACACAAAATTAACTTCTAGCATAATAAGATTTTTGTCTATGTGGGTGAGGGAGACAAAAGGCAAAACTGCCTGTGACGAGTGCCTCCCCCACGATAGGTTGAGGAAGTGAATGGTGGCCGTCCATAACCGCAGCTATGGAATGGCCGGAAAGGAAATTAGAGACAAAGACACATATGGAGGGATAAAAACCGTAGGAGGGTAGTTTGGAAAAAAGGGATTTGTGCCAGACTCTATCGAAGTCCTTCGATATGTCTAGTGCAACAGAAAAAGTCTCACCGATATGTCTAGTGCAACAGAAAAAGTCTCACCGAAGTCCCAAATGGAGGATGACCAAGAGTTAGTAAGATAAGAAAGAAGATCACAAGTAGAATAGTCCTTAAGGAAGATGGCGGTCTGAGAGTCTGTTATGGGAAGATAAATGTATAAGACATTTTAAGGCAAGAAATTTTAAGATGCAAGAAATGAGAGCAATTGGATGATAGTTGGAGGGTTGAGAGTGGTCACCCTTCTTTGGGACAGGTTGAATGAGAGCAAACTTCCAGCAAGAAGGAAAGACGTTAGAGGAGAGACAGAGATGGAAGAGTTTGCCTAGGCAGGGAGTCAGCACGGAAGCATAGTTTTTTATTACAATAGGAGGAACACCATCTGGTTCGTATGCCTTCGTAGTATTTAGCCCAGAGAAGGTGGAAAGTACATCCTTGGAAGAGATTATGATGTTAGGCATAAGTAGGAGCTAGAGAAGGGGGTGGAGAGGGAGGAATAGCACAGGAATCATCCAAAGTGGAGTTTTTAGCAAAAGTATTAGCGAAGAATTCAGCCTTGTCAGAGGAAGAAGTGACAGTGGTGTCGTCAGAGTGTAAAAGAGGAGGGAAAGACGAATAAGAAAAATTGTCGGAGAGGTTTTTGGCTAGATGCCAGAAGGCTTGGAAAGAGGTAGAGTTGGAAAGTTCAGTGCATTTATTATTGTTTAAAGTGTTAGGCGAGGCAAAGAACTGATTTGGCTTAATTTCGGGCAGAAGCATAGGAAATAAGACATTCTTGAATTTGAAGGTGACGGTACTGTTTGAATGCTTCCTCCTTATTGCGGACAGCAGTAAAGCAAGAGTGAGTAAACCAAGATTTGTTTGCATTAGACTGAGAGAAAGAAAATGGAATGTATGCTTCCATGCCCGAGAGGATTACCGTAGTAATGCGTTCAGCACTCTCCAAGGGTCCCCAGCCACGGAAACAAAAGTAATTCCATGGGAAATCAAAGAAGTACTGCCAAAGAGCCTCCCAGTCGGCAGCGCCAAAGTGCCAGAAGCGCCTCCGGCTGGGAGGATCGGGTGGCCGTACCGGAGATTAAGACAGGTGACAGATATAAGTTTATGGTGCCTCAATTATCAATCACCAGGGTTATATTTGATTGGTGTCATGTACAATGTATACCCCCCCCCCCAAAAAAAAATAAAAAAAATAAAAAAAATTATATATATTTATATATATATATATATATATATATAAATATATATATATATATATGTATATTTAATAGTGGCTCCTTCATCATTGACGATATTGCCTATTAATATAATAGTCTCCCTTCAACACCCGCGGCAGCAGTTTTGAATCTCCCGCGCGGTAGGGTCAGGGAGTACTCTCATAAGTGCACGCTTAATTATCTTATGGAATCGTCCTTATGATTGGGTACCCTACAGAAAAAAAACTTTGTATAAAATTAAAATTAAATTTAACTTAACATCTGTTATATTATGGCTTTCCATGCGTGGATTTCTTGTGCGCAGCGCCCACGCGCAGGCCCCCTAGCGGCCATTTCCTCCTTCTCCCTTCCGCGCTCGTGCCAGGTGGGCGGGGGTCCCTAGTGCTCCAGCTTCATTCTTCGTTCCTACGCTTCTCGTGAGTCCTTACTCATTTGTATACATCTGCGTTGTATTGAACAGAGTTTAGATTAGCTAGCACGGGCTGCCCCATTGGCACAACCGCAGTAGGGTGTTAAATTAGGGTACTTTTGTAACAAGGCGCCTTCGTATCCCAGGATCTGTGCGCCACGTGTGTTATTATTGTGTTGTTTTTGCGCCTTTAGCTTTTGATACTATAGCTAGGAGGCTACCATTCTGCAAGATTATGATTCAGGCCGTCACTTTGAGGCAGTTGCATATTAATTTTGTTTTTTGTTAGCAAAATTAATGCTCTAGTTCAAGGGTGGCTGCACATGGTGCGGAGCCTTCTGGAGTCCGTATTTTCTTTTGGGACCCGCTCTCGGGCCTCCCCCTCTGCTTGCTGTTGCTGTTGATTCATCGGAGCGGCAGTTCTTCCTGTGATGTTTCGTCGGGCCTCCTGGCCAGCCTCGTTAGGGGTCTCCAATGTAGGCTTCAGGTAATTTAGGATTGTAAATTCTATGTATTTGTGATTATTCCTATGTCTGCCCCATTATTATGCTACATGTGCGTGTTGCATGTAATTGGTAGGCCATTGGGAGACGTCCCCTTTATATATATGTGGGGTTTTGGTAAGGGGGACTTTTACATATAAGTCCCCCCCGCTAAAATATTTGGTTGTTTTCTCCGGCGGCCTTCTGTGCAGGGCCCCTCTTTTTCTCTTCTAGTTGACGAGTTAGGGAGCAACCAAATGTCCCGGCGTGGTGCGCTGAACCACAACCAATCCGGCGGAAAATGTTATTCATACGGGAGCAACCTTGGCCCGCCGAGGGGACTCGCCCTGACCGATTTGTCATACGGCAAGACTTCCTTCGCCCGGCGTTCCAGTCTAGTGTGCAGGTGTTGTGATACGTCATGCAAGCACGTTACCTATCTTTCTATTCTCAATAGTCACGGATAGTTGAACACTTTAGGTCACTAGGGCGAGTGACAGTTTGTCACAAGTAAGCAGTCCAATCAGCTTAAAATGGAGAAACCCCAAGATTTTCCATGGCTGAGTCCAGCAGAAGGTTAGAGTAGCTGTGGCTATAGCTAATTTTCCGGCGGACTTGAGGTAGGATGTCTTAACACCGCGCAGGTTATCCTTATGAGCATTGATTCCTGGAAATGTTATTTTCCAGATTGACCCAGTGCTTCAGTGGTGTCGGGAATAGGGTAATGATCCCGACAATTTTAGGTCCAATAGGACATTTGAATTTGGCGGTATCGTATCGCTTGTACGATTTCGGCTGGTTCTTTGTGTATTGTAGTTTATTCTTAAGTATAGGTTAAGTATTAACTGTAATGTATAAATATCTACATCAGCTCTAGATGTATCATGAAACCAAGTTATGGGTTATAATTATTATGAGCCGGCAGCCATATGTAATTTCGCGAAGCGATCGGACGCCGGCCCTTTAGTCTCTCAATCAACACCATACAGCCAACATCTTCCCCCCGGCTCTGACTCAACCCACAGTTCACCATGTGCTACAAATACTAATCTATAGCAACAGTCCTACATCACCAGTCCTCTAAGCTAAGTTCATTGTATCGATATTGTATTATGTGAACATTCCTACATGTCATGCAATTGAATTAGCCGTGTGTGGGGGACTGGATTACACCCATCGACTACGTCGTTGGTAATTATATTATAACAATTTGTTGGGATATTTCATGTACCAGTGATATGCAATTTAACCTCTATATCTAAATTCCCGACAAGTGGCAACAAGACCGGCGGCTAGTGGTGGTTGATTCAGGCGGGAGGGGGGGGGTCCTCCCTGTTTTCTTCCATCATGCCTCGGTTTGAGCTGTGCGCTACTCCTACTTGCTCATTTTTGCCTGTATTTGCTCACAAACTTTGCATCAAATGCGTAAAATGTCTCGATCGTTCTCGGGGCTTGTGGGTATCAAAGCGGTGTTCTGTCTGTTCTGAGTTAAAGGCGGCGCTCATCACTAAGAAAGACTTATCGTGCCTAGTGGCATTGAAAGAGATAAAGAACATTTTCAACTCTTATGCTAAAGATACTGCCCAAAAGGCACTTCACTGCGATGATGATATCTTGTGGGAACATCTTGTCATAAAATCACCTTTGGTCAAGTCAGCCTCCATTAAATCTACTAAACCCAATGCTAAGAAATCCCTTGCCAAAGAGGTAGTGAGTAGCTCGAGTAGTAATGAAAGTACAAAGGAGTACAAAGGAAATCAAGCAACAACAGGTCTAGTGACCCTTCTAGGCTGCTTGTCCTCCAAAACACTGAGGATCAGTGTCCAAACAGTGGTTTAGAGTGGGTAAGGGAACATTGGAAAGGGAACTACTGCCCTGGAACTAATGTCCGTGGCAGGATTAGGAAGTTAGTAGGGGACAGATGGGTTAGTAACTGAGGGGAGGATAAAATAAAGTTATTCATTTACAAACACAGTCAGTCGCGGGTTTGATGCGAGATATTTGTCTAGGCGAAGTTTAAATGAATCAACGGTGCTGCAGTCTATGACATCTCGGGGAAGCCCATTCCATAAGTTGACAACTCGATTGAAGAAGAAATTCTTAGCTTTGTGTGAGTTAAAAGATTTACCAATAATTTTGCAACCGTTTCCCGCGTGTAATTAGATTGGTCGATAGTGAAGTACTTACTACAGTTCATATTGTCGATGCCTTTGATGATTTTGAACACTTGAATTAAGTCGCCTTTTAATTTGCGCTGGGTTAAAGGAAATAGATTTAATTCTCTAAGACGCTCCTCGTATGGTTTGTTCTTTAGGCTAGGTATAATTTTGGTAACTCTACGTTGAACTCTTTCTAGCTTGTCTATATCTTTTTGGTAATAAGGGCACCAGGATTGAATGCAGTATTCAAGAAGAGGGCGGACTAAGGAATTGTAAAGGGTTAGGATAAGGTCTTTGGATTTATGCTCAGATGACCTGCCTATAAAGCCAAATATTTTGTTTGCCTTCTTAAAAACTTCTGAACATTGTTGACTCAGTTTTAGGTTACTCGATATTGTTACTCTCAGATCGGTTTCTCTGTTTACATTCTTAAGCTGAGTGTCATTCATCAAATAGTTTGCTTTCTCATTTTGGTATCCGATATGTAGTACTTTACATTTATCCGCATTGAAACTCATTTGCCAAATTTGGGCCCAACATGACAACTTATCTAGATTGTGTTGGATATCGTCAACTTGTTCTTTTGAGAGTACGCTATTTGTAATTTTTGTATCGTCAGCAAATTTTGAGATTGTACAGGTGAGACCCTCATCTATGTCGTTGATGTAAATTAGAAAGAGAATTGGTCCTAGTACCGATCCCCGGGGTACCCCGCTACTTACATTGGTCCATTTAGATGCCTTACCGTTTATGACTACTCTTTGCTTTCTGTCGCTGAGCCAATTTTCTATCCATTTCAACACACCATCTTGTATTCCATGCGCTTTTAGTTTTAGCAGTAAACGTTTGTGGGGAACTTTGTCAAAGGCCTTTTGAAAATCAAGTATATAATATCTACAGCTTTACTCTCATCGTAGAGGTTGAGGATATCGTGGAAGAAGTCTAAGAGGTTTGTTAAACAGGAACGTTTTTTACGAAAGCCGTGTTGAGTGTCTTTAAGTATGTTATTTTCCTCTAAGTGATTTACGAGTCTGTCTCTTATGAGTGTTTCTAACATTTTACATACAACTGAGGTTAAGCTAATTGGACGATAGTTCCTGGGTAGGGATTTGCTGCCTTTTTTTAATATCGTTGGCTAGCTTCCACTGATCAGGCATATTTCCAAACTGCAAGGATTTATTAAATAGCAATGTTAATGGTTTGGAGAGCTCATCCTTAGCTTCCTTTAGGACTCTAGGTGAGATTTTATCAGGTCCATGCGTTTTATTTACCTTGAGTTTATCTAAACAATTCAATACTTCTCTCTCTGTAACGGTGATATTGCTTAGAACATCTGAATTATCAATCTGAATCGGCGATGGTGTAGGGATATCACTGAGGTCTTCCGTTGTAAAAACTGATGCAAAGAAGGTATTGAGGGCATTACTCAATTGTACTTCATCTTTGGTGTATTCTCCATTTTCATCGACTAACGGTCCAACAGTTGAAGTAACTACTTTTTTCTTTCTGATATAACTATAGAATTCTTTCGGGTTTGTTTTACTTTGATTCGCAACATGTAACTCCAGGGTCTTTTTACTTTGCTTAATTAACTTTTTGGCTTTGCGTACTAGCTCTACAAATTTCACCCGTTCTTCGTCATTTTGTAAGGATTTTAATCTATCATTAGCAAACTTTTTTAGCAAGCAGACAGTTTGAAATATCTTTATTCCACCATTTGGGCTTATTATTTAGGCCTGGACGCCGTATTTTCGATGGTATGCAGTCCTGCACTGCTTTTAGGTAAGTGGTTTCGAATAATTCCCAAGATGTATTTATGTCGTTATTGTTAATTAAAATGCTCCAGTCAGTTTCTTTAAACATAGCTCTAAGTTTATGAAAGTTTGCTTTCTTGAAATTAGGGACTTTTTCGATGCTGCTATTTGGTTCGTTACTAGTAAACTTTAAAGTGAAAGTTATTGTACGATGGTCGCTGTTACTGAATTCATCACCAACATTCAAATTCTCTATTAATTCTTCTTTTGTTGCAAGTACAAGGTCAAGAACATTATTACCACGGGTCGGCGATCGAACATATTGATAGAGTGAACTCTCTTGCAAGTTCGCATACAAGTCATGTCTGGAGTGTGATGTAAGAGTATCGCCCCACTTGGTCACAGGACATCACCAAGTGACATCACTGAGGCTACCCCCCCCCCCCCCCCTGACCGACCAAAGCGGAGGCGGTAGCCTTCCCCCCGGCAACGGTCAAGGTCACGGTCGAGATCCCCCAGAAAGCAGTCTCAGCACTCGTCGGCGGAGTCGTCCAAATCAACCAATCGCCGGAAAGAGGACAAGGTGACACCGGCCAGTACAGGGCACAGTAGTAGCCGGACAGTTACCATAAGGCCACCGCCTTCGACCCCTACCTCCAGTACGCCTACCGTCCAATCCGGCGATTCAGAGATAGGGGTGGAGATCATTGAATCTAGTCCTCACCATGAACAATCTTTAGGTGTACCGCAGGATTTTATTTTTGCTATTCCAAAATTGTCTCAGGTACCACACAAGGCCCCTATGGCTGGACCGAGTAGGGTGTTATCAGATCAGTACAGAGGTTTACTTTCAAGTTCTCAGTGTTTTGACAGCTCTCAGGTTATTCAGGACTCACAGCTACCCGCGGCGAGCGAACGAGGGTGCTGGAGAGTGGGCCAAGGTACAGATAGGGAAAGTATTCACAGTGAAGTTTTACCCTCGTCTTTCCCTGAATTGGTTTGGCCGCCGGCGGAACAAACTCTGGATGAACAGCAGGACATCCCAGAAATACTTGAGTTTGAGTTTAATGAAGAGCCGGAGAAAGTTAATGTTCCCTCGGCTCAAGGTTCAATGTTTGAAGGATCAGAGGCCAGTTCCCAATCTTCTAGGGGTTCCCACAGTAACTGTGTAAGCACGGAGGAAATAAGTAACATTATGCATAGGGTCATGCAGCAATACCAGGTTTCTCTCTCTCCTGATCCTTCCTCTAGTCGACCGGTGGCTCCCCCGAGTAGCTCCACGATTAGACCATTAGAGCCTTCAGGTTTTCCCACCCCTAAGTCCTCATTACCTGTTTTGGTTTCAACCCCAGCAATGTCCACGGCGGCAGGCACTACAGTGACAGCCACTATGACTTCCACTAATGTGCGGGTAATTTCTGATATCACTCCTCCCCCCTTATATAAGGTTCCACAGAGGAAAGGACCTATGCCTCTCCTCTACGGACCGGATTGCTCTTTGACTCAGGTACACCCCTTGAAACCTTTCCTAGCACAACCGACTATTTCAGGGGAGGTACCGGTTCCGGGTGAGTGGACTATTGAAATCAATAAGAATAGGAAACTCAGAGCCAAGGACGAAGTAGGGAGATTACTTGATGTCTCTATTAAGGCCATACCAAGTACATATAATGCTGAATTCTTTGTCTTCTCAGCTGCCCCGGCAGTTCCGCCGGCCTCATCTGCACGACTCTTTGCAGACTGGTCCAAAGCAGATGGCGTTAATGACATTAAAGCTTTGCATGCACTCACGCCAGAACTGGCTACAGTTCCGGTCCTTGATCAGTCACATACACCAGTCCTGCAGATGGGGCAGGTAGGTGTGGGGCCATGGGTAGACTGGGAAGCGGAGGCGTAGGTATTTGCTTCTACTATTACATCTAATACCTCCCATCAGGTCCCTCAAGAGTTGCATGCTTGGTTCTCGTTACTTGTGAATAAGGCAGCCTTGTTCTCTTTCTTGGCGGCCCCCAAGATAGCTCTTCACCAATTGGATGACCCCTTTTGTACCCCTCCCCCAGCCCATCTGGATAGGGACTTTAAGTTACGGAGCAAAGCCTTTAGATTGTTCTCACAATATCTTGTCACTCGCCAGGTTACCATATCCCTAGCTAGGACTATTTCGGCCATTGCAGACCAAAATGTGAGGAAAGCCACAGAGCTGTCACGCAGGATTCTATTAAAAAATTCAATACAATCCCTGGGTGACATTAGAGTAGCTATCTAGGAATCTGTGAGGGCACGCCAGGATCGCCGAGTGTTTTTAGTAAAGAAGTTACCGGAAGATATTGGCCGCCGGGTAACCCTTTACCCAGTTTTAACTGCCTCCCTCCTCAGTTCAGAAACTTGGAATGTAGTTTACAATTTGGTGGATGTGTGGAAGCCGACTACCTCCCAGGCTAAGAGGGAACCGTTTAAAAAACCTTTCACTAAGCCCAAAAGTGGTGGTAAGTCACAACCCCAAACCAAATCAGGGACAGACGTCAGCCAAGACTAGCCAACCGTCTGATACCAACCCATCACACCCTACAAAAAACTAGCCACCCATACTCTCTGTCTCCCCGTGCCATGCTTAGGCGTGTCGGATTTGAGAATTGTTCCACCAAACGACCTCAGTTTGCAAACGGGGTCGTTCCAGGAATGCCACAGAGCCTGGCCCAAACGAACCTGGTCCAAAACCGTAGTACGCAAGGGCCTCACCTGGCGGTGGATCCGGCGACCCCGACTGCGTCAGGCGTTCGACACACCCATGTTTCGCCGGGGGTGGAGGCCCTGGTCCAAGAAATTATTGCAAAGAAGGTCGTTGCCTTAGTAGAACCAACTTGCCGAGTATTCACCTCCAGACTTTTCTTAGTGCCAAAGCGGGACAGTGTGCAGATGCGACCAGTAGTGGATCTCTCGCGTCTGAACACTTACATCATAAATCCATCCTTCAGGATGCTTTCAGTAAACCAAATCAGGCTTATCCTTCAGCCGTTGGGCTGGATGTGCTCCTTAGACCTCAAAGACGCCTATTGGCATGTCCCTATCAACAAACGGTTCCAAAAGTTTCTCGCCCTGAGGGTGGAGCAAGAGACTTATGTCTTTCGGAAAATGCCGTTTGGGTTGAACCTGGCACCCAGAGTTTTCACAAAATTAGTCCGGCAAGCCCTTCTGCCATTATTGGCCGAGGGCATCATGGTGTTGTGGTATCTAGACGACTGGCTAGTGGTGGCGGAGTCAAGAGAGTTATGTCACAATCATGTCAACCAAGTAATCAATCATGTACAAACCCTAGGGTTCAAGGTGAACTTGGCAAAGTCTCTCCTTGTTCCTACACGGGAAATTCAGCAGATAGGGCTGGTCTGGGATACCGCCAATCTGACTCTTACTCAGAGTGCGGATAATCGCCACAGATTTCGCAAGAAACTGTTTCGGTTTCTCCACAGTTTGAATACGACAAGGAAGGCGTGGGACTCCCTGGTCAGCTCACTCAACTGGATCCAATGAACTGTGAAGTTGGGCCGGTTGAAAGTAAAGAGATTAATCATGGAAGGCAACAAATTTTTCCCTCTACTGCCGGAGGGAAAACTATGGCCGATTCCTTGATTTATTCACAACTTACTGTCGGTCTGGGCGAACACCGAAACACTGTACTCTATGACAACTTGGGTTTCTCCTCGTCCTTCGGTATGGGTAGACACAGAAGCTTCCGGAACACTGGGGTGGGGGTATCAGTCCAATCTAGGCCATCAAGGGCAGGGCACTTGGGACCAGGGCATTTCATGGCACATCAACAAACAAGAGCTTCTAGTTCCTCTATATTTTCTCCAAGCCCACGGCTCGTCATTGCAAGGTAAATCAATAGCGTTTCGGATGGACAATTTAGTTGCGGTCCATTGCATTTAGAAACAAGGTTCAGTGAGGTCTCGAGAGTTGCTAATAGTGTCAGGACAGATTTTTGCTCTAGCCGAATCGCTGAGCATTCATCTGCATGCTTCATACCTCCCAGGCGTGTCGAACATTTGGGCGGATGCTCTGTCCCGGCGACGGAGCACCTTAGTAGAATGGGCTCTCAAACAAACCGTCTTCGACAAGATGATTGCCGAGCCGTACCGTCCACAAGTGGATCTGTTCGCATCCGAGGAGACTCACAAGCTACCTCTCTTCCTAACCCGCCGAGGGGTGACTCCGGTGGGGGGACCAGATGCATTACTGGCGGACTGGAACAAGTGGCATTCAATCTATATATTTCCTCCACCAGATTCTGTTCTAATGTGCAGGGAAATTTACAAACGAAGAGGTTACCGGGGCTTAGTCTCGATGATCGCGCCGTTATGGCCGGCTCAGGCGTGGTACCACCAGTTGAACGAATGGTGCAAGGACCCGGTGTCGCTCCCGGTCTCCGCATTCCACTTAGAGGCAATTGGCAACCTTCAGACCTCGCTCAATTTTGCCTTCTGGACATTTACATGGCCAAATGGCTAGCTCAGTATGGGGAAAGTGTCACCAGTAAACTTATGAACCAATATACTATATCTACCAGGAGGCAATATCAATCGCATTGGAAAGCTTTTACGACCTGGATTGTGGAATCAGGGCAAACCGATGCCTCAGGAGCCCTGGTCTTCAAATACTTAGATTATTTGTTTGAGCAGAAGCGTTTTTCCGTTGTTACGTTAAAAAATCACTTATCTGCTATCGGGACCCCCTTCTTTGATCTCACTGGTCTCTCAATGCCGCAGGCGGAGGCGAAAAGGTTTATGAGGGAGTGTTTCAAGATCCGCCCACCACCACGTCAGCTCATGCCCACCTGGTCGCTTGATAAAGCCTTATCTTTGCTTCAGTCGCGCAAATACAATACTGCGCCGGATTTTGATTCATTACTTAACACCTTACGAGCGGCCTATGCGGTTTATTTATGTGTACCGCACAGCGGGGTGTTTTTAGCCAAAATAGGGTTGTTTACGTGATCATTTTCATGCCTAAATAAGACCCAGAACGTAAAACAAGTACCTATCCCTGAAAGGGCATAAACAGAGCTTTCGAATGACACCATAACGATCCTTGTATGATGGATAGTTTTCTTGCAATAACCGTGCAACGCGAGTGCAAAAAGCAGGTAATTCGGTACTTTCGGTACATAATTGAGTATGTAGCGAGTGAGAGAGGGAGGAGGGAGCTGAGATTTGTGTCAGTAGGTTCGCCGCGGTGGTCTGGAGCAGTCATACGCTCGCTAGTCTCCTGCCACCACTTGTCTCTCTCTCTCAGCCACATTACGTGCTGAAATTGCCACTCGAGTTATGTCGAGCGCCGCCACATAGTCCAGCTTTATTTAACTCGACTTATGTTGCTCGCCGCTAATTATGGGTTAAAAAGGCTGTGTTCCTGATGGCTTTAGCTACAGGAAATAGGGTCTCTGAGCTGGCGGCAATGAGCAATGAACCTAATTGCCTTAGGTTTGGGAGACTGCACGACAAGGTCCAAATCACGCCGTCTCCCACTTTTATAGCTAAGAATAAGCACTCTGATCATGTTTTCTCAGAATTTTCTGTTCCGGCATTAAAACGCAGACATACTCATCACATTTTATGTCCAGTGGAGGCCTTAGTTAAGTTTATGAGGGCAGCTCACCCTCGACAACCGGGCTTCCTGTGGCTGAACCAGGCAAGAAATCGTGTTACTAGGAGAACATTGGCTTCTCTGTTAGTATATGTTATTAAAGAAAGTAATCCCGGCGTAGTGGGCAGGTCCCACGACATCAGGAAGTAGGCCGTCTCTCTTAGATTTTTACAAAATTTCTCCAAAGACGACATTGCCAACACTCAATTGTGGGCATCAAACCATACTTTCCTTACACGATACCTGTCGGTCGCTCTGGACAAGCCAAAGCGTACCTGTGTAGCTTTACGACAGAAGGTTTCGTAGACTCTGTGCTATTATGTATTAAGGTTAAAGCGAGAAAAAAAAGGGGGGGGGGGGGGCGAATAGCCCAAAGCCCCACAGAACCCTTCCGCCGGAGATTGTGATAAATCACGAGCTGTGATCGAACTGATATGACAATTCAAGAGTTTTTAATTTTGTTTTAAGAAATCTATCATAGTTGCAACTATATAGGATTAATAGAACGTACAAACATACAGTATATACACTGTACAAATATTGTTCAAATTAGAACAATATTCTAAAGAGTTTATAGTTCTAAGTAGGGCACAAGGATGTGCCCAATATATCATGTATAGATCTTAAAGTAAAGATCTGGTCATAAGTAAGCAGACTTTCTTCGAAGTCACGCCCTGCTTGCAATCTTTTATATTTTTATACTATTTATTTTTTGTATACAATAAAACTTACAAATTATATACGGCTTATTTTTGTCCTGAGGTTAAGGTATTGTTACGAATGTCCCCCTCCAGTCTTGGTACTCAGGCAATATCGTCAATAATGAAGGGGCCACTATTAAATTATAGGTTTGATTCCCGGAGGGAAGTAGTGAAAACCTATTATTTAGTAGGGCCCCGTAATCATTGACGATGCATGGCCCTCCCATCCATCCCCTTCCCATTCGTTGATTTTCTAGTGAGTCTTGATATATCAGTGAAGGAGGAAATAGCCGCTAGGGGGCCTGCGCCTGGGAGCTGCGCACAAGAAATCCACACATGGAAAGCCATAATATAACATATATTAAGTTAAATTTTCATTTTTATTTTCTACGAAGTTTTTTTTCTGTAGGGTACCCAATCATAAGGACGATTCCATAAGAGAATTAAGCGTGCACTTATGAGAGTACTCCCTGACCCTTCCGCGCGGGGGATTCAAAACTGCTGCCGCGGGTGTTGAAGGGAGACTATTATATTAATAGACAATATCGTCAATGATTACGGGGCCCTACTAAATATTAGGTTTTCACTACTTCCCTCCGGGAATCAAACCTATAATATATACTGTTTCAATGTTACCGAATGTTGATTATGTGGATGGAGATCTATACTAGAAAAAAATGGAGAAAGATTTGACCAGAGGCACCAAGATGGCGGAGGTTGGCCGATCTCTGTCACTACAGGTTCTCTAGCTATCACCTATACTGCACGCTTTTAGGACAGTTATAACCAATCATATCTCTCTATTACCAGTACAACATTCTTCACCACTCCATAATCATTTACATCATTATTTTTCGCCAAATGTGTGATGGTATATTATATAACTTATGAACATGCTCCCACGAACCCTCTTAAAGATAAATGTGTACTTCGTTCGGTAGAAAATTGTCCCGACCGAAGGCCGGTTCCTCCAAAATTGCAGGTTCACTATCGCTTGCCAGGAAAAATATCGACTTCTTGATGACATGAAAGGTTTTAAAATTGACAGAAATATGGCGAGATGCCTTAGAATCGTCAAATTAATGGAGCAAACGTCTTAAAATTAAAAATACGAATGGAGTTAAACATAAGGGAGAAGGAGGTCCAGAACCCCTCCCCCTCCATAATTCGTTGACCTTACCTGAGGCTTGGGCTATCCACCGTCACAACCATCTTATCAGCCACCATCACCATCACCAGCTACATCTTGGACGTGTATTACCGGTAGCGTTAGGTCTGACCACATTAACCCTTAAAGAGCGGCGCCCGGCTATAGCTGGGCACCAATTTGCAGCAAGTTAGGAGCATTATTATGGCTTTTACAGGGTTAAAATCGAGTGCAAATGGCCGGGAGTGCAGCGGGCCACACATCTGACACCCAAGGCCTAATGCCGCCCACTGACTCACCCTCCCTGTGCTCTCGAGAGGCCGGCAGTGTAGCCAGTAGTGAGCGTAGCTGGGAAAAATATACCGCTATACGCTAAACTCCCATGTTACTGGTACCACTGTATGAGAACCACGAGTGCTACGTAGCTCGTTCTGGTCTCATTTTGATGCTTTTAGCGCCTAGTTTTTTGCTGAATACATTTCTTTTCATGCAGATACTTGATTTATCATTCAGGAGGGCCTGAATATGCCCAAATAACCCCAAAACCCCCCCGCTAGACGAGGGTTAAAGTCATGTTGGGCCAGTATCATCATCCTAGCGCTCCACCCCAATCTTCCAAATATGAACCTGGCGGAGGGTAAATGCCAACTGGTTTATCACGAGAGTAAAATAATGGAGGAAGAGTTGCGTTTGTTGTCGTAGTATGTCAGGAGAGGTTAAGTTAGGTGGCTTGTGCTAGGCTGTCCTTTGTCATCCGTGTTCTAGCCATATGGATCGGGGGATTTCTTAGTATTCCATTCTGATGCACAGGTGATTTTGCATATTACCCGGGGAAGTGAAGAGTAGGAAACTAAGGCAAAATGTTACAAGCGTAAGATAATAGCAAGATAGAAAACACTATAATAAAACTGCATGACATCTTGTATGGAAATTCAAACACATCATATTTCATAATAGGATGTTTAAACAAATAGAAACACAAAAGGTAGAGAGTGAAAGACAAGATGTTAAAGCAGGGAAAGACAAATAGTAACACTGAGACAGGAGGTTTAGACAAAAAACATTAGGGAAAGGACGAGACAAATTAATTGAGGTAAATAAGTAGAAAAGAGGCTAATGAATGATGAAAGTAAGATTCAATAGAAAAATGAGTGTGGAGAAGAAATAAGCAGGATGGAGACACACATTCGAATACAAGGAACGAAATGAAGAAGGATAATGAGAAGGGACACGAGTCAATGTTTTCTGCGAGATTCATTGCCGGTTGTTCACTGTAACACTCGGTATGTCTATAACAACTTCCAAGTCTTCCGAACGTTTTGCCGATCTCATGTCATATAAAGTTTATTGAGTGATTTGCCAGGCCACTAAAAGTAATTTTTTTTTTTTTTCTATATTCCAACTACTCCCTCTCGGGCATAGGCTGAGAGCCTGTACATTCCACCGCTCAACACGGTGAAGCCCGTGAGGTCTTGTTCCAGCCTGGGGAGTGAGACATGTGAAGCATCCATCATGGCTCGAAGCAGTTCCATCTCTGAAGCGGCCGGTTGCTTCGCTCAAGTGCTTCACCGTCTGACCCTCCAGACTCAGACCCTCACTCTCAGAACGCCACCTATTGAGCAGTGAACTCACTAGGCATTGTCCCCCTGTAACATATTTTGAATATGGGAATATTCATACAGTGTTATTTAATCAGGGAACAATGAGGGTATTTTTTTGGCATTTCGGAGGGCTTTGTGGTAATGCACTGATACTAGGTACAGCACAAATTCAATCCCAATAATATCTTCCCATTGACATATCGGGTTTTGAACCCGGGTCCATTGGACTACCAATCCAGTGGCATGACCACTCCACCACACCTCCCCTTTATATATGAATGGACAAGATATTTAGTGATGGATACTAAAACAAGTGGTAATTATCACAATACACAATGTGTGTGAGCGTAAATTTATATATATATATATATATATATATATATATATATATATATATATTATATATTGTGACGTTAACCACTCCGTTAGAACCACATGGCTTGTCCTACAGTGACTCGCTAGGATCGCCAGGGCAGTGGATGTGGCTACAGTTGATGTATTGTTGTGTGCTTTATTTCATATGAAAGCTCGTGTCATGGGCAGTCCAGAAAGGCTCTTTGTTTTCACCCATGTCAAGGCTTTATATATTTAATTGCAAAGTATATGTTTTATCATTAAGTAGTAATGATAGGATTTGAGAGAGAGAGAGAGAGAGAGAGTGGAACAGAGTGTGGGGAGGCGCGCAGTGTTTTGCTATACTCGATGATGTCATAGCTGGCTGGCCTCGTGGGGATTCGTTGAAGGAGTTTTTTACCATGCTTGGTGACGTCATGTTTGGCTAGCTTCTTTAGCATTGGCTAGAGGACTTGTTACCGCTTTTTCTACGCGGTTCGAACTAGTGCTAGTATATATACTGCTCTCTGGCCACTCTCTCCCTCAGATCTGGTTTCTAGAATGCATCCCTCTCATCCCATTAATACCTGTGCCCCTCTCTGCACCTGAGAACCTTTTCCTCTGCCTATCTCTCTCATTTTCCATATCTTTCACCACCTTTTATTAATATTATACCACCTCTGGTTAACTCTGCATAATCAGCTTTATGCTGGCCAGTTGTATTGTGCGTTAAGGTCTTATATAACCCATGTATGTTTAGTTGTTAAGATAAGTTGATCACGAAGCATTGGTTGGCATTCATATTGTTCAGTACCGCTTCCTATAATTATTAGTGTTCTGCTGGATTAGATAATGCTAGACTAGGAGTCTGATACTATAAGGTATTGTTTCCGATGGGTGCTGGCTTTAGTTAACCCGTACAGCCCAGCGCCTGACGCGTCGGCGATGTATGTAATGCACAGTCCCAGAGACGCGCCTGGCGCGTCACCCTAATTGCGCCGACCGTAACCTCAGGTGTAGCCACTCAAGAGGGCTCAGATTTGTATGGGAACTGTGTATCCCCACGCAACCGTGCCGATGGTTGAAAACTCCTAAAGTCCATGTGCGTGCGCGTGAGCGTGCAATAACCTGGGTTTTTGGGGTAATTGCCTTCAATTTTTTACTCTTGTGAAATACTTTTTCGGGGGCTCTGTAGGACCATTCTTTAAGCTTTTTGAGCGGTTTTTCGTGTTTTTTCCTTCATTCCTAACCCATTCGCTATTGTTTCTGGAATAAAACAAAAAATTGAAAACCGGCCGGGTTCTGGTGAACAAACATTACAAAACTAGCCGGGGCTGGACGGGTTAAAAGCTGCACGACATACGTGGGAACTGGAGTTGATTGGGTAAATTCTAGTCTGTGTGCCATTGAGAATAGAGCATGCACGAATGAGGGCTTTTTGCCTATACCATTCTGCACTGTTCTAAGCTCGGTTGCTTGTCTTTGAGGTACGCCAGGAGAACGCTTGATACTTCGGTATTAAGGTTTCTCAAGAGAGCTACCCTTCCCTATAACGTAATATTTGACGCACAGACTTGAGATTTGCACTAGGCTATGCGGCATGCCATGCGCACCAGTATCTCGTATCATTGACTCTAGCTAGACTTTATCAGTCATAGTAGACATTAAGTATATTAAACCAATTACTCTTATTATGCATACCCGTTTATGATTACACAAGCATTTCGCAGCCTAGTTTGATGTATTGAGACACGAACGACTTAGGCTCTTTTTGTTGATAGGAATACTGCATTGTCGTGGCGATTATTATTCTTGTTGTAGCGTTTAGGATATTCTTGGCTCCGACGGCATTGTATATCCTGCCTTTTGTGAGCATAGCCTGCTCGAGCATTGTTCCGCTGCCTGCCTTTTTGGGTTCCATTTCCGATTCGAGCATCTTGATAGCATCTAACATTTAAAGAAGATTCCTTGTTGGTGTTGAAGGACTTTAGTGCACTTTCTTTCATGCAGGAGTGCCTGACATTTATTGATTAAAGTAACATAAGCTGTACCTTCCCTTACCACCTTACTTTACATACCATAACCAAGCACCTTCGGTTATAGGTAGTAATAGGCTGTTTTCACATAACATTAAGCCTAGAGTAGACGCACATTTATTGAGAGTTTGATAACCTATTATTGCATATAGAACTCTGGAGAGTATTTGTGTTCTTTGTTCACTGGGAATATACATCAGAGGTTGGATCTAGCGCTTTCCGTTGTAGCATTTATGCCATTACTAGTCCAATGAATAAGAGCCCTGATGTGTTTAAACCTCAGTCGTAACAAATGGCGACCTTACCTAGGATTTGGTGAACCTACATTTATTAGCAGGGAACATTTGTTGTTTTGGGGAATATTTTGCAGGGATCAGCAAGAATATTTTTTTTTGGCAACATAGTATAGCCCTTGAGTATTTCCGAGAATTTTTGTGTGTACTTTGAGGTATAAGAGTTTGGGGTGCTTCTTTTCTGAATATTGAGGTGGGAAATTTTTGTGAGCATCATGTCTTATACCGGATCAGAGGAGAATGGAGACACAGTACGTAATGTCGAAACTGAGGAACAGCAGTATGATGAAATGGTTAATCAGGTGAACTGTGAGGAGGATGCTAGGATATTTTTGCAATGGCCTGTTACTGCCGAGCGGTTGGAGGGTATGGATCGGTACGGTCTTCAATGCCTGGCCACAGCTATCGGTCATGCGGGTACTAGCAGCATGACCAGGGATAACTTGATAACGTGTGTACTGCGCAGGGTGACTGGTGAGCGAGATGGGTTGAGTGCTCAGAGCCCTTCGGCCATGCTTCACCTACACTCGACGCCCAGCCATCCCAGTGGTTTGCCGACCCCGGGTACGCTTCCACAGTTGGGTGGTGACTGGCAGGGTGGGTTGCCCCTGGGGGGACCACCGGTAGTTTCAAACATTGTAGCACCTTCACCTCCTCCAGGGTTAACTCCAGAATTATTGTATCAGCTCGAATTAGCTAAGATCGAAGAGAGAAAGGCTATCAGGGTATCTGAGCTTCAGATTCAGCAGCAACAAAGGGCAGGTGAGCTTCAGCAGCAAATAGAATTAGCCAAGATAGATGAGAGAGCCAAGATAGAAGAGAGAAAAAGTCACCAGCACATAGAGCTAGCAAAAATCCAAGCTGATTTAGAGTCGACTAGGTACTGTGCCGACATGGACGTAGAGAAGTCACGAGTAGAGACAACGGGACAGCGACTTGGGGCTGGTAACAGTGCTCATGATCAATCTCTCTCGCACTTATTGAAACTGGTTCCGGTGTTTGATGAGAGTGGTGTAACAGAATTTTTCGCACGCTTTGAGAAGAAGTGCCAGGAACACCAGTGGCCAGAGAATAAATGGGCAGCACTTGTATCCTCTAGATTAATAGGTAAGGGTCTTAAAGCCTATGATGCGTTACCTTTGGAGTCATGTATTGTGTATGAGGATCTCAAGGAGGCTGTCCTGATGGCTTACGAACTGCAACCAGAAACGTACCGTTTGAAGTTCCGGGGTGTAACTAAGGGAAGAGATAGCACCTTTTTGGAACACGCCCGGGACTTGTCCGATGCTATGGGGAACTGGCTCTGATCTGAGAAGGTAACAACGTTTGATGGAGTTAAGCAGTTGATGATGTTGGAGCAGTTCTTTAACCCGGGAGCTGCGGGGAGACTCTTAAGAGTTCCCCCGGCGGACTGCGGGGAGACTCTTAAGAGTCAGAGAAAAAAAAAATCAACTTTTGACATCGAAAAAAATATATTTTTATTATTATTTTGTTTTTATTTTATTTTATTTTTTTGGCCCCTGGGCCATGCAAAATCTCAGTCCTCTACCTCCCCTCCTTCCCCACTTTCCTCCTCTCCTTCAGTTATCACCTATTTTCCCTGTTATTCCCTTATTCTGAGGTATATTTTCGTGCTAACATTAGAAATCCGGTTCCAGGGTGTGATCATCACTGATAGCAAGCGAATGCAAGAGAGAGAGAGAGAGTATCGATCGACTGTGTCTCAGTGGCTTTTGGGGAAATTGGCGGGAAAGCAGCTTGCCTCACCCATACATTATACAACTCGCGGGCTATATCTCCGATTTTGACCATCCAAACGCTGTTTTCACTCGTTTTATTGTTGTTTCAGGTTAATACCTTTATAATCAACCCATAATAGGTGCATATGGATAAGTATTAATGCTATTAATGGTACAATGAATATTTTATTGACGGAAACACCTCAAATACATGCGCACAGGGAGAGGTGTCTAATTACCCCCATGCGCACTTCAGAGGTTAAGAGCACGGGCGGTGATCTAACTTTGAACTTAAAGGAGAAAAACCCAAGAACTCTAGTAGAAGCAGCAGAAATGGCTGATCTACGGCTGTCGTTGATTCGGGGTTGCGGGTCCTCACAGAAGTACGATGCAAGTGCTAAGGACCGTTATCCTCTCCCTCCCCGTAGCAATGACACATTTAAACAAAAGAGCAATGAAACTAAAACTGAATCCAAACCTAACACCACGCCGTATAAGAAAAGACAGGGGTCTTTTACATTACAGTATAAGCCGAAACCAAAATTTATGTGTTTTAGGTGCCACAAGGAGGGTCATAAAGCAAATGAGTGCCCTAGTCGACCTCCTCCGGCATCCGTGTCTTTTGCTCACGGCATTGGAGTGTTCAAGAGGACATCGGAGTTTGTTAGAGGCAATTCTTCCGAGGTAAATACACTGCCAGTGCAGAAGGATCCGGAAGGCTTATTCCCTGTCTGTGATGCCTTTAGTGACCACAGGGGACTCGGTTGTGTGGAGTGGGGGGGTAGAAGACATGAGGTGAGAATTTTGCGTGACACTGGGGCATCGCAAACATTGTTGAGGAATTTCACTGGTAAACCTGTAAATACGGCGTGGGTGGTTGTGGTTCAGGGGGTTAATGCAACAAGGTCATACCCGCTTGTAAGAATGAAGATGGAAGTTGATGGTGTGACTCATGACCTGGATGTAGGAATTGTGGAGAAGTTACCTGTTGGGGGCGTCGACCTCCTTCTCGGGGACTCATTATTAGGACCAATTTTCGAGTCTGGAGAAGACCCATTAACTGTTAGTAAGAAGGCAGAGGATGGGCTTAAAAAGACGAAGAGACAGCAACGATATACAGAGAGAGAGCAACAGGAGGCTAAATTCAGTGTAGGAGGGGGGCATGAGTTGTTTCGCAAACACTTAGATAAGCTTGCTCCTTCGGACATTCGTAAATTGCAATTAGAAGACCCGGAGGTTCTTGAATGTGGTACCGGTGCTGTCGAGTTGGAGGAGGACAGTGATGCACAGTCGGGAGATTTGTTTTCATAGATGGCATACTGTACCGGCGATTCCAAGATCCGCAGAGGAATTGGGAGGGGGGGGTCAGGAGAGGTAGACCAGCTGGTCGTGCCAAGGGATTGCAGGGAAAGCCTACTTAGGTTGGCCCATGATGTACCACTGGCGGGACATCTGGGTGTCCGTAAGACGGTTGCAGCCTTGGGGAAATTATTTTGGTGGCCTGGTCTGAGAGCACAAGTTGTGTCATGGGTGGCAATGTGTGATGTGTGTCAGAAGGTTGGCAAACCAAATCAGAGCATTCCTAAGGCGCCGTTACACCCCATTCCTGTCAGTGGGCCTCCCTTTAGTAAGGTTATAGTGGATATGGTTGGCCCCCTTCCCCCTACAAGTGCCGGAAACAAGTTTCTCCTGACTATCATGGATGTAGCAACAAGGTACCCTGACGCGTACCCTATGAGAAATGGGTCAGCGAAGACGGTGGTCCGAAACTTGCTAGTGTATTTTTCCCGGTATGGTTACCCGCAGCAGATTCAGTCAGACCAAGGATCCAACTTCACTTCTAACCTCTTTGTTCAAACTATGCAGCAGCATGGGATTGTTACGGTTGTGTCATCTGCGTATCATCCGGAGAGCCAGGGTGTGTTAGAGCGATGGCACTCAACCTTAAAATCTATGCTTCGTTGTTATTGCTTTGAGAATGGGAAAGATTGGGATCTTGGCCTGCCATATGTTTTGTTTGCTGCACGGGAGGTACCTGGGGAAAGTTTGGGATTCAGCCCTAATGAGCTCGTCTTTGGACACCGTGTCAGAGGGCCTCTCCATATGGTTAAAGAAATATGGGAGGGCGCAGAAAAACCTTGTTCTATGCTCAAGTATGTCCTCGACAGTCGAGAACGGATGTTGCGCAGTCTGGAGTTGGCTGGCCGTAATTTGACTAGCTCTCAGGCCCTCATGAAGGACAGGTACGACCTTAAGGTTAAACTCAGGGAGTTTCACGGGGGTCAGGAGGTGTTGATTCTACTGCCCCTTGTAAGTCACCCCTTATCCGCGAAGTACACTGGTCCTTATAGGGTGGTTGAGAAGCTATCGGACCTGGATTACTTGGTAGCCACTCCAGACAGACGTAAGCGCAATCAGTTATGTCACGTTAATCTTATGAAGGAGTATGTGAGGCACCCCCCTGAGCCTCTCACTGTGCCTGTGATGACGTTTAGCAGTCAAGGTGGAGAAGGAGAACGGGACAGTCAAGCTCAGGTGGAGGATAACTGGGATCATCATGTCTCTGCGAACTAGTGGGCGGGGAACACGAACCAGGCGGCTCAGGAAGCGTTGCAACACTTACCTGAGCATCAGCGTGTGGCTGTGGAGCGCCTGTTCGGTTCATACCCCTCTGTTTTCGCGGAGCACCCAGGCCTCACTACCCTAGAGGTGCACGACGTGGACGTAGGAGACCACCCCCCTTTCAAGTCAGTTCCCTATAGGGTGCCCCCTATTAAACTGCCGGCCCTCCGGGCGGAGTTGGAGTATATGTTAACAAGGGGGCTGATTGAGAAGGGGATGGTGAAGTGGACATCTCCCGTCATGCTGCAACCAAAACCGGATGGTAAGGTGCGATTCTGCGTAGACTACAGACGGTTAAACGGTTTGACGCCCACCAACCCATACCCTCTTCCTCGGGTCGACGACTGTGTGGACAAGATAGGCAATGCAAAGTACCTAACCAAGGTGGACTTGGTTAAGGGATACTGGCAGGTGCCCTTGTCCGAACGAGCGAAAGAGGTATGTGGTTTTGTGGTGGATGGTGCTACCTACCGCTGTAACGTGATGCCTTATGGCCTAAAGAACGCACCCGCTACCTTTCAGAGTTTGATGAATTATATAACGGCAGACATTCCTAATTGCACAGAATACCTCGACGATGTTATTATCTATGACAACAGCTTTAAGAGTCATTGTGAGCACGTAGAACTCCTGTTCAAGAGGCTTAGTGAGGCAGGCTTGGTGGTCAACCTGGCAAAGTGTGATTTCGTGCGGGCGTCCGTGCAGTATCTTGGGTTCATGGTGGGGTTGGGTCAGGTGTGCCCCCCACAGAACAAGATAGCTGCGATTGATCACTTTCCCCGGCCGGCCACCAAGAAGCAGATCATGAGGTTCTTAGGTATGATCGGATACTACAGACGCTTCATTAAGGGGTACTCTACCGTGCTAGCACCTCTGACAGATCTTTTAGCAAAGGATAAGAAATTCAAATGGGCGCCTGAGTGTGAGAAGGCGTTTAGCGTAGTAAAACACATGTTGTGCACTCACCCGATCCTCAGGGCCCCTGACTTTAGCCTACCTTTCCAACTAGCAACGGATGCTAGTGGTGTGGGGGCTGGTGCCGTCCTTATGCAAAAGGACGATGATGGGCTGGAACATCCTGTTAGTTTCTACTCGAAGAAGTTCAATTCAGCCCAAAAGAACTACTCTGTTGTCGAGAAAGAGCTGCTGGCAATTGTACTTGCACTGAAGCATTTCGAGGTCTATGTTCCAGCCTATGGTCCAGTCGTTGTAATTTACACAGATCATCACCCTCTCAAGTTTTTGCACCAGTTTCACAATCGGAATATGAGGCTGACCAGGTGGTCGCTAATGTTACAGGAATATAACCTGGACATACGCCATATTGCCGGTTGTGACAACGTGATTGCAGATTGTCTTTCGAGGGTAGATGATCCTGGGTAGATTGACACACGGGTAGCCTCCTGCTTTAGTTTGAATAGTATTTTGCGCTTGGTGCTTGTTGGCTCGCGGTTGTAGCCCAGCGTATTGGGTCGTAAAGCAGGAGTTAAGCGTTTGGTATAGAAGAAAAAACTAGGCTTGCCCCTATAGTGCAGCCGAAAGAAACAAATTACAAACATGAAAATCAAATAAAAAACTCTTTCTTTGATAGTTGAATTTTTTCAGTATGTTATAGCAGTAATTCTGAGTTGCACTCCTCTCAGAATGCTGGGCTAGAGAAGCTCGCTCTTAAGGAGCATAACTACATATGATTTAACCTATTGTGCTGGGGAGGGTTATAATTTTGTAAAATGTTTTGTTGAGAACTGTGCCAGATATTTTACTGCCGCTGGGTGATGGGAAGTAGAGATATAGCATGGGTTCTAACAATCAGATTTTTGTGACCCTTGGGCCTCTGAGAAAAATTATGGGGGGGGTGTGACGTTAACCACTCCGGTTGAACCGCATGGCTTGTTCTACAGTGACTCGCTAGGATCGCCAGGGCAGTGGATGTGGCTACAGTTGATGTATTGTTGTGTGCTTTATTTCATATGAAAGCTCGTGTCATGGGCAGTCCAGAAAGGCTCTTTTTTTTCACCCATGTCAAGGCTTTATATATTTAATTGCAAAGTATATGTTTTATCATTAAGTAGTAATGATAGGATTTGAGAGAGAGAGAGTGGAACAGAGTGTGGGGAGGCGCGCAGTGTTTTGCTATACTCGATGACGTCATAGCTGGCTGGCCTCGTGGGGATTCGTTGAAGGAGTTTTTACCATGTTGGTGACGTCATGTTTGACTAGCTTCTTTAGCATTGGCTAGAGGACTTGTTACCGCTTTTTCTACGCGGTTCGAACTAGTGCTAGTATATATACTGCTCTCTGGCCACTCTCTCCCTCAGATCTGGTTTCTAGAACGCATCCCTCTTATCCCTTTGATACCTGTCTCCCTTCTGCACCTGAGAACCTTTTCCTCTGCCTATCTCTCTCATTTTCCATATCTTTCACCACCTTTTATTAATATTATACCACCTCTGGTTAACTCTGCATAATCAGCTTTATGCTGGCCAGTTGTATTGTGCGTTAAGGTCTTATATAACCCATGTATGTTTAGTTGTTAAGATAAGTTGATCACGAAGCATTGGTTGGCATTCATATTGTTCAGTACCGCTTCCTATAATTATTAGTGTTCTGCTGGATTAGATAATGCTAGACTAGGAGTCTGATACTATAAGGTATTGTTTCCGATGGGTGCTGGCTTTAGTTAACCCGTACAGCCCAGCGCCTGACGCGTCGGCGATGTATGTAATGCACAGTCCCAGAGACGCGCCTGGCGCGTCACCCTAATTGCGCCGACCGTAACCTCAGGTGTAGCCACTCAAGAGGGCTCAGATTTGTATGGGAACTGTGTACGTATCCCACGCAACCGTGCCGATGGTTGAAAACTCCTAAAGTCCATGTGCGTGCGCGTGAGCGTGCAATAACCTGGGTTTTTGGGGTAATTGCCTTCAATTTTTTACTCTTGTAAAATACGTTTTCGGGGGCTCTGTAGGACCATTCTTTAAGCTTTTTGAGCGGTTTCCCCTCTGGTTAACTCTGCATAATCAGCTTCATGCTGGCCAGTTGTATTGTGCATTAAGGTCTTATATAACCCATGTATGTTTAGTTGTTAAAATAAGTTGATCACGAAGCATTGGTTGGCATTCATATTGTTCAGTACCGCTTCTGCTGGATTAGATAATGCTAGACTAGGAGTCTGATACTATAAGGTATTGTTTCCGATGGGTGCTGGCTTTAGTTAAAAGCTGCACGACATACCTGGAAACTGGAGTTGATTGGGTAAATTCTAGTCTGTGTGCCATTGAGAATAGAGCCTGCACGAATGAGGGCTTTTTGCCTATACCATTCTGCACTGTTCTAAGCTCGGTTGCTTGTCTTTGAGGTACGCCAGGAGAACGCTTGATACTTCGGTATTAAGGTTTCTCAAGAGAGCTACCCTTCCCTATAACGTAATATTTGACGCACAGACTTGAGATTTGCACTAGGCTATGCGGCATGCCATGCGCACCAGTATCTCGTATCATTGACTCTAGCTAGACTTTATCAGTCATAGTAGACATTAAGTATATTAAACCAATTACTCTTATTATGCATTCCCGTTTATGATTACAGAAGCATTTCGCAGCCTAGTTTGATGTATTGAGACACGAACGACTTAGGCTCTTTTTGTTGATAGGAATACTGCATTGTCGTGGCGATTATTATTCTTGTTGTAGCGTTTAGGATATTCTTGGCTCCGACGGCATTGTATATCCTGCCTTTTGTGAGCATAGCCTGCTCGAGCATTGTTCCGCTGCCTGCCTTTTTGGGTTCCATTTCCGATTCGAGCATCTTGATAGCATCTAACATTTAAAGAAGATTCCTTGTTGGTGTTGAAGGACTTTAGTGCACTTTCTTTCATGCAGGAGTGCCTGACATTTATTGATTAAAGTAACGTAAGCTGTAACTTCCCTTACCACCTTACTTTGCATACCATAACCAAGCACCTTCGGTTATAGGTAGTAATAGGCTGTTTTCACATAACATTAAGCCTAGAGTAGACGCACATTTATTGAGAGTTTGATAACCTATTATTGCATATAGAACTCTGGAGAGTATTTGTGTTCTTTGTTCACTGGGAATATACATCAGAGGTTGGATCTAGCGCTTTCCGTTGTAGCATTTATGCCATTACTAGTCCAATGAATAAGAGCCCTGATGTGTTTAAACCTCAGTCGTAACAATATATATATATATACAGGTATATGTGTGTGTGGTTAGTATGAATAGTATTATCAGTACATAAAAGCTCTGCCTATAGTGAAACCGATACTACAGACAAATACATTATGTATTACTCAGCTTAAACGCCTCCTAATAATTTACCGTAATATCAGATATCACTATACTTCATTCATTTTAGGTAGACCAAATATCTTGACCACTAATCTCTATAACTCAAAAACGACTTGAGTAATCGAGCTAATATTTCTAACATTTAGGAAGGGTCAGCCAGGAAATAAGTGTGAACATTCACAGCCCGTTTTCGCCAACCCTTTTTGAGTTACAGAGCTTAGGGATCACGATTTCTGGCATACCTATAATGAATGGAATATAGTACTCTTCACCTTAGCATATTTTTAATCAAAATGTTAAGGAGCGTGATGTGGTGGTTTTGGTACTGATGTTGTTATGTCGCGCTTTAAGTTAGTTCACTATTTCCACCTTAGGAAAGCTTTAGAACTACAACACTCAAATGGAACAGAGCTGACTTAAACAATAATAAAGGTTGTTCTTCATCAATAATAGTATCAAGTAAATGCAAGATGATGATTATATATCTAAGGCATAAACGCACACAGAGCGGTTAGTCTCAAACAATAACTGATAGCCTGAGTTTAGAAAACGAACGCGAGGTTTAGCGTGAATCAAGGTAGGTCAATAATTCTGAGGTCACACGTATTCAGTGATGGCAAGATATGTAGTTTAGGATATCAGATGAGGTATAAATAACTTGGAAGTTTGGTCGATATATAGAGGATATAAATCTCTATCAACTCATATAAGTATAAACGTAGATATTAGTTCATGGAACTGAGGATAATTTATTTTAGCCTGTGTGAAAGGCTGAGGTCTCGTTGTTGAAATATTAACGCGATGTGGTATAGATAGAATTTAATACCTAACTCAAATAATGCTTAGTCTGAGTTTAAAGTCAGGAAGCATGAATACAATAGGTTTGAACAAGAGACAAAATATTTAACACTCTCTGTGAACACTTTTACAAGATTACGTACCCTGCTAATAATATTAAACATGGAATAAGATCTGTTAGGGTATTCACAGGTATTTACGTGTAGTGTGCGGGTATTATTTCCGAACGAATATGTCTATAAACCTTAAATGTAACATAGGAATATACTGTATATTACAAAGTATAATTATAGATACATCAATCCCAGGACAGAGTTTGTATGTTCTCTTGATACGAGCAACGATTGCTAGAAGGCGAGAATAATTAACCTCGGATGTTTACGTTAGATTGAACACATAATGTATCCTATATAACCTTCGCAATAATCCCCAAACGCATAAGAATCACAAAAACACTTAACTTGGGTTGAAGTATAGGAGAAAGCAGCCGTGAGAGATCTGGTCACATGTGGCGACTATAGTGCGATGTATACGTCTGCCTGTTTACACCAGGGATAGACGATACCTTCACACGGTATAGCTAGAAAGGTAATTTCTAGGCACAACACACTCTCTCGGTCCTCCAGCACTCCTCGCAGCTTGTAGGTGATTCTTGGTTTGGAGGGTAGACTTAAGGCCGTGTCTCACTCTCACACAGTATGGCCACCGCTCGACAGCTGTCGACAGAGGACGACTTGCACTTTTTCGCCGATTGTAATCGAATCACTGGATCATTGCACGATCCTCGCAGGCACACAATTGCTGTACAACAAACCCTCGACAGTCACTCAACACACACACGTCACACACACGTCATACACGCCGGCAACACGACCGTTGTAGAATAAATCGCTGACCGGCGACGCTACTCACTCGGCTATCACACGTTTGTCATACATTTAAAGTACGTTAAGAGCACGATAATGCCGCCTTTGGTTGACAACCATACGTTTACAGCACAACAGACGCACGTACGTTGAACGATAAATACGACTGTTGTAGGCCGCACACGATATTGACACGGCAAAGGAACCGCCCTATGTATATATATATATATATATATATATAAATAACACCCCGTTCTTAACATTAATCATCATTACAAACCCCAATATACTTGAATAAAACTATAATAATAATATGCTGTAGTTAAGTAGTCGATAGGTGAATGTATACCTATATCATTACACGATCTGGTATACACTGACTTTGATGCAGTATATCATTAGTTTACAAGTGGATGTATTTTAGTAAACTTGTAGATGTTTATGTTAACTGTAGGCTACACATACACCCACACACGCATGCAGAGAGAGAGAGAGAGAGAGAGAGAGTGAGAGTGAGTGAGTGAGAGAGAACTACTCGCAGACATACAATACAGTATATAGACTAAAATAATACACACACACACAATATATATATAAACTAAATAATACACAACCAACCACGCAAACGCACACGCAATATATATATAAACTAAATAATACACAACCAACCACGCAAACGCACACACACACACACACACACACAAACACACACGCACACACACACATACACACAATATATATAAACTAAATAATACACAACCAAACACGCAAACGCACAAACACACAAACACACACACACACAAACACAGACACACAATATATATAAACTAAATAATACACAACCAACCACGCAAACGCACAAACACACAAACACACACATACACAAACACACACATACAAAAACACACACATACACAAACGCACACACACACAAACACACACATACACAAACACACACATACACAAATGCACACACACACAAACACACACATACACAAACACACACCCACAATATATATAAACTAAATAATACACAACCAACCATGCAAACGCACACACACACACACGCAAACGCACACATACACAAACACACACACACACAAACACAGACACACAATATATATAAACTAAATAATACACAACCAACCACGCAAACGCACACACACACACACGCAAACGCACACAGACACAAACACACACAATATATATAAACTAAATAATACACAACCAACCACGCAAACGCACACACACACGCACGCACACACACACACACACAATATATATAAACTAAATACACAACCAATCACGCAAACGCACACACACACACACACGCACGCACACACACATAATATATATAAACTAAATAATACACAACCAAACACGCAAACGCACACACACACACACACACACACACACACACACACACACACACAAACTACTCACACACATATAATATATAGACTAAAATCATACACAATCAACCATCGATCAGAGGATGACAATGAAGATATCCCAGGATTCACATACGCTCGTTGCACAACATATACACGGGCGTCACACGATATAATTTAACGTTTTTTTAACGGTTTTTTCTGTCGATTATCGGCCAGAATTTAGTGCAGCCACTATTTTTTGGCCGATCACCGCCGACCATTTCCGCGCCACTCGACCACCCCTCGCCCACGATACGATACGAGGCGATCTTTTTACGCGATCACAGATGATGTCAGACGATCCCGGAAAAATTCAAATATTTTGAAAAGATCGGCTGTGGTCGGCGGCTAACGTATTGTGTGAGACGCGGCCTTTATTCTTGTGTTTTCTATTTGTTATGGCCGCAATTCTGCAAGGTGATATTTGGGGTTCTTCTGGTTGGGAGAACGGGTTCTTTATTTCTTTTGGCATATCTTCTTTCAGCCCCGTCATCTCAAAATGTAAGACCCACAATATTTCAGGAATATTTCCTGATGTGTCAAGGGATGCAATTTGTGTGCTGCCATTAGTCACAACACATGACCACACACTTTACCGCCACACCATAGTAATACTGCTTAACCCCTTCAGCACCATGACGCCATTTTACCTTTGATTCTGGTTAAAATGTTATGATTTTATGCAGTTTCAGACCGACCTGTGTTATTAAGAGGGTTATTAATGGTAACCATAATAGAATAACAAATACGTAATGGTGGTGAAGGAGGTAACTTTTAAGTGTATTCCCATATTGCATGCATTTAATGCGAAGCACAGTGCACTGTAAACAATATCCTTAAAAGTAAGAGTAAAAGACCGTAAATTGTGATGTTCGAAAAACCTTATTACAGTTTCTCAAATATATTATACCTCCAAATTACGGCAATAAGGGAGTTTTATAATGATAAATCTTGATGGTTGGGTAGGCTTATGACAAATTTCGGTATTATGCTGGCACTGTCTTTTAACCGTAAACAAAACAGAATTATGTTCAACAGTGTAAGTGTGGAAGAAGTGAATCAGTCTGAGGTGGCAAAACAGTGGCACTGTCGGTATGGGAAGCTGAAACAAGCAAGGAGCCAACCGCAAGGCAGTACGGAAGGGTCGCTAGTTGGGAAGGAAAAAAGTAGCGTCAATGCAGCTGAGAAAACGCCATCTACAGATTATGCCGTGTGTGTTTGACATCTGATGCTACGCGCAGAAAGCTTGTCTGGAGAGAAACATGGATATTCACAAATATATATATGTGGTTTACGCGATTGTTGTTAAGAGCCACAATCACACCATGTTGACATACATCTATCATTTCAAAGTACCATTATGTTTTCCACGTCACTGATCAATGTAGTGTAATTTGATGTGACCTCAATATCAGAAGAATTGTGTATATAATATGCTACTCTTAAGAAAACTGTGGCGTTTAGAGTATGTGCAGTTGGAGATACTTGTGAATTTTCCATCCTTGCTATATTGAAGCAAATATTGAATTTAAACGATAACTTGATAAGGAGTAAACACTGCAGTATTTTTGTATAATGACTTTATTTGAAGAATTATTGAGTAATGGTGGCATAACCAATATCAAATCCAATGACCCTTGTGTGAAACAGATTTCAAGTACTGTACTGCACATTAGTTATATTTGCAGGTACCGCAAGATGACTTAAGTAAATAAATATTTCCTGGTAAAATTGAATTTAAGTGAACAAATATTGCATCTTTCAGGCTTAGTTTCATGGGATATTCAGGTGAAGGCAGAAGATGAGTGTAAATAAACGCTTTCATGGAGAAGCAAAAAGGGTAGAAGATACAGTATTCAGCCCGGGAGGTCAAGCAGGATATAAAGTATGTGTGCTAGGCAACCAGACAGGCATGCAGGCAGACCATCTCAAGCAGACCGGGCTAGTTCATCAATCATCCGGTTATATTACCCATAATGCCCTCGCCCAGACTCCACAGGCACGAGCACTAATGAATAGCTTGTCAGGAAATATTGCTGATAAATACATCAAAGTGGCCTCACAAGAATTAATTGGTCCATGTTAAGTCGGTAATTAAGACGGTGAGGCGGCGCTAGCAGGCTACATAAAGTCCTCCACGGCTTAATAAGAGGCTAGAGAAGCAAGTGGGATTTCAGCATTTCCCACTACTCCCACGCAGTATAAGGAGCTGACAGTGACTGTGTGTTTGTGTGTCTGTGTCTTTCCAAAGTGTGTAGGTGTATAAATAATTGCACTATCAACCTAGCATACCGGGTCATATACAAAAAGCATGTCAAATTCCTTGAACAATACCACCAACGATGCCTCCGTCGCATGTTACAGGTTAGCTGTCAAGCTTGCCGAATAAATACCAGAATACTCAAAGAAACTAACACAACTAATTATAATTATCTTTGATAAGTAGTCACTGACAGCGAAAGCCTAAATATCTGCCTCCCCCCCCCCAAAAAAAAAAAATAGCTGTTGCGAATTAACGACAGACATGAGGACTAAACGAGGGTAAAAATAAAAAATGTAACCGCATATGTACCGGCGAAGTCTTCTAAATATTATTATAGCTATATTCAGACGGCTTTGTGCAATTTACGAAGGATATATGGTAGTTAAAAGGATTAATTGAGATAGACTGTAGCCTTTTAATTGGTAGAAGTCCTCCAAAAGCTGAATACAATCGTATTAGAGTGTCCAGAATATGATGAAAAATATATCACCGGTACTGAAAGGGTTACATGTGTCCTCTCTGTTATTTTACGGAAACACCAAAGGGCACCATACTCGAGCCGAAGGATTGCCAAATAACAAAAAAAAATAATATATGAATGTGTTGAACTCGTATCAAAATGAATATCGTTAAATTGTAATTTTGCAAGACTATTGGAAACAAAACTCCAATGGTATGTAATTCGTTCTTAAAGAAAAAACGGCATGAGTAAATTATATACTATGTTTCTAGCTTGGGTACAATATTGAAAATTGAGATAGATATACATGATCAATCTACATTTTGCAATATTATAAAAATATGTAATATTATCAATTAATTGAAAATAGACAATGTTATCGTTACCAGAAACCAATTAGAAAAAATGCAATAGTTTTCGAGTTTTTTTCTGTTGATGTCAAGGGATGATTATTGTTTAAATTTTGAGTTAATTACACATATACATTGTTCTAGGATTTAATAACTCGTGCCCTGCTCGTAAAATAATGTTTATAGATTGTACCAGAGAATAGGAATCATTATTTAAAAGCGTTAACTCTTGTTGGTCCGAGTTTCTCCCTATTATCTATTTCTGTTACTATTTTTACTATTATTGTTATAAAACAAAAACAAATAAATAAGGAGTGATTCGACAGTTTTTCGGAAGTTTGTACTTTATTTAATAAACTCAAAGGCAATCAATATTCCTCCTAGTTAATGGTTCTCGATCCGGGCCGAAATACGTTCAAACTAGAAGAGGTTGAATACCTTTGACAATATAGTTTTTTTTTTTTTTTTTTCTGTGTTGATGAGGGAGGAAAAAGGCAGAACTGCCTGTGACCAGTGCCTCCCCCAGAGTTGAAAGAATGACAGGGCCAAACTCAAGAAATGCTTGGGACAAAATGCCTGGACACACAGAGTTTGAAGCAATTTAAGTCATAGGATGAGAGGAAGATGGATTCAGGGAGAGAGTTCCAGAGCTCAGCTGTTGAATAGAAAAAAAGATTGGGAATATCGTTTCACTCTTGGATTTCAGAGTTGCACAGAGTAGGGGTGGGATTGTGTTGCAAGACGGGTGCTACATACTCTATGTAGAGGAGGTGGTATACAGTGAGAGAGCTCTGAGGAACACTGATTATTTTAATGGCGGTAGATTAGTGAGAGAGATGCAACATTGCAGCGAAGAGAGAGAGATTGCAAAGAGCAAGTGAGTGAACGTGAGTTAATAAGACAAAAGGCTTTCTTTTCTACTTTGTCAAGATTTGCTGCGTGAGAGGATCTTCCTCACACATGCAAACAATACTCAGTACATGGACAGCAAGAAGTTGTGCAGGGGTAAAGAACCCTCAGAGGCAGTTAACTGTTACTGTACCAGCGACGGTATACAACCATCAGTAAAAAAGTCACTCGTCACTACCAGCGATGGAAGATGTCCGTCAGTACTATGCGGTCCTAGTAACTGCCCGTATCGAGCGGTACCTGGTACCATGAGTTGTAAGGTCGAGGTTAATAAGTGTTGTCAGATATTTCACAAAGTTTCGGACACTGACTAATACTCTGAGGGATAAGCACTTTTCCCAGTAACTATAAAGATACCAATAACACTTTTTGAGCGAAAACCACTTGAATCTATGACAACACTTAATACCCCCGATTGTACGCAATGCTCTGACACATTGGTAACACTTCTCAGCTTGGATCCAAGCCTGTGGGACAGTGTTGCCATATGTACGATAATTATGGTACAATGTACGATAGTGTTTCTCATTATCGTACGTTTTGTACGATGATTTTTCAACAAAAACACTATATAATTAAATTAATTAATCCGAGATGAAACAGAGATTGGAAGAAAGATCATAGAATGATTGAATATCCAAGTTAATTTCTTAAATATCCCATTGCCTCATGAAATAAACAAAGAAAGGAGTAAGGAATTAATTAATCAGAATTGGAAAGGGACTATATTGTCTATATAACACATGAAAAAACTGAGGATTAGGCAGAATAAGGTCAATATAAAGTTTATGTAATTAAATTGCGAAAAAATTGCCTTGATTGTTTTTATCTATTTTAGAGTTGTGTAGGGGTGTTTTGATATGTGATAATAGTGGAAAATGCATATTTACCTATTAAACAACAATCTAAAAACACGCCCCCCCCCCATTAACGAAAAATAACTGTATTTGGCAATAACCATTTGCCGTGGGATACAAAATATGTTGAGAAGGGGGGGGAGGGGGGAAACCCCCCCCCCCAGGATTACTGAAATCTTCATATATTTAAACAGTAGGGGGGACAAACTTAATTTTCCCAAACGCGAGTTGCCCAGGCTACACTCGCGGCAGATGTAATCAAACCCACCCACCTCTTGCAAGGTAGGCGATATAGAGTTTTTTTCTTTAGGATCAGTAATACATTTTTACGCACATTCAGACACATATAGGAATGACATACATGGTATAAGAAACCCATATGCCACGATATAATCAATGTCTCAATTTAATTACATAAACTTTATATTGTCCCAGAATAATTTATAAGGATTTAGAATTATACTAGATAAACAAATTGTAATCATTTCTTTAGACCTTATTCATTGTTATCAAAGTAATAATAGTAGGCCTAGACCTGACAACCATTAATACATGGGTATCTCATATTTGCTAAAATATATTCTTCATGTTGAATCTACTCAGGAAATACAAAAATAAATTTATAAATGCATAACTAAAGTCATTATATATTATCTTTCTCTCTCTCTCTCTCTCTCTCTCTATATATATATATATATATATATATATATATATATATATATATATATATATATATTGTGTACGGTAATTTTGATGCAAATTCTATAAATTTGTGGTCACTATACGATAATTCTGTATTTTGAACCTGGCAACACTGCAATGGGAGCTAGCTGGGACAGTATTCCTCCAACATTTGACTCTGAAGTCATTTTAGCTCCAATGCCTGGTACTGGAGGCGGCAGTGGTACATTTATAGTAATACCCTCAGCTTCTTGGAAGCTGTTTTACCAAGGGTGGTAATATGGTCTTTCCAAATGAAATCAGAAGAAAAAGAGACACCTAGAATACTGACAGAAGATGAAGGGTTGATTTGTGTATTGTTGAAGTATAAGGGCTAGTACTGTGGGAGTTCTTAACAGGTACAAAGGAGTACAAAGGAAATCAAGCAACAACAGGTCTAGTGACCCCTCTAGGCTGCTTGTCCTCCCAAAACACTTCGGATCAAGTGTCCAAACAGTGGTTTAGAGTGGGTAAGGGAGAATTGGAAAGGAAACCACTGTCCTGGAACTAATTGAATGCAAACACATTTTCTCTGCCCCAAATGAAATGTTTGATAGGTCAAAATATGTGTTTTATGGCATCATCACGTGATTTATTGAGTGATTGCTTGCTGGGGGGGTTCTGAAAAAAATAGTTGAATAGTGTAAGGTAGAGTCATCAGCCTATGAATGGATAGGAGTGGAGGTACAGTTGAGAAGATATATAATTAATGAATATTGTGAAGAGAATTGGAGATAGGATAGAACCCTGAGGAACACCAGAGTTGATAGGTTGAGGAAGTGAGCGGTGGCCGTCCACAACCGCAGCTATGGAAAGGCCAGAAAGGAAATTAGAGATAAAGGCACAGATAGAGGGATATAAACTGAAGAATGGTAGTTTAGAAATTAAAGATTTGTGCCAGACTCTATCGGAGGCCTTCGATATGTCTAGCGCAACAGAAAAAGTCTCACCGAAGTCCCGAATGGAGGTTGACCAAGAGTTAGTGAGATAAGAAAGAAGATCACCACTAGAACAGCCCTTAACCCCTTCCGTACCGACGACGTCTATTTGCTTTATTTTAGTTACATTTAGACAATTTTGTCCAGCTGGGGAAGGATATTTGGTAGCTAAAAGGATTGATTGAGATAGTCTGTAGCCTTTTAATTGGTAACCGTCCTTCCTAAACTTAATAAAATAGTCTAATAGTAGCCATAATAAAGTGAAAAGGACGTCGCGGTACAGAAGGGGTTAAGGAAGCTATACTGGCGGTCTGAGAGTAGTGTATGGGAAGATAAATGTTAAGAAATCTTGAGGCAAGAATAGTTTCAAAAACTTAGGAGATGCAAGAAATGAGAGCAATTGGATGATTGTTGGAGGGTTGAGAGTGGTCACCCTTCTTTGGGACAGGTTAAATGAGAGCAAACTTCCCGCAAGAAGGAAATACGTTAGAGGAGAGACAGAGACGGAAGAGTTTGCCTAGGCAGGGAGTCAGTATGGAAACAGTTATTTAGTACAACAAGAGGAACACTGTCCAGTTCGTACGCCTTCTTAGTATTACACTCATAGAAGGTGGAAAGTACATCCTTGGAAGAGATTATGATGTTAGGCATAAGTATGAGAGAGGGGGGTGGATAGGGAGGAATAGTGCCGGAATTATCCAAAGTGAAGTTTTTAGCGAAAGTGTTATTGAAGAGTTCAGCTTTGTCAGAGGAAAAAGTGACAGTGGTGCCGTCAGAGTGGAAAAGAGGAGTGAAAGATGAGGAAAACAAATTGTTGGAGAGGATTTTGGCTTGATTCCAGAAGGCTTGGGAAGAGCTAGAGTTGGATAGTTCAGAGCATTTATTATTGATGAAAGAATGTTTGGTGAGGCGAAGAACAAATTTGGCTTGATTCCGGGCAGAAACATAGGAAGAATGAGATTCTTGAGTTTGATGGAGACAGTTTGAATGCTTCCTCCTTATTGCGGGCAGCAGTAGAGCAAGTTTGAGTAAACCAAGATTTGTTTGCATTAGACTGAGAGAAAGAAATGGAATGTATGCTTCCATGCCCGAGAGGAGTACCTTGGTAATGCGTTCAGCACTCTCCGAGGATCCTCGGCCACGGAAGCAAGAATCGTTCCATGGGAATTCAAAGAAGTACTGCCGAAGAGCCTCCCAGTCGTCAGCGCCAAAATGCCACAAACGCTGCCCGTTGGGCGAGTGGCCGTACTGGAGAGATAGGACAGGTAACAGAGATAAGTTAATGGTCAGAAGAGCCCAAAGGAGAAAAAAGATTTACAGTATAAGCAGAAGGTTTAGAGGTTAAAAATAAGTCAAGAATGTTGGGGCGATCTCCGAAGCAAATCGGGATACGGGTGGGTTACTGGACTAACTGCTCTAGATCATTTAAGATAGAGAAGATGTAGCTTGCTCACCAGGTTGGTCAGTGGAAACAGAGCAGAGCCATTGGCGGTGGTGAATGTTGAAATCTCCTAAGATGGAGATTTCTGCGAAAGGAGAGATGGATGAAATGTGTTCCACTTTAGAAGTTAGATGGTCAAAGAATTTTGGATAGTCAGTAGAATTAGGGGAGAGATAAACAGCGCAGAAATATTTAGTTTGTGAGTGACAAGAAAGTTTTAGCCAGAGAGTTGAGAATTCAGAAGAATCAAAGGTGGGAACACGAGAGAAAGCAAGATTGTTGCGTACATAGACACAACATTCACCTTTGGCTTGAAACTGAGGATAGAGATCTGGCTTTCAGAACCTAAAACTATTTCTATCTATTATAACTTTCGAATAGCTTTCGCTATTTTAAGCTAAATTTCAACCTTGGTATATTTATTGCATAAATTGTCTGATTCTCTTTAAAGGTCTACCCAAGAAGGCACATCAATTACTTAGTGACTCAGGATGGTCAGTCAAGAACATTCTTTCTCTCTCAGTAAATATTCTCGGGCCCCTAAGGGTCCATTTATAAAAGTATATTTGCTTGATCATTTTCATCTTTCTCCTTCCCCAGCTTCTACCATATCAGTGCCAGCCAATACACTCTGCCAAATTCTTCTGTTCAATTTATCACCTGGTTCCGGTTCTGGACAGCTTGAGATGTGGTGTGTAAAAGTGCTATGTGGGTACACACTACTGGATTCTTCAGGTGAATTTATGCAAAGGCAGAGCGGTTGATATTCTCCTTGACTTGAGTATTTGCTGCTTGTACCGCATTCAGTTGGCTAGGTATTATCTCTTAAGTTATCCCCTAAAGTGGTTCGGAAGGATGGTTGGCTTGTGGGTTATGCCTTTAGAGAGATGTTCTCTTGACTACTCCATGTCCGGTCTGACTCCTCCGGACAGACAGGGAATATAGTAAAGGTGTGACAAGTAATATAATTTTGATCACCCCAATGCCTCGAATACTAGAGTTGGGACAGAAGAAGTAGTAGGAGGTGAGGAAATGAATTGTAGTAGGAGATGAAGGCGTCGGGGCTTGACCCAACCTGCCAACCTGCGTGAGTTGTGGTTCTGTACGAGGAGGGAAGGACAGACAGGATGGACAAACATAGATAGTAGACAGGGAATATAGTAAAGGTGAGACAAGTAATCAAATTTACCCCAGGATACGACCATGCCAAAGCCGATTTTACACTCCAGGTACCCACTTTTACGTCTGGGCGGGACAAGGCTAACACGAGAGAAAGCCAGCCCAATGACTTATGAGCAATCCTGGTGCAGGCTAACCAAGTTCTCATTTTCATGTGTTTGATTGGTTGCAGGAAGCCACCAATCAGGTCCCTGGATTCATTTGAGTCACAACGAATCCAGGTACTCATTTTCGTCTGAGTGAGACGGAACTACACAGGGATTGGAGTTTGTTCAACACTCCTGGGCTACTTGGACCCTGGTTGCAAGCCAAGGAAATTTCACCCACCCAATGTATGTGTGGCAACATCTGATCTGTGCTGGTACCGGGCATTCACCCATCCAGCTACTGCTGTGCTGGTACAAGGCCCCACAACCCACCCAGCAATTGCTGTGCTGGTACCAGGCGGTCACCTATCCAGCCACTGACCAAACACTATGCAGCTTAACCCCGCTGATCGAAACCAGCGTTGCCAACCACATAGGCCAGGGTTGCCGTCACACCCCTCTCCTTAAATACCTGTCCCTCAAGGCAGGCGGCAGGCTGATTGGCTGAGACGCCCGGGTGAAGTCACAGGTGCGCACGCGGCAGCTTTGAAGTTTTCTCTCTCCTTCCTCTTGTCCTATTTCATCGTAATAATATCCTGGCAAAGCATTTTCCACATTTTTAAGTGGCTGACGGGAGTATAAGGCTGGCGCTGTGGTACTAGAATGCTTTATGCCGGGTTATATAGTACACGAAGCAAATGAAGGCGATTTATAAATTAGCTGCTTCTTATGCGACTGAGTTTGAAAGTCGCAGGCTCCAGGCGACGACGCTGATTGGCTGTGACATTAGATATGTTTGTGTGACATTCTGGGTGACTTTTTTCATGGTTTTCTTGGGATAATACTGCTCGTTGATTGGTGCATAGAACTCTTACTTCAATTATTATTATTATTATTGCTATCATTATTTAAATGTGTATGAGGGAGACAATAGAAAGTATGCCACCACGCCCAAGATAATCACCTCAGTGATGCGTTTGGCACATTCTGAGAGTTCTCGGAATCAAAAATCATTCCATTGAAAATCAAAGAAGTACTGCCGAAGAGCCTCCCCATCCCTAGTTTGAAAATTTTAAGATGTCCCCCCCCCCCCCATACTTTTGGTGATAATAAGATGCATGGGCTTCGGCCGGGACATTTTTCAGTAATAAATGTACAAATTTGACTTGAAAGGGGTCTGGGTGGGCTTGTATTTTTTTAGTTTGAGGGAAGTCTGGGAAGGTTTTTGTTTTTGTATCATAGGGGATGAACTAAAATACTTTGCTTGAACATGCTAAAAACAAACAGAATCTTCAATAATAATTAAACAAAATGTCAATAACCCTAAGACGTTGGAGCAGATAATGTTAAGCAACCAGTAAGGAAACCTTTTAAATTATTTCGTTTGACACTGTTTCATTATATATCAATAACGTTCACTAAGAAAACCACCGGATATTCAACAGTATTCATATTTCATTGGTTTATGTTCAACTATCTTGTAAACAGGTACACTGCTGACTAACAAATATCGCCCGTGACAATTAACATAATCACTTTAATTAAATTTCGATACATGAGATCCTTGAATATTGACAATTTATTATATATATTAATTAGAGGTGGACCGGATATTGATTTCTTGATATTTGCGGATGCGGATGTAGATGCGGATATTTTAGTTTCAGTATTTGCGGATGCGGATGCGGATGTACAAAATGATGCGGATGCGGATGCGGATATCCGGTCCATTTCTAATACCCACATATCCTTCCTAAGCAGCATAAAATCATCTAATGATAGCAAAAATAAACTGCTAAAACGTGTCAGAGCTTCAAGGGGTTAATAGTTAATTAGTTATTCTGTAAAAGTGTAAATATAATAAGTTTTTATGACTTATTAGTTACGAAAATATCCGCACTATATCCGCATTATTGGATGCGGATGCGGATGCGGATGTGCAAAATGATGCGGATATCCGCGGATGCGGATGCGGATGCGGATATCCGGTCCACCTCTAATATTAATACATTAAATGGTGTTTTGCTATGAATTCTAGCAACTGCTAAATTAAATTATTCAGTAAAAGAAAGATACAAATACAGATAAATACATGCATATCAAGGAAATTTCCGTTTAATGTCACTTACAATCCGTTTACGTATTTATTTCTCCGTTTCAAGACTATGGAGTTAACTAATGAGAAAACAAAGTAGGTACAAAGGAGAACCTTTTCAGAGACTGACCGTAAAGGTGTTCTCAATGACTCATTATACAACCTTTTGTGTCCAGCCTAACATTAGTCTATATATGTACTAAGATTACCATGAAGCTATGGAAGCCTTGGATGAATACGTATCACAGCTGAACAAATAAGCGAGTGTGAAGGTTACCCCCGGTAACAGCAGCTAGAATTATACAGCGGGTGCATAATTATGGTTGCATATAAAAGTGACTAGTGAATAATATTCACTATTATGAAAACTTGAGTGTCTATGACTGTCTTAAGCTAATACCTTTGGTTACGTAACAAATATAATTTCGAGGGTTTTATTTGCATCTCGATAATACCCGTTATTTCCTGCGTCGAAGACGAAGGTCAATGACTGATCGCCTTGTTAGTGTTCCTGTTGTTGGGGTTCATAGTGGGCAAGTGGATAAGACATGTTTGGTTTATCGCTGTACTTGGGATATTAAGCTGACATTTAGCATGTAGATATAATTAATATATCACCAACAGAATTTCGTGGGCCACCTGAGAACAACAAATGCATACAAAACCCTGAGAAACACACGCCAACGAAGCTTATTGCCTAATTTGATATTATCAAACGTATGAATGATGCTAATAACTACCATCCAAGTATTGAAGTCCAAATTCATCAACTTGTGAACAGTGTACATCTATCAACACTATTTTAACCATAACAAAGACCATTAGTCTTTGTACTTAACCCTATGCTCAGCCAAGGGGGCTGGGGCGAGAATAACGAATGGTATTTTATGTGCGTATATTTGCAGACTATATTCGGGACATATTTGGAATAATTACGCACTTGGCAGGAACCTTCATTTGCGGTACATGCACCGTCAATTACTGTGACTTAATGGATAACATTATATAACGCCATCATTGAGTCCTCTAAGTAAGACAATATTTTATTTCTTCGTTGTTCACTATCTCCAATGACTCATTTTAATGCATGAAAGTAATGAATGGGAGTCTTATGCTCCTTCTTATATTATACATAGCTTTAATTTCAAAACAGAATCACAAAACTCTCCGTAAGGAGTAATATACACATCTGATTTACTTCTGTATTTTGTATTCAATGTGTATGTGTGCTAGTGTATGTACGTACGTATTGGAAAAGTAAAGATATAATATAGATAAATACTTACATACAGAACAACACACACACGTTATGTATGTACTGTATATATTTATATATGTATTGGGTCAAGTATATGATTAGATTAATATCCAGTATTCGATAAATGGATATTAATCGTGGTCCTGTGCGAACATTTTAACTGTCTTGGTGGTGTAATGGTTAGAGTGTTAAAGTTATGTATGAAGTTTCTCTCTCAGAAACACATGTTAAGGACTATACAAATAGTGAATTATTGATTCCTGGCTACAACCTACATAGGGAAGACAGAAAGCATAGAACGTGTGAGGGGTAGCATTGTACATCCATGACTAACTGATAAGTAATGAATTTCTAAATAACAGCAATGAAGTAGTGGAAATACGTAGGGTTAAAATATAACCCATTAATTTAGCTATAATTGTCACATACCGATCCCAGGCACATACGGAGACGAATTCAAAACCCAGATCAGCAAGATAAAAACAGCAGTAGAAGGCCAAGGAAACCCGATACCAAATATTATGTGGTTAGATTTTAATCAGCCAAACATTGCATGGAGGCAATTAGAAAAGCAGGTAGTGGCGAATAATACCGGAGAAGCAAACACGAGAGAGCTATTTAAACTCTGCAGTATTGTTTAGCCTTTCCCAGAATATAAACGAGCCCATACGGTGGAATAATATTTTAGACCTTGTTTTCACCAACAATGATTCCCTAGTAGTACATAGTATGACCATTTCCTACACAACATTTTCGGATCATTAATTAATTGAAATCAACAGAAACCTAGCAAGTGTCCAGAAACCCTCAGAAGTGAGACCAAAAACAGGCCCATTCAGGACATATAATGTCAATAAAAAAAAATATGATGTGGGGAGAAGACAGTGACCCAGGAAATGGAGGAAACAGACTGGGAAGTTTTGATGAATAACCTGTCACCATGAAAATGCAGAGTCCTGATAACAGAAACCATGACCCATATCTGTAGCCACCACATACCGATAAAACATACAAGACGAAGAAACAAACAAGATCAGAGAAGAAGAAAATTGTACCGAAGAAGGAAGTTACTAACACAACGTCGCACACAACAAAATGTACAGGACAGACAAAAGGTCCGAATAGAGAGAGAAATTTTTGGAAATTGATCTAAGACTAAGAATCTCCTATGAACTACAACATATTTAATGAAAGATGAGAACAGAGTTATTGAGGGTATAAAGGAAAACTCACAGTATTTCTGTTCATATGCCAAGTCTAAAACGGCATCAAACATTGGCCCGGTGAAGAAGATGGATCATACACAGGGGACAACACGGAAATGAGCGAACTCTTAAGTCTGCAGTATGAAACGGGGAAAAATCGGTCAGAGACCAAAACAAATTTTCCATGGAAACACTTCCTACAGAAAACCTACAGATTTTTAATTTGATTTCGGGCAGAAAGATATAGAAGAGGCTATTAGTAATATGCCAACCCACTCGGCACCAGGCCCAGACTAATGGAATTCGATCCTAATAAAGAAATGTACGAAAACACTCTCAAAACCCCTTACTATATTGTGGAGAAGAAGTCTATACACTGGTAACATATGCGGTAGTTTGAAAAACACAATAATTACCCCTCTGCATACAAGCAAAAGAAACCACTACCCA
>CM064492.1:30293802-30323449 GCA_032716605.1 Paralithodes platypus
CTACTTCAAGCTCAATATATCCAAACTTTTACACCCAAAATATGTTGTTTGTACCCCTCTGATGTTTTTGGGAAAGGAATGCCCCGACTGAACTTAACTTACTGGCACGTATGTCACTTTAGATTTGCATTAATTCAAAAAAATCACCAAAATCGGGCATTCACACTACCTATTTGCACGGTACTCTTAACACTCCACGAGCGGCTAGGTCGGTAACTTCAACTACCTGCCAAGCGGGTAGTTTTACCCTAAACGAGCTTAATTCCGTGCTCTTTTTCATGCATAAACAAGAGCCAGAGCGTAATATAATTATGTATCCCTGAAAGGGCAATAATTGAGCTTTCCAATGACACCAGAACCATCCTTCTACGACCACGCGTTCTCTTGCAACGATCGTGAAACACGAAGGAACAATCCCTAAAATACGGTAATTTCCTTAGATAATTCCCTGTGTAGCGAGGTAGTGAGTGTGGATGTGTGTGGAGGGAAGAGCAGTTGTCGTGCGGGACCCGTGCCGAACGGTCAGAGCCGCCCTACGCTCCTCCCACCGCTCATCTCTCTCTCAGAGCCAACTATTGCTCAAAATTGCACACTGCCTCAAGTCGGTCCCCGCCACATAGTCCTTGGTTCTCTAGACCGACTTAAGGCGGGCCCCGCTAAACAAGGGTTAAACATGTTTTAAAACGACAAGTCATACCACATACTGTCTGGAAAAGTGTCATTAGCTCTATTTACTCATCATCATCACTGTCATCAGTCAGATGCCGTCCACATTTTTCTCTGTCGCCATTGCAGGCACATGCAATGATGCATGGTACTCCAGCTTTCGCACAAGGGCAATTCCTCAGGCAGTTCGGTTTCTTCTTGCATTTGCAGTACTTCAACTTCGCAGCAGAAGGCTTTGATGGCTTGCTCTTCATGACAGGAATTACCCTGTCACCATCCACACTCCTGCCATACTCTTCAGGTGGAAGAAGCACTGGATTGCTGAGTGAAGCTTGCTTGTATAAGCTGATCTGACAAAGGCTCCTGAGAACGTGGAAGTGAAAAGCATCTTCTGTTGGAGGAAGGGAGCGCAGATCTAGTTTGCTAGATGCAAACAAGTGGGCGCGGAGCTTATCCAGGGATGAATACCCTGGCTTGCCGTAGAGATCACAAAAGAAGCTTCGTGCTTCAGTTATCACCTGATCATGTGCAGAAGGTCCGGATTCATGTCGGATGAAATTGGACAACGCTGGCTGTTTGTCAACATACTGGAGTGCGACTTTCACTGTTCTCTTCTTACCCCGTTTGAAAGGATAGCTCACCGAATCACAACCTGACAGAATGTATGAGATTAGCAGTGTGTCTGTGAGTGCCAACACATCCTTTCCAACTGCTTTGGCCAACTCATTCACCAAGTCATGGATGGGGAGGAACAGATCATCCTTTTCCACCCATAACTCAACAACGTTTGGCAACCGAGGGAAATGATACATTGACAAGATGATGATATCTGTATCTGTAGCCTGAATGACAACTACGCTGTTGTCATCACAGCTAGCAATGTGAGCAAACAATCTGGTGTCCGCCTCCTTGTGGTTAGGGCAGTACAGCTCATCAACATTGGTATGTTCCGTCTGCGTCACACGAGTTGCCTGGGCGTTGACCCCAAGGACCAGGCAGAAGCCATCAGGCCAGGATGACTCCTGGGACCAACGTGAAGCAAGATACTACAGCAGATTGGTCTTGTTACAAGGGTTTGACAGGAATGCCTTCCAATCAGGGATTTTCATGCTGTCCGCTGGAACATACTCTAGCGAGTTGGTATTTGACTCCCGTCTCTGGCGTTCATCCCCTTTTAGACTCTTTAACCCAAAATCATATTGATCGCCCACGAAATGCACTTCAGTGCAATGTCTGGGTTTCATGTTCAAGAGTTTGTTCCTGTACCTTTCCTGAAGTTGGCCAAATGTACTCGAACCAAGTGTGTTGAACCGCTGGATGAATGCCATTGCATCGACTACATAAACTGCATCAGATGCAGAAGGAGGCAACTCTTTTAACGGTTCCCATGAGTCGGCAACCTCTGCCTGTAGAGTGGATAGATAGTTGGATTTTCAACCTTTCCGCATGGAAAATCCATTCTTCTCTGGCTCAAACTACGAGGGAGGGTACTCAAGCCATTCGTAACTAAATGCCTCAGTCCGTGCCTCATCACTCAGCTCCTGTGCGAAACAAAGTGCCCTTGTCACTGCACTCTCCTCTCTGATGACTTTTTTCACAGTGTCCATCTTTTTCTAATTTTCTGCAGATGCGTGGTGAATGATTCTATCTTCGGTTGGACAATCTTGTCTGCATTCGTCGTCGTGGCAGCATCCATTGTCTCCAAGCCTAAACGTTTGGCATCTACCAGGGTAGTTGCTGCAAGAATCTGCCCTGTGGATATGTTTATTAGTTTATCTGTCGCAAGTGAAGGATCATATGGGTTTTGCATCTTCTCTTCCACGGTCCGTTTGATCTGCAACACGGCTTCCATGTCGTCTTTCCTCAGCTTCTCGTGGTGGTCAGATTGCGGCGAGGCCTACTTCATCACAGAGCTCTTTGACGGTCAAAGAAGATGCACATATTAAAGTATCTCTACCCTTCAATGTGATGACCTGAATGTCAGACTCAAAGTGCTTCAACAATCGCTTTTTTAACCTATCAGTTCTGTAGGGTTTCTTACTGACTACACCCTGTTGTGAGAGAAGTTCCGTAAATCTATTGGTCAGCTGGCCAAGTTGGTAGACATGCTTGTTAATAAGAAGTCCAGGTAAAATTTCTGAAACAAGCATTTGGAAGACTTTGTCTTATTCAGTGACACCTTTACTGTCACATGTCTGTTCTTTACATCATCTTTTCATGAAATTGTTCATACACCTCAAGTGATAGCGGAAATCATTAGCTATGAGGTCAAGACAATAATCACCATGGCCCTCAATTTTCAAAAAGGACCGCCTCATCCCTCAACTCCTTTGCCTTATTATGGATTGACTTCTGCCTGTCAACTGTACTGACTAAAGTTAATGTCCTATCGCCTTTGGAATCGCGATCCCTTTCACACAGGAAACACACTGCCTTAAAGTCCGTTAAACTCCTCCTGCCCTTCCGTTCACCTGATGTTTCTCCTTGCTCGGCTTTAAACCATTTGGCGGATACTAGATTGTCCAAAGTCCGTTTGAGGGTGTAACTACTGCGGCATTTTTCGTGACACATTGGTCCTTTTGAAAGGAATTGGTCCTGATTCTGCAGATCGTCCCACACTCTGCTGTAAACGTCATCCTTCCTTATTTCCACCGCGTTCTTGATTGTTGTGAACCCTCTCTTAGTCAGGTTATACAGAGGTCCCTGATCATCTGTTGTAGTTTGGCAGACAATACATTTCGAATAGTCACTTTCACCAGTAGAGAGTTGGCGTTTGTTTCCTTTGCCTGCTATCACAGCCACCGGTTCCATCTTTATATGCCAGGGGTCAGCACCTGTAGGAAATAAAAAGCCACTTTAAGACTTCATACAATCCACAAATAGAATAAAAATAATAATGTAGCTACCCTTAATATTTCTACAGTCCCAGAGAAAACGTTTGGCATTTGATGTCCAAAATAATAAAAAAAAATCACAAACACTGCCAAAACGCCATTTGTCAAAGGCAGGTGATGCCATCAAGGTTAATTCAAATGTGACATTCCTTTCCCAAAAACATTAGAGGAATGCAAAGAACATATTTTGGGTGTGAAAATCTGGATATATCAAGCTTAAAGTAGGACAAATTTGAATTATTTGATAAAGGAGCTAAATTTTCAGCTTAACCCTCTTTCCGTGACCTTTTGATCTCTGCTGACCTCATGGATGGTCCAATCACATTGAATCATATTTCATATAAAAGCCAACTTTATTACAAAAAGAATGAGTGATAATTTGTTGCACTCACCCCTGTATTATGGGATATATGGTCAATTGAATTTCCCCTACCCCTAAATATCTTGGTTTTTACAGTTGACGCCCCATGTTAAATAACGTCCCTACAGAATTCGCGCAATCCAAACTACCTTGCTAAAGTCACTGTTCTGGTGGCTAACACCCCCACAGACATGATCTAGGGGTCAAACATTTTATAGCAGGGGTGTCACTTAAAAATCACTTTTATACACATTTCCAGGCCTTGGATCCCAGACTTATAATGAGAATCTGGCCACATGTACTATTATATTGACCTTAAAACTCCATATTGATAGCCACAGTAAAAGTTTAAAGGCGCTGTTTTATTGATAGATTAATCAATCCGCGTCCTGTTTTCACTTTATGTGCCATAAATGTTTAGAACAGTATTCTATTTGTGGCATTACATTAATCATATATATGAACATCAAGCATAAAAATACTAACTTGTTTACTCTCCTGCGCTAATATATTGTACAAGACGAAGCCATAAAACCAATATTATACTGATACCGCCACTACTTTCATAGTTATGCCTCGATGTTTTGAAAATATTAAGCAGAGATAAACTAACATTACGGAAAGACTGGAGGTTAGCCAGAGTGGAGGGTACCGAAGAGGTTGTTTGTTTAACAAAGATACTGTGATCCTTTACAATGCAGAGATGTTTCCATTTAAAACTTAATGGTATTTGGTGACATCGGTAAAATACAATTTATTTAATGTAATGGTTGGGAAAACCGGAGAAAAAGTAGTATAATTTATTACATCGCCGAGAACTCCAAAAGTGTTTTTAATTACTGTAGCATGTTCATCTAAAATTACTATCATTAAGGTATTGATAAAGACGCGGTATACATAGGAGCAGGGTGGAAATTCTGCCTTCATAGGGTTCTATACCCACTGGCTTCGTGTATTAAAAACATACCTCAGTCAACAGGATTAATAACGATTTAAGGCCTGCATAAACCTATATTAAAACTACATTAATAGGTGAAGGAAAGGAGGGTGAGGTACAGATAGGGCAGAATGAGGGAACATGGAGGATGGTGGACTGATTGTGGAATTGGAGTGCAATTAGTAGTGGAAGATGATAGGAGCAGAGGCAATGTGATGGGAGATGGAAAGACAGCATACATTGACAAAAAGTAATACACACACATACACACACACACACACACATATATATATATATATATATATATATAAATAAAGAAAAGGAGAATTTTGGCAAGTAATGGGTACTGATATGACATAATATTTCGGACTCGCTCTAGAATATATAATAGTATGAGACTATGAAAGAAATAGTATGAGAAAATCCTAAATCGAAATCGATTAAGCATTACACAGTAATTTATGAAGTTGTTTTGGGCAGCTTGGCTTTCATTAAAATAGGTTTGATATAATCTAACTTGAGATTGGAGAGTATTCCGAGAGGTTTCCGATATTACCGATATTAACTTGAGATTGGAGAGTATTCCGAGAGGTTTCCGATATTACCGTTTAGATTCCTAGGTTCATGGTTGCCACTGTCCTCAAGGGTTCGAATACTAGTCTTAGATTTTTATTTGTTATTGTTTTCTATGTGAACGAAGGAGACAAAAGGCAAAGTTGCCTGTAACAAGTTTTCCCCCCAAAGTTGAGAGTCAACATCAAGATACATTACAGTCAAAATGGCTGGACACACGGAGCTTGAAGTAGTTTAAGTCATAGAATAAAGGAAAGACAGATTGAGGGAGAGAGTTCCAAAGTTTGCTTGATGAATAGAAGAAAGACTGGGTAAATGTTTCCAATCGTGGGTTTGAGAGTTGGACAGAATAGGGGTGGGAGTATGTTGAAAGGTGGGTGCCTCTCCACTCAACATAAGGGAGGGGGTATACACTGAGAGAGCTCTGAAGAATATTGATTATTGTAATAGCGGTAGAAGAGTGAGAGAGATGCAAGAGATGTAACATTGCGGCGTGTATTACTGAGAGGAGGTGAGTTGATGAGGCAAAATACTTTTGACTCTAACCTTTTCAGAAGTGCAGTACGGGTTGAACCTCCCCACACACGCGAACAATGCTCGATACATTGGCGCGCTGTGCCCATATACAGAGCAAGAAGGTGTGTGGGGGTGGTGAACCCACGGAGACACATCTAACTTCTGGGAAGCTGTTTTAAGGCCGTGTCATACAGAAGTCGAACGTTGGCCGACTGCCGCCCGAAGTCGATGACTTGCATATTTGAACTGAATTACCCGAAAGTTACTCAGAGTCGAATATAACCAGACACTGACCCGAATGAATTTCGAATATAACCCGATGAACCTGAATGAAAGTCGATGAAGAGTCGATGAATCCCCATACGTAACACGAAGGAAACCCGATGTGGAACGAAGAAGCCTCGATCGTGCGTCAAATATAACTCGAATATGCCCCGAAGACGGGGAAATAACCAGAATTATTACCGAAGCTCAGCTGAAGCTCAGTCGATCAACAACCGAAATAGAAGAAGTTAGGTCGAACGTCAGTCTAATAGGTAGAAGATCATAGTAAGTTAAATAATCGCTTATTTTATCTTTCGTTAATCCTTTCTGTATCGGTGACGTCATATTTATTTGATTTCAGCAACATTTAGACAATTTTATGAAGCTGAGGATGGATTTATGGTAGCTAAAGGGATTAATTGATATTGTCTGAAGCATTTCAATGGGTAGACGCCCTTCCTGCACTGAATAAAATTGTCTAATAGTTACAATATTTCCCCATAATTTTGTGTATACCATGGGAACAAAAAAACAAAAATCTATCAAACGTAAATCTTCCGTCTCCGAAGCTCGGCGCCTCGCACAGCAAGACAGAGGGGAGGGTTGAAATATTTTATATCTTATTTATTGTTTATCTATGTGCTGGAAGGATATTATATTTTTCAATCCCATCGCATTAGAAATGATTCAAAGATTACAAAAAGTCAAAATAAGACATAGTTATGTTAATGTATAAGGGAGTTAGGTAGATGCATTAGAGAGATAGATAGATAGAAAGAGAGTTGCAGAGCGGGAAGTGAGCGATAAACACAACTATTATGAGACGGGCTTAATTGGTTCTGAAAAGACAAAGGAGACATTTTTATTGACTCTTTTTCATGTTATTATTTGTGTGCTAGAAGGATAATATTATTTTCAATTCCATCGCATTAGAAATTATTTATAAATTACAAAAAGTCCAAATAAGACATAGTTATGTTAATGTATAAGGGAGTTAGGTAGATGCATTAGAGAGATAAATAGATAGAGAGAGAGTGGCTAGGGGCGAGCGAGCGATAAAATACTAACATATATGAGACGGACTTATCTACTTATCTTTCTGTGTGTGTGTATGTGTGTGTGTGTGCCATCCTGACATTTGTTTTTATTTGTATGTAAACAACCCCAAATATATCCGAATGTAACTGGAACGTAACTAGATCATGACTCGATAGTTTTTTAATGTTTTTTTGACCTGATTCATCGCCAAAAGTTAACGCATGCATTAACTTTTGGCCGATTCACCAGATGATTCCACTCAAGCCCAGAACATCCCAAGAACTTCCCGAAGATCACCCGAAGCGTTACCAGAATCGACCGGAACTGGCTGAAATTTGAATTTTTACATTGATTCGGCCGGTTTCGGGTGGATTCGACTTCTGTATGACACGGCCGTTAGCAAGAGTGGTATTATGCTCTTTCCAAGAGAGGCCAGAAGAAAAAGAAACACCAAGCATACTGGAAGAAAATGAAGGGTTGATCCGTGTATTGTTGAAGTATATGGGATAGACCTGTGGAAGTTCTGTATGGGTAGATAAATGGAGAAATTGGGTTTTGGAAGCATTGAAAGTAACAAGATTATCTCTGCCCTAATCGGAAATGGTTGAAAGATCGGAAAATAAGTATGTTATGGCCTCATCACATGAGTTTTTGAGTGATTGCATTTGGGTCGTTCTGAAAAATTACTTGAATAGTGTAAGGTAGAGTCATCAGCATATGAATGGATAGGACTGGAGGTAGTGCTGAGATAATTAATAAATATTAGAAAGAGAACTGGAGACAAGAAAGAACCCTGAGGAACACCAGAGTTGAAAGATTGAGGAAGTGAGCGGTGGCCGTCCACAACAGCAAAATAAATTTGGAACGACCCGAAATGAAATTAGACAGAAAGTCACAGATGGAAGAATAGAAACCGTAGGAGGGTAGTTTGGAGATTAGAGATTTGTGCCAGACTGGCACAATAGAAATAGAAAAGGTCTTGCCAAAGTCCCGAAAGGAGAATGACCAAGAGTTAGTAAGATAAACAAGAAGATCAACAGTAGAGCAACCCTTAACACCTTACGAGCAGCCTAGGCGGTAACTTCTACTACCTGCCAAGCGGGGGGTTTTACCCTAAACGAGCTTATTTCCATGCTATTTTTCATGCATAAACAAGAGCCAGAGTGTAATACAATTATTTATCCCTGAAAGGGCGCTAATTCAGCTTTTCAATGACACCAGAACCATCCTCCTACGACCACGCGTTCTCTTGCAACGATCGTGCAAGACGAAGGAAAAATCCCTAAAATACATTAATTTCTTGACATAATACCCTGTGTAGTGAGGGAGGGAGGGTGGATGTGTGTGGAGTAAACGTCAGTAGGCCCGCGAGACCCATGGCGAACGGTCAGAGCCCGACCTACCGCTCGTCTCTCTCTCAGAGGCAATATTGCTCCAAAATTGCACACGGACATAAGTCGGTCCCCGCCACATAGTCCTTTCTTCTCTAGCCCTACTTAAGTCCACCCCCGCCAAACAAGGGTTAAGGAAACCATATACCATATCTGAAAGTAAATTATGGGAAGACAAATGATTAAGAAAATTTGAATTCAGAATAGTTTCAAAATCTTTAGAAATGCAAGAAATGAAAGCAATTGAACGATAGTTAGATTGTTCAGACCGGTCACTTCCAGCAAGAAGGAAAAACATTAGAGGAAAGACAGAGACGAGAGAGTTTGCCTAGGCAGGGGGGAGTCAGCACAGAAGAACAGCTTTTGAGCACAACATGAGGAACACCATCTGGTCCTTATGCCTTCTTAGTATTTAGCCCAGAGAGGGCAGAAAGTACATCCTTAGAAGAAATTATGATATTAGACATAAGTAAGTGAGAGAGGGCTGGAGATGGAGGAATAGCACCGGAATCATCCAAGGTAGAGTTTTTAGCAGAGGTTTGAGTGAAGAGTTCAGCTTTGTCAGAGGAAGATGTGGCAGTGGTGCCATCAGAGTGGAAAAGAAGAGGGAAAGAGGACGAAGAAAAATTGTTAGAGAGGTTTTAAGCTAGATGCCAGAAAGCTTGGGAAGAGCTAGAGTTGGAAAGCTCAGAACATTATTTTATTATTGATGAAAGAGCTTTTGGTGAGTCGAAGAACAGATTTGGTTTGTTTCCTGGTAGAATAATAAAAAGGGCGAGATTCCTGAGTTTGAAGGCGACGGTGCCGTTTGTATGCTCCCACCATACTGCGGACAGTTGTAGAACAAGTGTGGGTAAACCAAGATATTGTTGCATTAGTTTGAGAGAAAAGCAATGGGATGTATGCCTCCATGCTCGAGAGGATTACCTCGGTAATGCGCTCAGCGCACTTCGACACTTCGAGGATACCCGGCCATGGAAGCAAAAATCATTCCATGGGAAATCGAAGAAGTACTGCTGAAGAGCCTCCCAGTTGGCAGTGCCAAAGTGCAACAAGCACTGCCGGCTGGGAGGATCAGATAAGGTTGCGATCGGAGAAGCCCAACGGAGAGAAAAGGTTTACAGCATAAGTAGAAGGATTAGAGGTTAAAAATAAGTCAAGATTGTTGGACCGAACTCCAAGGCAGTCAGGAATATGGGTAGGGTGCTGGACTAATTGCTCTAGATCATTTAGCATATAAATGATGTAAGCTTGTTCACCAGGTTGGTCAGTGAAATATGAGTAGAGCCATTGGCGGTGGTGAACATTGAAATCTCCTAAGATGGAGATATCTGAGAAAGGAGAGATAGATAGAATGTGTTCCACTTTAGAAGTTAGATAATCAAAGAATTTTTGATAGTCATAATTAGGGGAGAGAAAAACAGCGCAGAAATATTTAGTTCAAGAATGACAAGAAAGCTTTAGCTAGAGAGTTGTGAATTCAGAAGTGTCAAAGTTGGGAATACGATAGAAAGTAAGACTGTTGCGCACGCATACACAATATCCACTTTTGGCCTAAAACTGAGGATAGAGATAGGAGGATACAGAGAAGGGTTTGCTGTCAGTAGTCCCAGAAAACTGGGCTTTGGTGAGAAAGAGAAGATCAGGGTTAGTAGAGGAGAGGTGGTGTTCAACAGAGTGGAAGTTAGAGGAAAGGTCTCGAATGTTGCAGAAGTTGATAGTGAGGGTGTCAAGTAGCGGTCCAAGACATTTGGTGGGTCTCCAGTACGTGTTATGGGGGCATTTATGTCATCATTTGGATTATAAAATGTTGGTGTATTGTAAAGAAATTTAGTGTGCTTGTATGGTGTGGTGTTAAGGAGAGAGAGTGTTTGTGAGAGGTAGCTGGATTACTCTCTGTGAAAGTGTGGCACAAAGAAATTCAGTAAGAGAGGCCAAGCAAATAAAAAAGGAGTTCCAGCGACTCCTTAAAACATGCCTATAGCCTATTCTGGGTCTAGCCCTGTTCGATTGGCACCTACAGTCTCCCCAGAATGAAAATACGATGGAAGCATTAGAAAAATGTATTATTATTATTATTATTATTATTATTATTATAATTATTAGCAGTATTATTATTATTATTATATATATATATATATATATATATATATACTGTATAACTATATACCCACCGTGAACTCCCAGAGGACTATCCCATATATTTCAACAATACAAAAATCAACTCTTCATCTTCTCTCTATATTCTCGGTGTATCTTTTTCTTTTGGTCTCTCGTGGAAGGACCATATCACCACTCTTACTAAGGCAGCCTCCCAGAAGCTGGGTGTGCTTAACTGCCTCATGGGGTTCTTAACCCCTGCTCAGTTTTTTTTCTCTGTACAGGGGCACAGTGCGTCCTTGTATTGAGTATAGTTCACATGTGTGGGGCGGATCCTCTCACACAGCACTTCTGGACAAGGTAGAAAGGTAAGACTTCCGTATCATTAATTTTTGTCCACTCACCGACTCTCTGCAATCTCTCTCTCTTCGCCACAATGTTGCATCTCTCTCGCTATTCTATTACTACCACAATAATCAGTGTTCCTCAGAGCTCTCTCAGTGTATACCACCTCCTCTACGTAGGGTACGTAGTTATTAGGGTCATTTTGGGGGTGTTTGTGACCACGTCTCCGTACCTCTGTTTCTCACTTGATTTGGTATCTAGGACCTTTTTAGAGAAAAATAAGCTCCAAAAGTTCCGGGAACATTTTGAAAAAGTGCGTTTTCAAAAATCCCCTTCGGAAGTTACTCGAAAATATAGACTGCAATATATCGGGGACTAATTATGATAAAAAGACAAATAATATGTCATTTCCCACTATTTCCGCCCTGGGGAAGCCATTGGTGAAGCTATTTTTCTAACAAAAAAGTCATCCTGACTCATAAATTCCAGATGGCTGCTCAATTGGCATTGACAAACATGGAGAAAAGTTGTTCAGACTTGAAAATCTACTTCAGTAATAGAATATATAATCTTGGTTGACCACAAACACAGTAACATCATGAGAAACTTTATTTGAGTGTTCTACGGCAGTCACAGCCTCATTGATAGCTACAATGTGTCCATGGGAACATAAAAACAAATGATCCTTAGTTATCCTTGTTCAAGCAAGTCTAGCTAAATAATACATTTCTATTGGTTCAGACTTGCAATAATTACATAATTTAAAAAAAAAACAAAAAAAATGGTAGGTGCATTATTGACCATGAAATCATCATAAAAACACTAGAACTTTAAATATTTGTATTAATAATGCATCTCAATTGATTCAAACTCGTAGTAATTAAATTGAATGAAAAAGTGAAGTTCTACTCAAATAAAGACAGTTTTACTCTAATCTGCAGCCTCGGAATCAGAAGATTCGCCAGAGTAAGAGTCGTCTTCACTGCTCTCATCATCATTGTTGTCACTTCCATCCATCAAGTCTTGATCTGGTAGAGAAATGGAGATGGGAAGTGGAGGTTGTGTATATTGCACTGGTAAACACAGGTCACCCACTGATTGCCAGCCATGGCCAACTGGTGATGGGTGCTCTTTCAGGTCAAAGTTTTACTAAATGTAAGTCAGATAATTGGCACGATCTAGATGTGGTCGCCGACTGTCTTCATTAGGTGGGAATCGTTTAGTACTTTTCTTCTTTTGTTTCCTCCACCGTGTTGCCCTTGCTTCTGCCATGCTGCTACTCTTGAGGAGTTTCCTAACATCTTCCAAGCATTCAGTTCGACTTACAATGCCCTTTTGTTCCAATGCCATAGAACCCAGAATTGTGATCAGAACCTGTTAATGCATGTAAGGGGATGATGCATGGGGCCATAGTTTCGCTGCACAAGTCATATGCATCAATAAGTAGGTGCTCTCTTTTAATGTACAATAGTCCAGGCACATTCCTCGCAACAAATGCTCCTTGAACATAATTGTCTGTATCCTCAGTATCCTCTCAAGCGCAGTACTTTGTATATGGTAAACAACATAGCAGTGTCTGCCTCAGCATGTACAGTATACACAAACACTCTGGCATTTCCTTTCCTGACTTGATGTTTATTGCCCTGCTCCAAATGGTGCAGTATATGATTTCTGAACTGGTTTCTGGTGCAGCTCTCTGGAATACTGACTGCAGAAATGCTTGAAGCCGAACCTTATTCTCAGGTTTTGTTAAATATGAGTTGAAGTCTTTTGCAGGAGGGAACTTGTCATCAGGTCTCATGTATACATTACACACAAATCCTTTCTGACGATGTGCCCGCTCGCTATCTTTTATGGTACACTTCTTCTCATACTGATCGTTAACATAAATGATGACTTCAGCATGACTGTGTCTGGTTTGGATCAACTGAAGCAGTTTCTCTCCATAGTCTTGCCATGTAAATTGACTACCATCTCCTTTTTCCCTGTCCTCTTGAATTTGCTCCCTCAGTCGAACTGCAAAATTCCTACCTACAGTAAGTGTTCATTACTTATATCTAGTGATGATATTGCTGCTTCAATATATGAACCTGCTGCTGACTTATCAAAAACAATTTCACACCTCCTAGGACTATGTTCATGGAATCCAATACGCTCTCCAAATTCTTTGAAGAGGATTTCTTTAACATGGCTTGATTTGACATTTGAACTAAGGCCATGATTTGAAACGATCCGGTTGTAGTCTTGTAGAAGTCCTTGTAATGTTCGGATTTCATGGTCTTCAAAGATGACTTGTTTTATGTGATGAAAGAAGATAGCTCTTGCATGCTGAAGGGTAACTCCTTGTAAGTGTTTAATATTTTCATCTGTCAATGAAGGTGGATTATTTGCATATTTTCTCCAACACTTTCGATGGTAGCGAATTTCTAAACCAAAGCTGGAATTGAGGCTATGAGAATACTCAGTCTATCTCTTAACATTCTATCTTCAATAAAAACTGCATGGTTCTTGAAGCCTTCCCAAGCATCTTCAGTTGACAGCAAACAGAGTTGGTTATCACGACGACCAGATTTACACTCTCCTTTCATGCACCATATACATAGATCTTTATAGGTATAATCCTGTGTAGCGGGTGGACCTGTATTTATCTTAATAATTTGGTAATGTTACAATATATTTTTACATTTTACATTCATAAATAGTCCACTAATATACTAGGTTAGGTCAGGTTAGGCTAGGTTAAATATATTGTTCAATGATTCTTAGTAAATAGGCATCTGCAAAGCAGTTCCTCCCACTACACAGGATCTTGCCGATCTTTATCATGTAATAATCCTAATGAAGAACGCAGTCTCTTGCCTGAGGGTGATGGAGAAATATCTTGTTTCTTTGATAGTGTAGGCCTAGTGCTTTCCTCTGATTTATGCTTTCTCTTTTGTGCTTTATGTAATTTGTCATTGCTGGAGATCGATGTATAGCAACTTGCATGCATAAAATGGCCGATAGGTCCTCTCTGCCCATCCACCATATCGTAGACATCACCAAACTTATCTAGCTCCCTCCATTTGAGAGCTTTGTTCTTGATGGACTCCCACTTCTCTTGCTTGATGTTATCAAGGTTATCCTTCGAGGTGCATGGCTGTCCACAGTTTAGAAGGCAGTTGTAGTCAGCATAAAGCCGGTATCACACGAGAGCTTTTATAGTCAACATTCATTAATCAACATTTTTCTGGCAACATTTCTGGAATATTGTGGCCTGGTATCGGAAACTAGACTGTTGGTATATGAATTTAGGTGACCACAATTTTCTAAATGTTGACCTCTTAAGCTGCCAGACCAGTGTTGAGGATAAATGTTTAGTGAAAAAGCGCTCGTGTGATACCGGCTTTGTATGTACATGGCTTTCTTCTTTCTCCATTGTTTTCAAAACAGGAGTCTCCTGAAATAGAAACATACAACATACACATTAGGATACTGATATTAAAGCTTTTGTATGTGAATATTTAATTATTTTTGAAAAGGTAATGCATAGGTCAATAATAATGTCTCACACAATAAGGTATGTTGATTATTAGTGACCGATAATAGTAGGGTCAATATTGGGCTGCTAGTGACCACGGCTCTCTACCATTGTTTCTTACTTGATGTTTTCATGGACGAATATGAAGTTATCTAGGGGGCTCAGACTGCAATAGAACACTCTAAAAACCTCTTCATGATGTTTCAGTGTTTGTGGTCAACCAAGATTATTTATTCTATTACTGAAGTGGATTTTCAAGTCTGAACAACTTTTTCTCAATGTTTTTCAATGCCAATTGAGCAGCCAGCTTGAATTTATGGGTCAGGATGACTTTTTTTGATAAAAAATAACTTCACCTATGGCTTCCCCAGGGCGGAAATAGTGGGAAATGACATATTATTTGTCGTTTTATCCTAATTAGTTCCCGATATATTGCATTCTATATTTTCGAGTAATTTCCGAAGGGGATTTTTGAAAACGCACTTTTTTAAAATGTTCCCGGAACTTTTGGGAGGGGCATAGGAGCTTATTTTTCTCTAAAAAGATTCTAGATACCAAATCAAGTGAGAAACAAAGGTACGGATACGTGGTCACAAACACCCCCAAAATGACCCTACTCATTTTGGCCCTGTCACTCTTCCATCTCTGGGGAGGCACTCGTTACAGGCAGTTTTGCCTTTTGTCTCCCTCATCTACATAGAAAAATGTATATATATACATAAGTATATATATATATATATATATATATATATATATATATATATATATATATATATATATAGCCTATATACAGTATGTATATACCGGTATATATATATATATTTTTTTTTAGGGTTAGACAGGATCAATTTGTTGGATGGATAACGTTCGTATGATTGGAAACTATAATTTAGCATTATCCCTTTAAAACAATGGATGTTCATATTATACATAAAGCAATATGTATAAATATGTTCATATTATACATAAAGCAATATGTATAAATATGTTCATATTATACATAAAGCAATATGTATAAATATGTTCATATTATACATAAAGCAATATGTATAAATATGTTCATATTATACATAAAGCAATATGTATAAATATGTTCATATTATACATAAAGCAATATGTATAAATATGTTCATATTATACATAAAGCAATATGTATAAATATGTTCATATTATACATAAAGCAATATGTATAAATATGTTTTTCGTTGTAGACATTTCATAATTATGGTTGTTCTTATTTCGGATTAAAGTTGAGAAAATGTATGCCGTGGACCGGAGAACATATAACTGAGATGTGAATCACAAGGACTGAGGTTCAAGTCTCCAAGAAAGCAAGATTAATGTTTCTGAGGAAGTGATATAAAATTATCTCACAATTTCAATGTTCTACCGAATTCTGGCTGCACAGTCACAACAATAAAGTACCTTTCCTGTTACTATCAACAATCAACATAGAAAGTGAGTAGCTTTATTCTAAATATATAACAAGGAAATTGGGCTACCTTCCATTCAACATTGGATTTTTGTTTTGTTTAATATAGATAAACTGTTTCCATACTGCGATAAAATGAAAATCAAAGCTCCTAAAATGTTGAGGCGTTACACATGTGCTCCCTGAATCAATTAATATAATGGGTTTATCAATAAATTTACACATGATGAAATACACTTATGTTCACAAACACACAATCATTCACATGATCGACCCATAAACACAATCTCAAGCTCCCTCTCCCTACACCCCCCCCCCTCCCCCATCCTATCTCTCTCTCTCTCACACATACACACACACACACACACACACAACTATATACAATCTACACAAATGGACATGAGGCGACCCCAGCCAAACAGACACCACCATGACACCCAGCACGGGAAGGGATAAAACTCTGTAGGTCAACACAGCTCTGTCCACTCCACACCAGACAATCTTAGTCACTCTCCTTCACCAGACTCTTAATTGTGACTCATCCTTGTCTTAATGAATCTTTTCCTACATAAACATTGTATAGATTACAGTGAATTGGTCCAATTCACATACAGCACATAGTGACTGTCATCGTATTTATGTTGTATCAAGATGGCTCAACTCACTATACTTTCAAACACATAATAACTACTGAGTGATAGAATATTGATAACGTACCATGAAATGATCAAAGTTAAATAAATGTACCTCACAGCGACTCCCATCGTCTTTTGTTTGTATTATGAACCTCTATTAACTGTATTAAAAATCACAGTAAAAAGTGAGTGTTTGGGTTTTACTACCTGGTCACAATTAGGCTGGAGCTGGTTTAGTCACGTATCTCTGTTGACTGAGTGACATCCCAGGCCTGGGATGGGATGGCTCGGTCAACACATGGGACGAGTCATCTGGAACCTACACTGACGTCATCACCCCATCACCCTGGAGTAAAACAAGCGTGTGCAGCGATTCCCAGTACGTAGTATCTACATCTCACTACTGAAATGGTATTGTTTTCAATAATAGATGTAAAGAGGGAAAAGTGTACAAGACACACATTTATAAACAATAGTTGGTTACATCACATTTTAGATGCAGCCAAATTGCTATTGTTCCATTATTTATTTTAGTATCTAGTATTGCAATACTCAATACCGTATCTGATTCACATGGAGAATCGCGAGAAGTAAGCCAGTACGGCATGCCTTGCTCGTATTTGTAACATCTGACGATCGACGATATTAATTTTGGAGTGACGAAAAGTTAGGGAAACGAGACCGACTGAATTACAGGTAAGCGAATATGTATGGTATTGAAAAGTTAGTTTTACGAATATTACGTTGGGCAATTTTATTCCTGGAATGCAAGACGGTTAGTTGGTGTGCCAGTTTGCCAAAAGTCTTGAGACGGTTCGCCGAAACGAATACCGGCGAAACGTCTTGCATACGAATGTGTGTGGTAAATTCAGAAATATAGGATGTCTAGTTGTTGACTTTTAAGTTATTATACTTGTAACATATTCTTATATTCTTAACATTATTACGTTTGACTCTCACTGTTGTCAAGCTTTCACTAAATTTACCAGCTTCAAAATTCACTATCTCGATTCATATATACTGATCAATTAAAGTATTGTCATATGCAAATACGTTTTGTAAGGATGAGTGACCCATTGTCATGGCTAACAGTTCATCACCTGTCATTACCGACTACACATCTTAAGAGTAACAAAGCCTGCCTACTAAAGCATTGCCTGTGGGAAGGAGGTAAGGACAATCCAGGACACTTTGGAAAGCTCCGATTGCATCTGTTTGCAGCATAGGACCTGTGGCACCAATATCACACGCGAACAATATAGTCTCGCTGTTGTTGGGAAAGGTCAAGTGAGCCGAGATCGTCAGTGTAGTTGTAATCAATGACAATCGCTCAGTGTCAATTAAATATGTTGAAAGTGAAAGCGAAGATATGTTTTTAATTAGTTTAATAGGACGTTTCGCCGACGACTATAGGACGTATCGCCCATGTATCCGATTGGACAGAGTGCATGAATACAACTATTTGAATGTGTTCTACCGTGATCCAAAGCCACAATAGTATCTGCTTCGAGATGTTCGAGTGTGAAGCCTCGAGCTAGAAGTAGCTTCTTTTGACACTAGATGGCATCAGATTGCCCATATACGCCTGTTGTTTAGATGTTCATTATTATTATTATTATTATTATTATTATTATTATTATTATTATTAAAGGATGTAGCTTCTTTTTGACACTAGATGGCATCAGATTGCCCATATACGCCTGTTGTTTAGATGTTCATTATTATTATTATTATTATTATTATTACAGGATGTCTTCTCTGTTGCGAGTTGAAACGAGGCAGGGGAGGCAGTGAGTAACTGACGTGTCCCCATATACTGAACAGGATACTCTATAGGAACACTGAACTTGGTGGTGGCAAATGTGACATTTTAACTTCGGAACAGTGGAGGGGTGAGTGCCGTGACATTTGTATGTGTACACTATATCAATATTTTTTCAGTTGCTTAGAATATTGCATTGTAAATTCTCATATATATAGTACATACTCCCAGTCGGACTCGAGCCTCCTACATTCAGAACGAGTGTCCAAGCTATCAATCCACTACACCACGGCGTGATGTAGTGGATTAAAAGCTTGGACACTCGTTCTTTATGTAGGAGGTTCGGGTCCAGCTGGGAGTATATACACATTTACTAGCTTATGTGTAATTGTGATATATATATATATATATATATATATATATATATATATAGAGAGAGAGAGAGAGAGAGAGAGAGAGAGAGAGAGGGGGGGAGTTAATTGCTCAATAGGTGGCGTTCTGTGAGTGAGGGTCCGAGTTTTGGGAGTGAGACAGTGCAGCGCAGAGGCGAAGCAGATCCATATATATGCGAAGGCAAGATGGCAAAGGCTGGTTGCAATTCTGAGTGCTTCACATGTCTCACTCCCAAGACTGGAACGAGACCTCACGGGCTTCACCGTGTTGAACGGTTGAACTTACATGCTCTCAGTCTATGCCCGAGAGGGAGAAAAGTTTGCATATTTAAAAAAAAAATATATATATATATATATAGTATACTGTATACTATATACAATATATATATATATATATATATATATATAGTATATATATATATATATATATATATATATATATATATATATATTTTTTTTTTTTTTTTTTTTTTTTTTCGTTTTTGAATATATATAGGGAAAAATGAAATGTGGCACGATTCTACCCATGTAAAACTACCTCTGATAATTCGTTCGATGTGCAATAATGCAGTTCGGTTGTATGTATTAAGAAGCAAATTTAAATGCTATTAGTCACAAGTATGCCTACAATTACTAGAAGTAATAGATAGGGAAGCAAGTTTATGAGGAGAAAGCGTGAGATTTAGTACTCCGGAGTGTGGTACGTAACTCTTTAATCTTCTGATTCCCTTTTTCAAGGTGTACTCTTTTCCGAAATATTATTCCTTTATGGCAAGCAGGACTGGAAAAGATACGACCAAGAACCAGAACTACGGGCGTCAGTTTCTGTTAAGGAGTGATAATAGAGCTAAATAGGGTTAAACAGCCCCCATTCTCACCCTAACACCCTGAACGCTCTCCGCCCACCCACCCACAAAGGCATAAAGGAGCTGCCCCGGGTTTATATTTCAAGCTTATAGAGGTGTTAGTGTTGGTGTTGGGACGTTTCCTCCTGTGTGTGAATAAGTGACATCTTGTTAGGGGGGTTTGTGGGCGGCCTCCTCCAGACCACAGGAGGCGATATTCTGTCTCATATTTTGGTATTAGTGCGGATATTGTGAAGATCTGTTAATATATGAAGGGACAATGTATATATATATATATATATATATATATATTGCATTATTGTTTTTTATTTATTTATTTATTTTTTATTTTTGTTTCTATATTCCAACTTACTCCCTATCGGGCATAGGCTGATAGCCTGTACATTCAACTGTTCAACACGGTGAAGCTCGCGAGGTCTCATTATTATAATGTAAAACTTGCAAAATAAACAAACCAAAACGAATACGAACACCGTAAAAAGACAAAATAACTAATCAAAATCGCTATGTGGAAACAACGCTTAAGTAAAATAATTATTTATAAATAAAATAATACAATCTACCACATAGGGTGTACATTACTACATGAGCAAGTAAATCTGTTTCCCCAGCAAACTAATCACACACATAACGCACTGTAGTCACGTTCAAGGAATTAGTCAATTTGGGAAGTCGGGGACGCTCTGGTAAATTTTACTAAACTCTGCATGAATAAAGAAACTACATTAAGTGTCAAATGTTATATTAAAATCAAATTTGCAACTTTGATTGCAAATACAAATATAACTCACTTATGATAGTGCTATCGGGTAGGTACACTCACGCGTACTAAAAGTTGCTCAGGGGTGGGTCCTTCCTTCCCCTACTCCACCCTGGGCAGGTGGAAGGGGGGAGTCGGGTCCAAGTCTACCCCCACCTTCCTTTTCTAGCTGGCAGTTAGTTATTAGCGACGATTGTTCTCATGCATTGCAAATTATTGTTAAACCATCATTGCAAATGCTTACAATGGCCAACATTTAATATTTATAGGAATGTATTAATACAATATACTAGAGATGGACCGAATATTCGTTTCGTATTCGTATGTGCGAATATTCGCTATGTTTTTCAATATTCGTATTCGTATTCGTATTCGCATTTCCATTTATAGCTATTAGCAAACAAGCGAATATTTTCACGAAACCAATAGAAGACATAAACAAATGTAAAATATTACATTTTAAAGTCAAGAGTGTGCAAAATATAAATATGTTCTAATATATAATTAGGAACCCTAAAAGGTTCACCAAACCCAAATATACGAAGCGTTTGTTGACGTTCTTAAAAAAAAAAAAAAAAAAACGACAGCTTGCGATCGCTTGTACGATGTCGGGGAAAGTAATGCTTCTTTATTAAACCCTCTAAGTACCATAGTATGTGAATGTTTTTTAAACTAATGGAACTGAAATTGTGTACATCGACTTCCAAACCAATCTGTCGATCTCTGAACTTTGAAATAATTGTAATAGTTCCGAAATCTGACCTTGTTCATTATAACGGAATAAATGGTCTTGGTACAATGTTGCCAATGTACCTGCTACCGCTAGATCCAGCGAATCACTTCCATCACTTCCATCTAGCGACATCAAGATGTGATGAATTCTAGCGATATTCAAGTTATGTTTTCTATTTTAAGGAATTGTAGAGATTTTTCGATTTTTAAAGATTATTCTAGATACTTCAACATATGTTTTCTAGTGACATACACAGTTATAGTGTCTGGTGACTATCTAGCGATTTGTCAATGCTATTCTAGCATACATTTGTGCTTTAGTTTATCATGCATTGTTTAATAAATTTGCCCTATTTCTCCAGAAGACTTCCTACATGATATAGTGTATTGTTCTAGTGATAACTAACTATTATACAGGGCTATTTTAAGTGGGCTGATGATTATGAAACAGTATAATGCTGGACGATGAGAATACTGTATGTAAACATCTCTCGGAAATCACTGATAATGTTTGGCATTTTCTGCCAAAAGCCCAATGGCTAATCAGTGGTGGTAACGCAGCTTTACACATTCACATCGGCATTGGCTTCCGGTAATTAATTTCATCGTAATTTAATTAACATTTGTTGGTGATATAAAAAGAAGTACCAGTTCTTGAAGGATGACAATTTCATCCTTCAAGAAAGATTGAAATATTCGCTATTCGTATTCTCGAATTTTACCAACAAAAATTCGTATTCGTATTCGCAAATAGTGAAAATTTATAATCGTTCCATCTCTACAATATACTATATAATTGTATTCTCAAAATGAGTTTCTATACACAACGTGGGTTACAATAATATCAGCTGTAGTGATCTGCCTCTCTCTCTCTCTCTCTCAACACGCAGACTACGAGGTCAGTTCATTCAAGATTTTAAAATATATAATGAGTTTGATAATGTGTATCATAGCAAAAATGTTACCCTCTATATGAATACAATACGTTGCGCAACCATGGCTGGCAGTTAGAATTGAAAAGGTTAAGCATTAGTATTTGTGGAAACTGTTTCCCATTTAATTAAGATCTGTTCAACCGGGAAGAAACTTCCCTTAGAAGCTGTAAACATTTCCTCAGTTGAGCAGTTCAAGAAGACAGTAGATAGTATTTTGCACACTTTGCATAGTAAGGAGTGTAGTGCATTGACAAATGTCTCTCCTTTCACTTCGAATATTTCCCCGAAATGGACCGGAAGGGCTTTGAGATACTAACCATTCCTTGTAACTCCTTGTAACTCTCACAGCACACACTTTCTACAACCAAGATTTAAATGGTCTGAATGTGGTATATTTCCCTTCATTAGTGTGTGATGCATTTGATACACATAGGAGAGTTGATGGTAAAACTGACAATTAATCCTATTCATTATTTGGGGGTTTGTAGAGGTGAGAGGCTGGGATCACAGATAGAGACAGAAAAGGGGGAAGTGAGAAGGCGAGCCCTGCTATTCAAGGGCTCTATACTCACACCTTAATAAAAGTTAACACCGACTTTGATAGTAATTTGTATCAAATTCTATATTGACTTGATTACAAAAAAGTGTATAGGCCACATACAATTTAATGCAGACCGTTAATAGTATGTATGGTTTTGAATAAATAGGAGGAACTGATTCAAATTATAAACTAAACAATCAATAACAGTCGCAACACTATTCCAGCCTATCTTTGCCAGTAGTCCTTTCCTTTTATGATATAAAAGCCCGACTGTGTAAGTAATTTGAGAACCTAGGAGTAAATCGTAGAGGGCACGTTGATGTGTATTGCAATAATGGTGAACATAACATCCTGAATACTGTATGAGATTGGATTTAATTACGGTATTATTATATTGAAATCACATTAAGTCTTGATCGGAGAGAGAGAGAGAGAGAGAGAGAGAGAGAGAGAGAGAGAGAGAGAGAGAGAGAGAGAGAGAGAGAGAAAAGACCACTACAGGCAAGATTCGTGTAACCCACGTTGTGTATAGAGACTCATTTTGAGAATACAATTATACAGTTGTATATATAAATTCCAAATAAATGTTAATGTCAGCCATTGTAAGCGTGTGCAATGATGGTTCCACAATAATTTGTAATACATGAGAACAATCGTCGCTAATCACTAACTACCAGCTAGAGAAGGAAGGTGAGGGAGTTGGGTATGGTTTGGGGGTGGAAGGTGGGGGTAGACTTGGACCCGATTCCCCCCTTCCACCTGCCCATGGTGGAGTAGGGGGAGGAAGGACCCACCCCTGAGCAACCTTTAGTACGCGTGAGTGTACCTGTAAGCATAGCATGCTTCAAGTGACCCCTAACAATTACTACCCTACAAATAACCTACATTTATTGTACAAATAAACTAAGGAAATCGCAAAAACAAGCAATTAATCCTATCGACAATGATTATATATTTAATTATATGATTTAATATTTAATATAAATATTAAAAAATTTGAAGAAGGCACAATAGATTTAAACAAAGGAGTACTCTTTTAACAATTACAATCAATTATAAAAAATAATAATAACAATAGAAAATTATAAACAATTAATATATACAGACAAAAAGTAAGCAGAGGTTTTAAGCGAAACTTCAAGTTAATAATGCTTGTTTAAAATTATTGATATCAAATTTTAAAATACAGTCACAATAATTGACCTTAAAAAGATTACATTTATGCAACAATTTACTTGCAACAGTGTTTGGAGCGAGACATGTGAAGCTGCTGCAACCAGCTATTGCCATCTTGCCATATTTATGGAGCTCTATTGCCTTCGTGCTTCACTGTCTCACCCCCAAGCAACGGACCCTTACTCTCAGAACGCCACTTATTGAGCAATTAACTCGCAAGGAATTGCTCCCCTTTAGCATATTTTGAATATGGGAATATTCATACAGTGCTATTTAATCAGGGAACAATGAGGGTACTTTGTTGGCGTTTCGGTGGGCTTTGTGGTAATGCACTGATACTAGGTACAGCACATCCCAATAATATCTTCCCATTGATACATTGGAATTCGAAACCGGGACCATTGCATTACCAGTACGGACGTAAGTGATGGGTGTTGGGGGTAGACAGATAAGAAGGAGGAGTGTTCTCAGAGGCTAGAGGGAATACAAGTGTAGCAAGGAAGAAAGAAGTAATATACTAACAAGTAACATGCTGTCCATATATATATATATATATATATATATATATATATATATATATATATGTATATATATATTATATAGGCCTACTTATTTACCCCTTTTCCTGTGTACACATGTAGACATGTGTAGACATTTTAGAGTGTCTAATATAAACGCGAGACCAGCGTCACGTTCATTACCTACATCTTATAGCAACCTTATCACATTTCCACAGTTACATTCGTCACCTCATTTTATCACCCCACTACCCCTACCCCTACCATTATATAATCACTCATCTTCTATTACGTATCTTCAATTCATCACAATCAATTCACCAACAAACAACCATTATCTCCTCCGTATCACTACCATAATTTCTCCACCAGCACCATAACCACCACTCTAACTTAACCACCACCCCTATTACTTTAACACTTCATTTACCTCCTTATCTTTACTAATACCACCATTACATTCCTAGCGCCACCTCCCGACAACCTCCACTATCACCTTACTACCAACCACCAACCCCTGACAAAACCTCACTGTTATTTGACCATCACTATGACATCACACCACGAACATACTCACCTGCAATATCAATGTACCACCACCATTGCTTCACCAATAACACAATTTCTTCACCACAACATTTGTCACCACTTCATATCCCCCCTCCCATTATACTACAACCATCACCACAACTTCCAGAATCTCACCCCCACCAACTCACCACCAGAGCACCATAAACTTACACCATCAATCATTATTACAATTTCGCCGCCAAATCAGTTCCCACTATCATCTTACAACCTTCACCACCACCTCCAGCACCATCATAATTATTTCCATTGCCATCATTCTCGTCTTAACGCCGGATTAGTTCCCGCCATCACATTACAACCATCACCATCATCATTCAGCCATAACACCGCCATCACGTACCTCGTCTTCTCACCATCACTTCAGCCCCGCCACCACCATTCCCTAATTTCACCACCATCACCTCATCCTCATCAGCACCATCACTCAGCCCTCCTAGACACGACCAAGGGTCCACGCACCTCCGCAGAGCTAACACCCCAGAGAGCTTTACAAACTAAGACATTTTTTGCTCTCAAAGTGAAGCAGCTGGGAGGAGCCTTGGTTGGTGTGGTGAGGAGCTCTGATGGGGCGGCTGTGTTTAGCTCACTCCTCCCTCTATTTAGCCAACTTCATTAATTTCAAGTCTCACAACTCGCATTTTTTCCAAGCGATTTCAATGCTGAGTAAATATAAGCAACGCGTTCTTGTGTTGTGTAAGATACCATAAAGGTATGGCGGAAAGGCAGGGAGTAGCCTATCTTTGGACCACAAGCCCAAACGAAAAGTCCTCAGACCTTCTTCCCAAGCAAACAACAGAAGAATCGGACAATATACACACATCGTCCTTCGTAGCATTTATTTATTTCTACTTGTTACTGTTCATTGTAATGCTCTTACTGCTCATGTTTCGGTCTTCCTATTTTGTTCCTGAATCATACAAGTATACTTCCACCTTAATTTCGCATCATACTTTTGCAGATTTCACTTAAATTGTTACCCACATTCTAGCAATTACAATGCATGACCAAAACCAATTAACGTAAGCGAATACAACGGAAAACAAAGGAGTACAAAGGAAAGCAAGTAACAACAGATATACTGATCCTTACGAGGCTGTTTGTATCTAAACTACCTAGCCTATTACTTATGAGAGAGAAGATGGCTTAGAAGGGACAGGATTTATCTTTTCCATGCAGAATGGATAAACTGTCATGGTAGGCCTACTCGACAGGACAAATAAGAAAATAGAACTATTTTACTATGTTTTTTCTACCAAAAGAGGTAATGTGGACATGTCTTGTTATTCATCTGTAAACATAGTCAATCGGGGATTAAGGGCGATATATTTGTCTAATCTATTTTTGAAGGTTTCAACTGGGCTGCAGTCTATAATATTGCTAGGCAGGCCATTCCATAAGTTTACCACCTGGCTGAAAATAAATGCTTTGCTTCATGGGGGTGAAAGGGCTTACATATTATTTTACAGCCATTCTCTTGTGTGTAATTTGAATAATCGAATGTGAAGTATTTGTTTGCATTCATATTGTTGATACCTTTAATTATCTTAAATACTTGAACTATCTCTCCTCATAGTCTGCGCTTAGTCAAGGTGAAAAGGTTTAATTATTCTGTTAGACGTTCTTCATATGGCTTATTTCTTAGTCTGGGAATAATTTTTGTTATTCTTCGCGGGACTCTTTCAAATTTGTCTATATCCTTTTGAGAGTAAGGATAGCAATATTCTAGATGAGGTTGAACCAATGAATTATATTAAGTGAGAATAACATCTTTGGATTTGTACTCGAAAGATCTATCAATTAATCCAATAATCCTATTTGCTTTATTTACTACTTCAGCATATTGTTGGCACGGTTTTTAAGTATTTGCATTTGTTACTCCTAATTAAGTTTTTTTATCGACAGTTTTGAGTTGAATACCACCCATTGAATAATATGCTTTATTGTTCCTATAACATACGTGCAGTGCTTTAACCTGACAAGCGCTAAATAGACCTAGGGACTAGGGTAGTTATTTGTGCATTTCTAGCCTTGGATTCTGACAGAATTCGTTATATTTACAATATAGAGCATTATTTGTTTTCGGTATGCTTTTATTTTACATATATGATGTATATATGAACCTTCAAGAGTGCTAAAATAAGTGGGAAGCATTTGGGTGGTGAAAAACGAAGATATTGGCCACCCGGTCATAATATCAGGCGAGAGAGAGCCACAGGCAACCCTCCTCTCTCGCTGTCTGTGAGGTAACTGAGACGAGCGGGGCGGTGTGGGCCGGTGTCTGGGTGTTACATAACGATCTTTTCTGCAACCCACTTGTGCTACATTATCGCGGGAGAGAAAAATAACAGATAAATGATGATAATAAGAGGAAAAATAGGTGATAATTGAGGAGGGGAGGGAGGGGGGTATAAGGTGGGGAAGGAGGGGAGGGGGGTGGGTGAGATTTACATGGATGAGTACTGGAGGGGAATTATCTCACCTAGAGACAAATTCCTTTGTTTTGATAGGCCCTTTTTTTTTTTGGAAGTCTTTTTTTATGGTCTTGCTTCCTATCGCCTATCGCGTTCCCTATAGGAAGCCTTCCGTGAGGCCTATCGCGCTTGCCGGGTTAAAGGTATCGATATTGAAGGTCATTTGTCAGGTCTGAGCCCAATTAGACAGTTTATCTAAATAATTTTGGATGTATTGTCTTTGAGTTGGAGAGACTACCGTGCTTGCTATTTTGATGTCATCTGAACATTTTGAAATACTACATGAAAGACCATCATCAATGTAATTTATATAAATAAATAAGAGGACAGGTCCGAACACTGGGTACACTGCTTGTGACTTTAGTCCACTCCGATGCTTTACCATTTATTACTATTCGTTGCATTGGTTCAGTTAGTCAGTTGTTGATCCAGTGGAGCACGATCCCTTGTGTGCCATGAGCCTTTAGTTTTATTAGGAGACGCTTATGGTGAACTGTGTCAAAGGCTTTCTGAAAGTCAAGGTAGACTATGTCAACTGCTTTACTTGCATCGTACTTGTTGAAAATATCATACCAAAAGTCTAAGAGGTTTGTTAAACATGAACGTTTGTTTCGGAATCCGTGCTGGCAATCTTTTGTAATGTTCTTTTATTCTGCATTATTTACTATTTTGTCTCAAATAATTGTTTTGAGTAATTTTAAGTAATTAGAGTAAGTGGAAGCGAAGCTGATAGGACGATAGTTAATAGGCAGGGATTTGTTATATTTTGTTTAAAGATGAGTGTTACATTATCTAGTGTCCATTCGTCTGACATGATGCCACTCTTTTTATTCTGTATTTCTTTGAGAACTCGTACTGAAATTTTATCTGGGCCAGGAGTTTTATTAGCTTGAATTTTGTTTATGCTGTTTATTACATCTTTCTTTAAAATTTGGATGTTTCTTAGAATGTCCTGATTATCTAAATTAAATGGAATGTCAGGAGGAATTGTGTTCAGTTTCCTCTTTCGTAATGACGTAATGACGGATGCAACTAGGTTGTTTAGGGTGTTATTCATTTGAACTTCATCATTGACATTAACATCGCTTACATCGCTGAACTAGTGGTCCAGTTGATGAAGTTTATACCTTTTTTCTTCTGATAAATCCATAGAATTCTTTGGGGTTTACCTTGTTTAAGTTTGCAATACGTGATTCTAGATTTGTCCTACTTTGCTTGATGAGTTTCTTGGCTTTTCGACAAAGAAACATGTAGTTTAACCTATCAGCTTCATTATTTGGTCCTATGTGTCATGAGCGGTATTCTTGGCTGACATACAGTCTTTAATTTCCTTGTTTCACCATTTTGGTTTATCATTACGGATTGAACGCCGTTTGTTTAAAGTATGCAGCTTATTATAGCATGATTATATAGATCTGTGCATTATTTCCATATCATATTTGTATCTCTATTGTGGTTTATGAAGCTCCAATCTGATTTGTCAAAAATATCTCTGAGTTTGTGAACATTTGCTCGCTTGAAGTTAGGTCTTTTCTCATGGCTAACGTTAGTTTTATATGCTAGTAAATTTAATGTTAAAAGTAATCATTCGACGATCACTTGTACTGAGTTCTTCTACTATTACTTGGATACCAAGGCATCCTGTGTAGCAAAACTTAAATGAAGGACATTACTGCCTCGCGTTGGAGATTCATCATATCGGTATAGTGAACTTTATAACAAATTAGTGTACACATCTGAGCCTGAGTGAGATGTTAGGGGTTCACCCCATATTAATACTGGTAAGTTAAAGTTTCCAAAAAGCCCTATATCGTGGTTAATACTTATATTTGAAAGTTGATCATAAATCTTTGTGTCCATATATGATGGTTGAGCAGGTGGTCGGCACATTAATCTAAGGGTTATATTTTCTTGTGACTTGTTTTTCAATTGGATATATAATAATGTCAATATATTCTATTAATTGTTTGGAGACCAGGATAGGATTAAGAACTTCTTTAACATATAGTAGAACAACTCCTCTGTTCTTATTTGTTCGGCTGGAATCAAAAGTGATGTAGCCTGGAATGGTATACTCTGCTAAATAGTATCTTTTTTCAGTGTTCAGCCAGGACTCGGAAATACCAATTATATCAAATATTTCAGTGGAAATTATTTGTTTTAGGCCCGAGAATTTATTATGTATACCACAAGCATTTGCGAAAAGTACTTTGATATACTTTGAATTTTCG